>OU612071.1:15456947-15926992 GCA_914767715.1 Membranipora membranacea
ATTGGAGCTAGAACACTTCCTTGGGGTACTCCACATGTAATCGGTAGTGCACTGGACTGATCATGATCAACTTTCATGTGAAAGATAGGATGTAAATAATTTTGTTGTTGACTCTGCAAAATTTAGTCGCTTTAGAGTGTGGATGAGTTGTACATGATTTATAGTGTCAAATGCTTTACGTATGTCCAAAGAGAGTGCACCTATGAAATTCGGTTGAGGGTTGTCTAGCGTTGTTCTCCAATTTTGTAAATGAGAAAGTAGTAACTGTTCACTAGAATGGTGCTTACGAAAACCAAATTGTCGATCTGAGAGTATTCCACGTGTTTCGATAAAGGTTATAATTTGATCTTTCATACCTAGCTCAAACACCTTTGATATGATTGGCAGACTGGAAATAGGTGTGTTATTGCAAGGGTCTGTTTTATCGCCCTTCTTAAAGAGTGGGATGACCAGGGCTGTTTTTAGGCAGTCAGGGAATATTGATTTCTTGTAGCATTCGGTAATGATCAGGGCTATGGGAAGAGCTAATAGGTCTGCAACAGTTTGGTACAGGGAAGCTGGTAACATGGTCAAGCCACCACGTTTATTTGGTTTGAGGGACTTTATCAGTTTGTAGATTGTTTCGCTCTCAACATATGTGAAAGAGAAACTTGGACCATGGAAAAGGTCAGGTTTTGGATCGATCTTAGGAATAAAAACCGATTGTCCAGCGACCGTGGTGAAATATCTATTAAGGGCATTTGCCTTGTCAGAATTTGAGGTGTAGGTAGAGTTTTGGTAGCTAATTTTCTCAATTTGATCAGAGGATTTCTTCTTTCCTGTCAGTGATTTCAGGCAGGTGAAAAAACTTTTTTCATCTTTAGATAACAAGTCATTTATAAAATATTTCTTAGCATTCCTAATTTTATTTGTAACAAAGTTTCGAAACTTGTTGAACTGTTTGACTTGCGCTGTAGCTGGATTAGGTTTATCCTTGAATACCCTCTTGTGAAATTTGTTTCTCAAATTAATGAGATGCTGAATATCAGGGAAAAGCCACTGGTTCTTAGCCCCTCGCACTCTTTTTGTTTTAACTGGAGCATGCTTGTCAATCAGGTCAGAGATAAAGTTTCCAATATTTACCATGCGGTGATGCAATGATTTGTTCATGTCAGTTGCTGTTTGCAGTAGTGGAAGTTTCGAACAGTCATTATAAAACTCCTCATGATTAATGCTGTGAATATTTCTGTTTCATAGCATGATGTTGATTAATTACTTAGTATGTGGCATAGGGATCAGAAATTGATCTATCGCATGTCAGGATCTTGCAACTATTGATGCTAATGTCACTGTTCACATAGTTGTGGTCTAATAAGCTTTTGCTCCCTAAATGGCTAATGTATGAAATCCCATTAACTTGCTGTAATAGCCCTGCAGACATGAGGCTCTGCTCTAAATGAGTTTTTTCGTTTGATGAGGAATTTCAATTAATATTAAAATCTCCTAGTAGTATAAACTTATGGCCAACATATTGGTTTTGATGTAGAATTGAGCCCATTATTGTAATGAATTCGGTTTTGTTAGAATCAGGGGGAAGATAAATTGATCCGATGATGTAGCCGTGTTGGTTGTTTGTGGAAGGTATTTTTATCCAAACCGAGTGACAAATTTTGGACAGTTTAACACTTAATTGACTTATTATAGAGAATTTATATGAAGATTTTACAAAGAGCGCAGCACCACCTCCCCGGGTTTTGGTTGTAGATTTTCTGTAATATCAGGAGTGAGCCATGTTTCAGAAACAGAAAAAATGTCGGTTGACTTAAAAATATTGAGGCTTTCATAATAAAACATCTTTTTATATAATGACCTTACGTTGTGATTTAGAAGTCTGAAATTGTTGCTGGATGCAGGCGTCATGTCAGATAGGGAGCTAATAGTATTCCATATGCGGTTATGGTAGCAGAGACTTTTTTCATAAATGTTAGACGAGTTTATTGATGCTTGGTTTCTTACGCTTAGATTAGCCATTGTAGGTCCTGGGGGGGAAGTCGTGGTTTCTCTACTCGAAACAAATGCTGATGCTTGTTAAAGGTAATGCCGTTTGCCAGTGTATTTCCTAGCTGTGTTTCATCATTGAAGTTTACTTTTAAAGTTCGTAGAGGGTTGGTGCCATCTTTGGTCCTCGTTCGGTACACTGTAGCATCTTTGAATACTGTTTGGACCTCTTGTAGGAGGTCTTCATTGATTCTGTAAATAGGAACATCTTTGATGATGCCAACATGTTGGCTCGGTTGAATGGGTCGTCTGGCTGATGACGCTCCAAGTGCTTCAGCTTCCCATTTTTTTATTATTATATCTACTTGTTCAGGTTTTGTTATCTATATTATGAATTTTGGGTCTGCCGAGTTGAACTTGTATCGCTTGATAAAGTCAATCATCGTTGGTCCGTTTAATTTGCCGATTGCTTCTCTCACGTCATCCTGACTGATTGACGTGAAGTCCTGTTTTGTACTGTGTACTATAAAGACTTTTTCATGGTCGAATTCAGGGGTAGATTTGTCAGTATATTGACTTTTTGGTGGTTGTGTACGGCGCTGATCTTGACATTGTTGTTGTGTTTGTTGCTGCTGTTGTTGCTTTTGCTGCTGTTGTTGCTGCTGTTGTTGCTGTTGTTGTGTCTGTTGAGGTTGTTCTCGTTGGTTGAGAGATCGGTGAGATTGGTTTCTTTGTTCAGTGAAAGCTAACTTAGGCGGAATCGGAATGAATGTTCTAACACTTAGTCTTATTCCCTGAATCTACTCTAAAATTAGTTGGGACTTTTGTGAAACAGCAATGAGTGCTACGCAGGGAAATTTGCGAAGCTCAATATTGATTTCACCAGCGATCTAACATGCATACCATGAACATTATAGTCACAGCGGACCTTTATACCTACCACTCTTTTAGAGATCCACTATGACTAGTGATTCGGCTTGCAAGTTGGAAGCATACAACACAAATGGGAGATCCAGAGAGACCTTTTCTGTCTCAGCATATTCGGTGTTTCCTTTCTAAAACTTTACAGCATGTAATATCAGATGGTTTTCAGTAAATTGTCAAAGTAAGAAACTTATGAACCTGGTAACCTTAAAGTTATGGGCGATGCCTGTGTGGGCTCATTTAAGTACGCTTGCTTCGTCTCAATAGATATTACCCCAATATTGTGAGGTATAAGATTTCGTGAGACTTTTTTATTCTTGAATTTGATCGGTTATGATCAGAACAAGACACTTCAAACAACAACTGGTCTCAAAGTCTATTGCTGCTGGTAAAAATATTTCTACAACTTTAATCTCAAGCTTCTTACTTTGACAATGTACCAATCATTGTCTGATATTACATGCTATTAAGTCTCTTTGATTGAAATGCGTAAAACTTTGAGAGGAATAGGCTGCATCATATTGGTCCCAAAGTTTTACGCCCTGCTTCCTCCCTGCAAGTTACCGTTACAAATGTGACACCCAAAGGGTGATAGGTATCCAGGTCGACCGTGACCTTGGTTTTCATGGTACACACATCAGATAAGCTGGTTAAATCAATGTTGAGCTTTGCTTATTTCTTGGTGTAGCAATCGTTTCTTGTTCATTACCATGGTACCAACATGCTTCTCTCCAGGGTGTTTCACTCAACACTGCTGGGCTAATTGGTCAATCCTCAATTCCCTCCTTCACATTATATCCATCTATTTCCCCGATTACATGTTGGAAAGCTTCAAAGACGGATGCGCATAACTTCTTTTGAGAGTGAGAGTAGACCAAAATTACATCTCCCCTATAATTATGGCTGCCTGATGCTCGATGCTGGGATATTGATATGACAAAGGCGTGATTTACATGAGTTTGTACCATCCAATCATTTCATGACTGATGAAATTGGTTTGAACTGAGAACACCAGCTGAGGCAATTCTGTTGAATAAAAACATAAAAAGGTAATTAATGAGCGCAAAATAGAGAAAATTGGCAGCAACGGCTTGATTTCATGGAATTTGTACCATCCCAATATGCTCGGTGCTCACTTGAAATAGAAAATGTTGGGATTAAAAAGTGATTGGTGAGGATGGCACAAAAGAGCAGAATATAGCCCTTGTTTCAGAGGAACATTTGATGCCTAAGTTTGTAGAGCATATCACCGGTTAACCTCAAATTGGGAACAATAAATGTTCTAACTCTTAGTCGTATCAACTGAATCATGTGCCTACTCTAAAATTAATTGGGACTTTTGTGAAACAGAAATGAGTGCTACGCAGGGAAATTTGCAAAGCTCAATATTGATTTCACCAGCCATCTAACATGCATACCATGAACATTATAGTCACAGCGGACCTGCATACCTACCACTATTTAGAGTTCCATTATGACTAGTGATTCGGCGTGCAATTTTGAAGCATACCATACAAATGTGAGATCCAGAGAGAGCTCTTCTGCCTCAGCATATTCAGCGTTTCCTCCCTAAAACTTTACAGAATGCAATATCAGATAATGTTTAGTAAATTGTCAAAGTGGGAAACTTGTGAACCTGGTAACCTTAAAGTTAGGGGCGATGCCAGTGTGGGCTTATTTAGGTGCACTTGCTTCGTCTTAATAGATATGAGCCCAATATTGTGAGGTATAAGATTTTGTGGGACTCTGTTGAGACTCTTTTATTCTTGAACTTGGTCGACTATGTACAGACCAAATCTTTTCAAACAACAACTGGTCTCAAAGTCTATTGCTATTGGCAAAAATGTTTTCTCCAACTTAAACCTCAAGCTTCCTACTTTGACAATGTACCAATAATTGCCTGATATTACATGCTGTTAAGTCTCTTTGATTGAAATGCTTAAAACTTTGAGAGGAAAAGGCTGCATCAGATTGGTCCTAAAGTTTTACGCCCTGCTTCCTCCTTGAAAGCTGTGGGTTAATGTGGGTTAAATTCGCAAGTGTTGTCTCCGTCGAAGGACTGAGAAATATCAGTGCCTTGGGGCGCGGTCGCCGTATTTGGCGCCAAGTTGCTCTCAGTTTGCAGGCAGGTCAGAGCACACCTGGGGCGTCATATGAGCCTAGTAGTCAGTAGACCGTAGCGGGATTCGAACTCAGGACCTCCAACGCTTGCGAGCTAATAGGCAGGAGCTCTAACCAACTGAGCTACCTCCTTCTAAGTTACAGTTACAGTTAAAAATTTGACACCTAAAGGGTCATAGGTATTCATGTCCAGGGTGTTTCACTCAACACTTCTGGGCTAATTGGTCAATCCTAAATTTTATCCTTCACGTTCTATCCATCTCTTTCACCGATAACATGTTGGAAATAGACCAAAATTACATCTCACCTATTATGGCTGCCTGATGCTCGGTGCTGGGATACTGATATGCCAAAGGCGTCATTTACATGAGTTTGTACCATCCAATCCTTTCATGACTGATGAAATTTGTTTAAAATGAAAACACCAGCTGAGGCAATTCTGTTGAATACAATCATTTAAAAGTAATTAATCAGCACAAAAAGGAGAAAATTGGCAACAAAAGCTTGATTTCATGGAATTTGTACCATTCGCATATGTTCGGTGTTCACTTGAAATAGAAAATGTTGGAATAAAATTGTGATTGGTGTGGATGGTACAAAAGAGCAAAATATAGCCCTTGTTTCAGAGGGCCATTTGATACCTAATTATGTAGAGCATATCACCAGTTAACCTCAAATTGAGAATCTTAAATACTCCAACACTTAGTCTTATTCCCCGAATCTACTCTAAAATCAATTGGGACTTTTGTGAAACAGAAATGAGTGCTACACAGGGAAATTTGCGAAGCTTAATATTGATTTCACCAGCCATCTAACATGCGTACCATAAACATTATAGTCACAGCGGACCTGCATACCTACCACTCTTTAGAGATCCACTATGACTAGTGATTTGTCTTGCAAATTGGAAGCATACCATACAAATGCCAGATCCAGAGAGACCTTTTCTGCCTCAGCATATTTGGCGTTTCCTCCCTAAAACTTTACAGCATGTAATATCAGATGATGTTTAGTAAAATGTCAAAGTGAGAGACTTGTGAACCTGGTAACCTTAAAGTTATGAGCGATGCCTGTGTGGGCTCATTTAAGTGCTCTTACTTCGTCTAAATAGATATTATCCCAATATTGTGAGGTATAAGATTTCGTGAGACTTTTTTATTCTTAGAATTGGTCGGAATTAGGACCAATTGAGACCTAAGTTTTAGAGCACATCACAAGTCAACCTTAAATTGGGAATCATAAGTGTTCTAACTCTTAGTCTTATTCCCTGAATCTACTCTAAAATTAAATGAGACTTTAGTGAAACAGAAATGAGTGCGACGCAGGGAAATTTTCGAACCATAATATTGATTTCACAAGCCATCTAACAGGTGTACCATGATAATTATAGTCTCAGCGGACCTGCATACCTACAACTCTTTTAGGGGTCCACTATGGCTAGTGATTCGGGTTGCTAGTCGGAAGCGGACCATACAAATGTGACCTCCAGAGAGACCTTTTTTGTCTCATCATATTCTGCCTCTCTATCCCTAAAACTTTTCAAAACTTAAACCTTGCTACTGCAATATATTCATGATGACAAAAAATTTATAAATGACTTTCTTGAAAAGTGCCCATCTGGGCCATATCGTACTATTAAATACAGAAGCACATAGGGCAGAGATTCTTTTTTACACCAGGCAGCACTAAAGCTAAATAAACTTGTATAATAGTTTTTGTTCAATGACTTCCAGCCTCAAAGACTTTTTACTCCTATTTTAAGCCATGTATGCTACACTGTTATCATTTTTAATATCACGGACATCAGTTTTTAACAACTTTTTTCACAACATATATCATGTTAGTGACAAAACTAAAGTCAATCAATCAATCAATCACGTAATTTCATATAGTGTTTAGTAAATTGTCAAAGTGAGAAACTTATGAACCTGGAAACCTTAAACTCATGGGCTATGCCTGTGTGGGCCGATTTAAGTGCTCTTGCTTCATCTAAATAGATGTTAGTCCAATATTGTGAGGTATAGGATTTTGTGGTTGAGACTTTTTTATTCTTGATTTAGGTGGGTTGTGATCGGACAAAGACTCTTCAAACAGCGTTATGTGTAGTCTAGAAATATGAGAAGCCTGTGAACTTAGTAGCCTTGACAGTCATGAGCGATGTGAGCCATTAGAGTAATGAGCATAAGATGATGCTCAACTTAGACATAACTTAGAGTATGATGCTAATTTTAGGCTGGAAAACTCAAGACTTCCCATTGACTAGTCAGTGTGTATGTGACAAGTGAAGGTCTCAGGGTACTCTAGTATGTTTGCTCGATTTAGAATCAAACTATCACGTTAAAGAATGTAAATATGCTTCCTACAACGACTTAAAGAAAAGCAGCTCCGGACAAGACACCCTGAGCCACCACATTAATGATATGTTTGGTATAGTTTGAAGTTTTATTATATGGATCGATGACTAATTTTGTAATTCAACATAGCGGAAACGCCTTACATCAAATAGAATTTTTACGGTTCTTGCGAAACTCAACGCTGAAAACCTGCGACCAGCTTGCCATTAAACATTTCCAAATGCAAAGGATGACCAGCATAGCTAAGAGATGATATTATAACCTCATGTTCTATACTGAAAACATTCCCAATTAGCAGAGTTAGGGATTTTTATCAATCTTTAAAACAATTGACTGTGCCCAAGTTATTACTATCATTATTATTATACTATTATATATTGCGCCATATTGTATATGGGGTTGTGTTTTCTTGGCACAAACTTTTTCTGTATAGGAACTATATTATGCATATAGTGCGAAGTCAAAGTATAAATGACTTAAGTTCGGATACTTTGAGGCGAATGTCTCTGATTTAAACAAGTTCTAGTGTTGGATGTCAATATCCACAATATAATCACAAGGTCTTTTCTTAGGGATAATTTTTTGTATTCTGACTCATGTTTTGCCATAGGCATTGTTTAGATGAGGAAAGTTTGGCCTAAGGACTCTCACTTGTTTGCTGATTTACCACAGTAAAGGTACATGGGAATGTTATTGACAGTGTGGTCATTATCAGATGCCCTCACATGACAACACACTGATTCCTCCCCAACCACCTGCTAACAGCGAGTGATAATGTGTTAACCAGCGCAGTGTAACTGAATATTTGGAACTGAACAGCAGAGCCAAGCATTAAATCAATCATTCAACTAGTCAGCCAACCAATCAGAACTACGCTGATAGTATTACAGCCACAAATGCAGTATAAAAGTGTAGGTTGTCGTGTATTCCTACACTATGAGATACCAGTTTCAAGTCAACAGTTTGTTGATCATGAATTCCATCAGAGTTACTCTGTTAGTTGCCGTTGCGGCCATTTCTTTCACAGGTAAGTTATTTTGTGTAATTTCCAATCTGAATATGATCAGATAACATCCACTGCATGAGTTTATTGCTGCTGGTAAAATATTCCTAACATTATGATCATTGTGTCATTTTCATATTTTGGTCAAGCAAAATGAATGGAGTATTACTTTTCATGGAGTCAAGTTGTTTCAACGGCATTCTGTTGTCACGTAAATTCATTCACTTCTTCTCAACAAAGTGAAGCAGTCCCAAATTCAAAGTTACATGGTTCATCTGATGAAAATAAAATTGATTGCAGCCAATCTTATAGTTGGTAAACATACCTTTTTTTCTAAGCCAAATTGTACAGCTAACCCTCTTAGTGTCAATAACAGGACTATGCACTGCGGCCCGTTGCCCGGAAGGATCGTACCACTATAGCTGTTCAGATACATGTCTGCAGTACAATAAGAACTTACTGAGCTATGCAGATGCACAGACAGCCTGCCGTAAATTGGGTGGAGAGCTAGCCACCGCTGAGATAGAGACTAAGAACTTCTTTCTGAAATGGATTGTGTTCCAAGATAGTAAGTTGCAAACGAAGATATGATAATATACAATATCGGTGCAATTTTTGTGAAAAACTGTATAATTTATATTCTCATCTCAATGTTTCACCAAAAGATAAGTTCAAAGATGAGAAATTCTTCTCAAATTAAAGCTAATAGTTTTCTTTTGGAGCCTGTAACATTAGCCTCTTATGTTGACAATAGCAACATCAAAACAGGTGATTCTTCAAAAGAACAGACAATCTGTCTCTCATTTCTCCAGCAGGTAGCTATCAAAAGCTGAAGAATTTTCAATTTTCTAAAATTTCTTTTTGGCCTCCTTGGGTGATTTCAGTGCTTGTTCATCAAGTTCGATGCTGAGAACTTGATAGAACCCCAGACACCTTTCTTCGGTTCTTTTCTCCATATTTGGTATCAACAAACTAGAATTAATCGTTCAATATCCTTTATTCAACATATTGTTTCTATTGCACACCCTTCCAACCCTGTCCACACAAGCGTCTAGCTATCAAAAACTTTTCATTTTATTTTGGCCCTCTAGGGTGGTTTTAGTGGCAGTTAATTATGCTTATTGCTGGTAAGTTGATAGAACCTAGACACCTAAACATTTTTTGTTTTATTCTTCTTCACTCAGTTTAGTATCATCAGTAAACTAATATAAATTTTACAATATCCTTTATTCATGTTATTGTTGCTATTGCAGAACCTTCTGAAATTGGCCTTATATGGAAAGGAACATGGATTGGAGGTAATTCCTTTGCAGACGGAAGAATATGGATGTGGGATGGGCTCCTCAAATCAAAGATTGACTCATATACTGAATGGAAAAAGGGAGAACCAAATCATCATCAAGTAGATGAAGATTGTCTTGTTATCAACCATGATAAATTATATGAATGGAATGATGGTTCTTGTTCGTGGAAGTTGCCTTCCATTTGTGAGAGGCGAGCAATTTAGCTCCATACCTAACCTATGGTCTAACATCAAACAAGAACTTGATGATATGAATATTGTTCGATTATCTTTGTATATTGATGTACCGTTGAAAGAACCATAATAAATATTCATTTAAAATGACCAACATGTCCTGTCATGCTGACAATCTCACAAACTCCTCACACTAACATAACTAAACAGTAAAAATTAAATGCTTCAAGCTGGTTTGCAACCTTGGTCAGTTTTTGGTATAAATATCAAGATATTGAGTGAATGACCAACCTTCATTACCACAAAAAAAATGTAAATCACTTTTTATTGAGCTGCTCTCCAGCATTTTTTACATGAATATAAGATAGATACCTATACATATTCAATTTAGCGCACTCTTGTACAAGGTAGGAGTGGGCAAGCTAGGCTATTGTCCAGAGAGCCCGCCTCCTTCAGCAGCATGGGTAGTGACCGGAATTCGAACCTGCAACTCTCAGATTGAGATTCTCGAATGATAACCACTACGCCACCCTGCCTGCCCTGGTACCAACATGCTTCTCTCCAGGGTGTTTCACTCAACACTGCTGGTCCAATCGGTCAAGCATATATCCGCCTTCACATTTTATTCATCTTTTTCCCCAATTACATGTTGGAGTGTCAAAGACGGATGCGCATGACTTTTTTTGAGAGTGAAATAGACCAAAATAACATTTTGCCTATTATGGCTGCCTGATGCTTGATGCTGAAATATTGATAGGACAAAGGTATGATTTAAATAAGTTTGTACCATCCAAATCTGCTTGGTATTATCTCAATTTTACTTAGTTAGAATACTATTTTTCCTTTCATGACTGATGAATTTTTTTGGTCCTGAAGACACCAGCTGAGGCAATTTTATTGAGTACAAACCTTTAAAACAAATTGATGAGCAAAAAATAGAGAAAATTGGCAACAAAGGCTTGATTTCATGGAATTTGTACCATCCCAATATGCTCGGTGCTCACTTGAAATAGAAAATGTTCGGATCAAAAATTAATTGGTGAGGATGGCACAAAAGAGTAGAATATAGCCTTTGTTTCAGAGGACCATTTGATGCCTAAGTTTGTAGAGCATATCACCGGTTAACCTTAAATTGGGAATCATAAACGTTCTAACTCTTAGTCTTATCCACTGAATCATGTGCCTACTCTAAAATTAATTGGGACTTTTGTGAAACAGAAATGAGTGCTACGCAGGGAAATTTGCAAAGCTCAATATTGATTTCACCAGCCATCTAACATGCGTACCATGAACATTATAGTCACAGCTGACCTGCATGCCTACAACTCTTTTAGAGATCCACTATGACTAGTGATTCGGCTTGCAAGTTGGAAGCATACCATACCATACCATGAATTTGATCGGTAATGATCAGAACAAAACTCTTCAAACAACAACTGGTCTCAAAGACTTTCGCTACTGGCAAAAATGTTTTCTACAACTTAAACCTCAAGCTTCCTACTTTGACAATGTACCAATCATTGTCTGATATTACATGCTGTTAAGTCTTTTTGATTGAAATGCTTAAAACTTCGAGAGGAAAAGGCTGCATCAGGTTGGTCCTAAAGTTTTACGCCCTGCTTCCTCCTTGCAAGTTGTTGGTTAATGTGGGTTAAAATCGCAAGTGTTGTCTCCGTCGAAGGACTGGGAAATATCAGTGCCTTGAGGCGCGGCCGCCGTATTTGGCGCCAAGTTGCTCTTAGTTCGCATGCAGGTCGGAGCACATCTGGAGCGTCATATGAGCCCAGTAGTCAGTAGACCGCAGCGGGATTCGAACCCAGGACCTCCAAAGCTTGCACGCTAAAGGGCAGGAGCTCTAACCAACTGAGCTACCTCCTACTAAGTTACAGTTACAGTTACAAATGTGACACCTAAAGGGTCATAGGTATTCATGTCCACCGTGACCTTGGTTTTCATGGTACACACATCACATAAGCTGGTTAACTCAATGTTGAGCGTTGCTAATTTCCTTGTGTAGCGAGCGTTTCTGGTTCATTACCATGGTACCAACATGCTTCTCTCCAGGGTGTTTTACTCAACACTTCTGGGCTAATGGGTCAATCCTAAATTTCATCCTTCACATTTTATCCATCTACATCACCGATAACATGTTGGAAATAGACCGAAATTGCATATCCCCTATTATGGCTGCCTGATGCTCAATGCTGGGATATTGATATAACAAAGGCGTGATTTACATGAGTTTGTACCATCCAATCCTTTCATGACTGATGAAATTTGTTTAAACTGAAAACACCAGCTGAGGCAATTCTGTTGAATACAAACATTTAAAAGTAATTAATGAGCTCAAAAAGGAGAAAATTGGCAACAGAAACTTGATTTCATGGAATTTGTACCATCCGCAATGCTCGGTGCTCACATGAAATAGAAAATGTTGGAATTAAAATGTCATTGGTGTGGATGGTACAATAGAGCAAAATATAGCCCTTGTTTCAGAGGGCCATTTGATACCTATGTATGTAGAGCATATCACCAGTTAACCTCAAATTGAGAATCATAAATGTTCTAACACTTGGTTTTATTCCCCGAATATACTCTAAAATTAATTGGGACTTTTGTGAAACAGAAATGAGTGCTACGCAGGGAAATTTACGAAGCTCAATATTGATTTCTCCAGCCATCTAACATGCGTACCATGTACATTATAGTCACAGCGGACCTGCATACCTACCACACTTTTAGAGATCAACTATGACTAGTGATTCGTCTTGCAAATTGGAAGCATACCATACAAATGCCAGATCCAGAGGGACCTATTCTGCCTCAGCATATTCTGCGGTTCCTCCCTAAAACTTTACAGCATGTAATATCAGATGATGTTTAGAAAAATTGTCAAAGTAAGAAACTTATGAAACTGGTAACCTTAAAGTTATGGACGATGCCTGTGTGGGCTCATTTAATAATTAAGTGCACTTGCTTCGTATAAATAGATATTAGCCCAATATTGTGAGGTATAAGATTTCGTTAGACTTTTTTATTCTTAGATTTGGTCGGTTATGATCAGAACAAAACTCTTCAAACAACAACTGGTCTTAAAGTCTATTACTGCTGGCAAAAATATTTTCTACAACTTAAATCTCAAGCTTCTTCCTTTGCCAATGTCCCAATCATTGTCTGATATTACATGCTGTTAAGTCTCTTTGATTGAAATGCGTAAAACTTTGAGAGGAAAAGGATGCATCATGTTGGTCCCAAAGTTTTGCGCCCTGCTTCCTCCCTGCAAGTTACCGTTACAAATGTGACACCCAAAGGGTGGTAGGTATCCAGGTCGACTGTGACCTTGGTTTTCATGGTACACATCAGAAAACCTTGTTAAATCAATGTTTAGCTTTGCTTGTTTCTTTGTGTAGCAATCGTTTCTGGTTCATTACCATGGTACCAACATGCTTCTCTCCAGGGTGTTTCACTTAACACTGCTGGGCTAATTGGTCAATCCTCAATTCCCTCCTTCACATTTTATCCATCTATTTCCCCGATTACATGTTGGAAAGTTTCAAAGACGGATGCGCATAACATCTTTTGAGAGTGAGAGTAGACCAAAATTACATCTCCCCTATTATGGCTGCCTGATGCTCGATGCTGGGATATTGATATGACAAAGGTGTGATTTACATGAGTTTGTACCATCCAATCCTTTCATGACTGATGAAATTTGTTTGAACTGAAAACACCAGCTGAGGCAATTCTGTTGAATACAAACATTTAAAAGTAATTAATGAGCAAAAAAGGGAGAAAATTGGCAACAAAGGCTTGATTTCATGGAATTCGTACCATCCCAATATGCTCGGTGTTCACTTGAAATAGAAAATGTAGGAATTAAAATGTGATTGGTGTGGATGGTACAAAAGAGCAAAATATAGCCCTTGTTTCAGAGGACCAATTGATACCTAGGTTTGTAGAGCATATCACCAGTCAACCTCAAATTGGGAATCATGAGTGTTCTAACTCTTAGTCTTATTCCCTGAATCTACTCTAAAATTAATTGAGACTTTAGTGAAACAGAAATGAGTGCTACACAGGGAATTTCGCAAAGCAAAATATTGATTTCACCAGCTATCTAACAGGTGTACCATGATAATTGCAGTCTCAGCGGACCTGCATACCTACCACTATTTTAGAGTTCCACTGTGAGTACTGATTCGGCTTGCTAGTCGCAAGCGGACCATACAAATGTGAGCTCCAGAGAGACCTTTTTTGTCTCATCATATTCTGCCTCTCTATCCCTAAAAATTTTCAAAACTAAAACCTTGCTACTACAATATATTCATGATGACAAACATTTTATAAATGACTTTCTTGAAAAGTGCCCATCAGGACGATATCGTACTATTAAATACAGAAGCACATAGGGCAGACATTCTTTTTTACGCCAGGCAGCACTCAAGCTAAATAAACTTGTATAATAATTTTTGTTAAATGACTTCCAGCCTCAGAGACTTTTTACTCCTATTTTAAGCCATGTATGCAACACTGCTGTCATTTTTAATATCATGGATATCAATATTTAACACCTTTTTTCACAACATATATCATGTTAGTGATAGAAATAAAGTCAATCAATCAATCACGTAATATCAGATAATGTTTAGTAAATTGTCGGAGTGAGAAACTGATGAACCTGGAAACCTTAAACTCATGGGCGATGCCTGTGTGGGCTCATTTGAGTGCTCTTGCTTTGTCTAAATAGATGTTAGCCCAATATTGTGAGGTATAGGATTTTGTGGTTGACACTTTTTTATTCTTGATTTTGGTGGGTTGTGATCGGACCAAGACTCTTCAAACATCGTTATGTAAATTCTATAAATATGAGAAGCCTATGAACTTAGTAGCCTTGACAGACATGAGCTATGTGAGCCATTAGAGTAATGAGCATAAGATGATGCTCAACTTAGACATAACTTAGAGTATGATGCTAATTTTATGCTGGAAACTCAAGACTTCTCATTGACTAGTCAGTGTGTATGTGACAAGTGAAGGTCTCAGAGTACCCTACTATGTTTGCTCAATTTAGAATCAAACTATCACGTTAAGGGATGTAGATATGCTTCCTACAACGACTCAAAGTAAACCAGCTCCGGATAAGACACCCTGAGCCACCACATGAATGATATGTTTGGTATAGTTCGAAGTTTTATTATATGGATAGATGACTAATTCCCTAATTCAACATAGTGGAAACGCGTTACATCAAATAGAATTTTTACGGTTCTTGCGAAACTCAACGCTGAAAACCTGCGACCAGCTTGCCATTAAACATTTCCAAATGCAAAGGATGACCAGCATAGCTAAGAGATGATATTATAACCTCATGTTATACACTGAAAACTTTCCCTATTAGCAGAGTTTGGGATTTTTATCAACCTTTAAAACAATTGACTGTGCCCAAGTTATTACTATCATTATTATTATACTATTATATATTGCGTCATATGGTCTATTGGGTTGTGTTTTGTTGGTAAACATTTTCTGTATAGGAACTATATTATGCATATAGTGCTAAGTCAAAGTATAAATGACTTAAGTTCGGATAATTTGAGGTGAATGTCTCTGATTTAGCCAAGTTCTAGTGTTTGATGTCAATGTCCACAATATAATCACAAGGTCTTTTCTTGGGGATAATTTTTTGTATTCTGACTCATGTTTTGCCAGAGTCATAGTTTAGATGAGGAATGTTTGACCTAAGGACTCTCACTTGTTTGCTGATTTACCACAGTAAAGGTGCATGGGAATGTTATTGACAGTGTGGTCATTATCAGATGCCCTCACATGACAACACACTGATTCCACCCCAACCACCTGCTAACAGCGAGTGATAATGTATTAACAAGAGCAGTGTAACTGAATATTTGGAACTGAACGGCGGAGCCAAGCATTAAATCAATCATTCAACATGTCAGCCAACCAATCAGAACTACGCTGATAGTATTTCAGCCACAAATGCAGTATAAAAGTGTAGGTTGACATGTATTCCTACACTATGAGATACCAGTTACAAGTCAACATATTGTTGATCATGAATTCCATCAGAGTTACTCTGTTCGTTGCCGTTGCGGCCATTTCTTTCACTGGTAAGTTGTTTTGTGTAATTTTCAATTTGAATATGATCAGATAACATCCACTGCATAAGCTTAGTGCTGCTAGTAAAATATTCCTAACATTATGATTATTGTTTCATTTTCATATTTTGGTCAAGCAAAATGAATGGAGTATTACTTTTCATGGAGTCAAGTTGTTTCAACGGCATTCTGTTGTCATGTAAATTCATTTACTTCTTCTCAACAAATTGAAGCAGTCCCAAATCCAAAGTTACATGGTATATCTGATGAAAACAAAATTGATTGCAGCCAATCTTATTGTTGGTAAACATACCTTTTTTTCTAACCCAAATTGTACAGCTAACCCTCTTAGTGTCAATAACAGGACTATGCACTGCGGCCCGTTGCCCGGAAGGATTGTACCACTATAGCTGTTCAGATACATGTCTGCAGTACAATAAAAATCTTACTGAGCTCTGCAGATGCACAGAGAGCCTGTCGTGAATTGAGTGGAGAGCTAGCCACTGCTGAGATAGAAACTAAGAACTTCTTTCTGAAATGGATTGTGTTCCAAGATAGTAAGTTGCAAACAAAGATATAATAATATACAATATCAGTGCAATTTTTGTGAAAAACTGTATTAATTATATTTTCATTTCAAATGTTTCACCAAAAGATAAGTTCACAGATGATAAATTTTTGTCAAATTAAGGTTAATAGTTTTCTTTTGGAGCCTGTAACCTCAGCCTCTTATGTTTAAAATAGCAACATCAAAACAGGTGATTCTTCAAAAGGACAGACGATCTGTCTCTCATTTCTCCAGCGGGTAGCTATCAAAAGCTGAAGAATTTTCAATTTTCTAACATTTCTTTTTGGCCTCCTTGGGTGATTTCAATGGTTGTACATCAAGTTCAATGCTGATAACTTGATAGAACCCCAGACACCTTTCTTCAGTTCATTTCTCCATATTTGGAATCAACAAACTAGAATTAATCGTTCGATATCCTTTATTCAACATATTGTTTCTATTGCAAACCCTTCCAAACCTGTCCACACCAGCGTCTAGTTATCGAAAACTTTCCATTTCATTTTGTCCCTCTAGGGTGGTTTTAATGGTAGTTAATTATGCTTATTGCTGGTAAGTTGATAGAACCTCAGACACCTATACATTTTTTGTTTTATTCTGCTTCACTCTGTTTAGTTTCATCAGTAAACTAATATAAATTTTACAATATCCTTCATTCATGTTATTGTTGCTATTGCAGAACCTTCTGAAATTGGCCTTATATGGAAAGGAACATGGATTGGAGGTAATTCCTTTGCAGACGGAAGAATATGGATGTGGGATGGGCTCCTCAAATCAAAATTTAACTCATATACTGAATGGAAAAAGGGAGAACCAAATCATCATCATGTAGATGAAGATTGTCTTGTTATCAACCATGATAACTTATATGAATGGAATGATGGTTCATGTTCATGGAAGTTGCCTTCCATTTGTGAGAGGCGAGCAATTTAGCTCCATACCTAACCTATGGTCTAACATCAAACAAGAACTTGATGATATGAATATTGATCTATTATCTTCGCATATTGATGTATCGTTGAAAGAACCATAATAAATATTCATTACAAATAACCAACATGTCCTGTCATGCTAACAATCTCACAAACTCCTCACACATGCGATTGTTCACTTCAGTGTTTTTGTACAAAACTAAACAGTATAAATTAGATGCTTCAAGTTGGTTTGCAACCGAGCTAAATCCAAATAGAGTATATGAAATCAAAAACTTATCGTCTGAGTTTGGAAATTTGTATATGAAAAAAACTAAATGAAATAGGCGTCAATTGCCAAGATTATTGGAATGGCCGATTTCCCATAGTCATTTTTCGACGAAGCTCTCTTCATTCTCTTAGAAGCCAACAACCAGTGTGTCCCCATCTCCTTTGAATAATTATTACATGAATGGGGCGACAGGAAGTAAATGATGATCAGCAACAAAACATCATCATTTTTTTAGCCATTCAAAAAAGTTAGATATACATGTAGTAAGGTCATCTTCAATCATTCCTTCATGTAATAATGCATCATCGGTATGAAAAATACTCTTTCAACCCATCATGGCTTGACAAAACCGACAATTTTTCATGATGAGCGACAACTCCGCAGTTCCTTTTAGCGAACCTTCACCATGCAAAATCTCTATGTCCTAGACAGAGTAAACAGGTAGAGTAAGTTTGGACAGTGTTTCTGGCATATCTCAGTTTGTAAGCAAATGGGCGCGAACTTTGTTTTATAGTTTTGATATATTGTGGTGAAGATTCATGTGAATGAGCATAAATATGAACTTTTCAATGAATTTAAGGCGACTTCACCATCGGAAAAACAAGAATGTACCAAAATCTGGATGTGAATGTAGTAACTTGATCCTCAATAGTTCCTACATGTTATTATGCAGATTAATAACATGTCTCAGCCAGAAACCAATCAGTCACGTAGCGGCAAAGAGATAGTGCAGACTACTATCATATTTCATACTGAGGAATCATTATTGTAACTTTGTACCAACTACATATATATATATTATTATTGCATATTATGAATCCAAGCAAAGACACCAAAGATTACAACAAAAAATACTATAAATCCTAAAAACCAAAGGAAAAATAGTACAGTGGCAGCCTACCAAAAATGTGGCTAGAAACGCAACTTCATTTGCGAAATTGGATGAATAAATTCTAAGAGTGGATTCTAGGGTATTTTTTTGAGACGGTTGCAATGGTAATGATGTTCCTTACACAAAGTTGCACAATAGGCAGCAATAAACGCTGCCAAAGATACCCAAAATTGCTGTTTTTTTAGATTTCAAGGATCTGTCCTGTGCTCACCTTGTGAGTTGGGCTACTCAAACTATGCGATTAGATTCATACATACCTTGGTCAGTTTTTGGTATATTATCAAGATGTTGAGTGAATGACCAACCTTATAAAGTGAAAATCGCTGCCGACAAAAGGAAAAGACATGAAATAATGATGATATGGTTCCAAAACGTCCAAAATCTGAAAGAACATGTCAAAATTAGTGGATCCACAAGTTTACATGGGTCTGCTGTCGTAAATATTAAAATTAATTCTATTTGATGTAAAGCGTTTTCACTTCATTGATTTAGGAAATAAATCCTCTATCCATGTAATAAAACGTCAAACTTTACCTAGCATATAATTTATGTGGTGTTAATTGAGTGTCTGCAGCTGCTTCAATATCAGCCATGAGTCATGGCAGGGAGCATGATGACATCTGAGGAATGTGACATTCTGATTCTAAATGTGATAATATCAGTGTACCCCGATACCCTTCAACCGTCACATACACACTGCCTAGTAACAAGAACAGAGTACCCAACACGGTACCAATAAAAATCTCCAATTACCTATTGTGCTACCGGATCAAATTTGAAGATTTGTGCCAACCGAGTCTGAACAGTTCAAGCAAATTATGCGTAAGAAACAAGTTTGAGTCTCAGAATGCACACAGAGTCTAATATCACATTTATTTACTTGAGAAGAACATAGAACATAGAACATATAACGATTACTTTATGAAAAACTTGCCTGGTATTGCTTGTAGACTGATTATAGTTTTGCCTAACTATATGTTGGTGTTAGGTAATGTAGGATTAATGATCAGTTAAATAAAGAGTTGAAAGCAGATGACATAGGCATATTTTAATTAAATTAGTACCATCGGAAGCCGGTTTGTATTGCCTCCAATTAAATGTAATATTATTCCCAGAATTATGTCTGAGTCCAAGACAAAGGCCATGCCATGGACTTATTTTCAGCTACAAGCCATCTCTGGTAGGGCAGATACCAGCTAACATTATAATATCAGCTTCACTTTCAGTCTTTTTCGATTACAGTACACAATCTGATGGTTTTGCATCAAGCTTATGATGCGTAACCATGGCGCATTCTAATATGCAATTTTAAATTATTGAGTTGGCCAGGCAGTGTGCTTTCTACAAGTTAAACCTCAAGCATCTTACTTTGAGAATGTACTAATCATTGTCTGATATTACATGCTGTTAAGTCTCTTTGATTGAATTCCATAAAACATTTAGACGAGAATGCTGCAGCAGATTGGTCCCCCCTTGCAAGTCGGATTGCTTGTTACAAATGTGACACCCAAAGGGGGATAGGTATTCAGGTCCACTGTCACCTTTGTTTTCACGGTACACTCATCACATAAGCTGGTGAAATCAATGTTGAGCTTTGCTACTTTCCAACAGACCATATTAAACTGTACCTTTGCTCAAACGGTCAGTTTGTAAATCGAGCCAATCCAAGGAGGTGGGCTTCTACCACACGAGGATGATTCTTCATAAAACTCCATTGCACTTAAATGCAGGTGAGGAATAAACTGTGTGATCGACTCAATAATGAACCTAGACAGAACACCATATACAGCTGAAGTCAGGCACTTAATTGTGGGCGCCATAGTTAAATTGGTTGGTGTATAACCAATGATGCTATTATCAATATTCAATTATTGTCCACAATCAAGTTTTTTTGTTCGTAACTCAATCGATTTTGATCAGATTTTGTGTTTGAATATTGTATGCAATTGTCGCATATTCGACCCACTTGGGGCCGAATACCCGAGCAGAACAGACACTACTATTTCATTCATTTTGCTCATGTTTATTTTGTATGGAGTTAACTTCTTCCTGTTGAGGAAGAAGGCAACTCCATACAAAAAGTGTTTTGTTTACCTAATCAAATTTATCCACAACATTTTTCTTCAGAATTTTGTTACAAGCAGATATTAATTCAATTTACTAATGACTCATAGTTGAGATGCCTTTCGACATTAAAATAAGACTTTATTTTGATTAAATGGTGGAAATAAGTTTACACAGTCATCGTAAAAAATAAACCATGCTCTATCATACCGTCAAAGTTTCCTGTGTAAAAGGTCAGAATAGGTCAACTCCAAAACAGTAAGTCGTAGTACACTCTAAAATAGTAATACGCTCCAAAATAATAGTAATACCAAAATATTGCAGTGTAATATGCTGCTGAGGGCTCTCCAAAAAGAATTGCCCTGCCTTGATGTTCCCCCGGTTTTTATATGCACCGTGGTTCATCACTGCGGGTGAGCATGGCCAAAAAACCGGAGGTTGCATTTGCCCATCCTCTTGACAAAAGCGGAGATTTGATTTAGGTTTTTGTCTGATAAAAAGTTTTTAATTATATATATCATTTAAATGCTTGCGTTTGAACCCTCCAAAAAGACGGAGATTGGACTTTAATTTATGTCTGATAAAAAGGTTTTAATTATATATATTATTTAAATACTTGCGTTTGAACCCTCCAAAAAGACGGAGATTGGACTTTAATTTATGTCTGATAAAAAGGTTTTAATTATATATATTATTTAAATGCTTGCGTTTGAACCCTCCAAAAAGACAGAGATTGGATTTTAATCTATCTCTGATAAAAAGGTTTTAATTATGTATATTATTTAAATGCTTGCGTTTAAACCCTCCAAAAAGATGGAGATTGGACTTTAATTTATGTCTGATAAAAAGGTTTTAATTATCTATATTATTTTGAAGTGGTTGACGCCGTCTGGTATCACCCGCTCCCATCCTCTTGGCTCCATTCTCTTTATCCGAAACCTCCAGGGCTGTGAGAACTTGAGATCTCACACAATCAGCAGCATCTTGTTGTCAACTTGATTTTATTTCTAGTTTATGACTCAACATAAGTTTCTGTAGTGCCACCACAATAGCGTTGTACATAGTCTTGAAAGTAGAAGTATTTAAATCGCAGAGTCAACACAGTCCTACGAGTCAGGAGAGAATTATATCTATGGAAGTGAATTTTTCTCTTAATAACTAAATTTCAAACCAGAGCTAATTTTTTTGTTGATGAAATAGCTGTTTGATTAGTTTTTTGTGTCAAATCTATAGCAGACAGAAGTAATTTCATTACAGGATAGGGATTAAGTGAAGGCAGGACAGTGTTTTTTCTCTGGGGGAAGATACATGATTCTCATTACGTTGTCACAACCTAGTTTTACAACTGGTAGCCACCACTTTGAAAAATTTCTTGCTTACTCCATTAATAAAAACATTACTTTATAAAATAAAAGATGAATAAATTATTTTAATTTGCCAGGAATACATGCTCGGAATTACACATAGACAAGTCATTTCAAGAAGATATGTTATACTGGCAACTCGTGACCACGTGCCCACTGAGTATATCTACTTGATCAAAAATCACAGCAATGGAAATTCTATCTGTTCAAATCAAATATGTTAAATAAGACCTGTTACATACATATTTGTAATCGAATTTGATATTTTGGGATTTCAGAGCTCCTATCTGTTCAAAACAGTCTGTGCAGGATAAATGGATATCTTCTAAGCAGGGAAAATGGGGAAGGTGGGAGTCAGAGCTGTCATGCGAATATGGTGATGTGATATTTGGAGCACAGGCTAAATCTGAAGTATACCAGGGCAGCAATGATGATACCGCTGGTAAGCAACCTGTGAGTTTACAGGCCCCTAGAAAGTTAAATAAAGTGGCCTATAAACACTATAAATATTGCAAAATCCCATGTCAGAATTTAGTTGTTGTATGATCTTAATATTTTAAAATGCTTTGGCTGGGGTGTTGCCAGCCAATGTGTTGGCTCTGGAGGTAGGGTAGGGAGAAGAAGAGCCAATACCAGGTCATATAGTACTTTTAGGCAAGAACCTTTGAACTTGACCTAGGTATATGTCGGAGATTACATAGGTGGAAACTTGATGTCCAAATGCGGGTATGAACCCATAACTCTCAGATCTCTTACTAAGCGCTCTACCGATTGAGTTATCAGGCGTGTGAAAATAGATCAACAATCATTAAACAGGTCAAAGCCAGCCCCAATAGTTAACCAATGTCAAGGTGGAAGGTACTTTCCTGAAAGTAATATGGTAATGTGACCTAACATTGGCTCTTTTTCTCTCAACCCATGAATCAGAGCTGAGGGTGTTGCTCAAGACCCACCGGGAGTTCTTCTTTTGCTTACATGTTTACCAGTTCGTCACCAGTTTATCACCAGCTTACCACCAATTTATCACCAGTTTGTAGACAATTTCTTCTTTGCCTCAGACCAACCTAATTGCTGTTTTCAAAACACATATATTTCATTTTCCTTGGAAAAACCAGCTCATAAGATATACAAAAAAACACGTATTGATTGTGATGCGATATGATATTATTGTTGGCATATTATTACAATTAATTCATAATTCATCCAATACATTACCTTCTTTCCAGCTGTCAACAACAAGTTTGCATGCAGAGATATGAATGCTGCAAAGGAGCGTGTGAGATCTCGACTATTGGTTAGCGACTCAAATGACGCAAGTTCTTGGGGTTCATGGGATGACCCAAAGGTTTGCACACCTGGAACAGCCATATGCGGAATACAGACCCAAGTTGAGGAAGATCAAGGGTATTATTCTGATGATACTGCATTGAACGCCGCAAAGTTTACCTGTTGTAAAACACCATTCTGTATGATCTAGCTGAAGTTTTTTCTGCTGTGTAACCACATCAATTATGTTGTTTTTTCCTGATGTATTGTAATGACAAGGATGAAACACAATTAGGGCACATGGCAATGAAAAGTAAACCTATAATTGGAAATTTGTTTATCCATATTTTCCCTTAAAATAAATGGTAAATCAATCCAATGTATACTTTTTGCTTCATTATCAAACAAAACTGTAACAAGAAACAAAGATGGACAATCCAGATAGATAAGTTTGATCCAGTTTGATCCAGTTTGATTAAGTTTGATCCAGTTTGATTAAGTATGATCCAGTTTGATCCAGTTTGCCTGCAATTAGAATTTCTCCGCATTCAGTGATTCCAAATGCAAGCCAACTCGATCAAACTTGATCTAGATTCTTGATGCTTCCCATAGACTTGATATAAGACAGGACATTATTTATGGAGCATTAGCATTGAGGCACTGAGGCATTTAGTTGTGGGCGACGTAAATACATTTGAACAAGCAACACTAAAGTGCTAGCTAACTGGATCGAAGAGTCCAGGTTTAGTTGAGGCATTTACTAAGCATGAATAGAGACAGACTCCTAACAAACAAATTAAAATATGCTTATAACAGGGCCCTAGTTAAGAAAAAATGGTGGGGGAGGCGAAAGTCTGAGGCGAGTCGCGAGCATCACCAGGAGGGATGTTGTTAGTTTCCCCCTACGCAATTTAAGGCGTCATCAGCAAATGGAAGTCCCAAATGAGCTGATTTAGACATGGAACATTCAATTATAGCATATTTAGAACACTCTATTTAGCTTTCAAGGGGAGGCGGTGCCTCTCTGCCTCCCCTAGAACTACGGGCCTGTATGATAATGGCCCATATAAACAATTTAAAACAGTTGAAAACAACAGGTGGATTGCAGTTTACATCCAAAATAATCATTGACTTAAAACATATTATAATTTATTAATTAATTTACTAATTAATATAAATATCAGACAAAAACTGTATAATGATCAAAATAATTGAGGCCAAGGGTGGTAAACTAGTTGAACAGAGCACATGGTACAAGCACTGGACAATAGACAATAGACAATAGACAATAGACACTGCCTCCCCTAGATAGCTAGATACAGTAGTCTCAAAACACTATATATGTATTAACCATGTCAGAATCAGCGCCTCTGGGATTACCACTTGCTAATTGTATGCCCTAAAATTGATTGAGAAACAACTTACAAAAACTCTTTTAGTGATGAGTTGCATCCCCTATATCTTTTTTCTAAACTACGGCCCTGACATACATAGAGCTGAAGTAGTCTTGTATGCTCTTGCAGACCACTTGGCTCTGATATTATTGGCTGTTGGGTGTTGGCTGTGATTTTTTTGGCTGTTGGGTGTTGGCTCTGATATTATTGGCTGTTGGGTGTTGCAGGGCTCTCAACCACTCGGATTTACCCCGAATTACTCAGGTTTTTGGGTTCAACCCAGGTAACTCAGGGGATTTCAGAATAAGAGCAAAACACTCGGATTTTTTTTTACACTCAGCTAAAATTATTGTTGGAGAATTCCAATTACAGTGAGGCCTAGTTCTACGAATTGTAAACAAACATCTGATGCTGTGAAGTATGATACACACCTAACTAAATTAGTATCTTAGGCTATGATATTCTTGTGTTCTCCAAGATTCTCCTATTCTTCACTCAACCTCTCATTGCATTTGCTGAAGATCTCATTATTTAACAAAGACAAATGTTATGCAGCTAAAATATGGTAACAGCAGAATATTGTCATCAATCAGATTATGTACATACAACCAAGGAGTAACCCTTTTACTCCTTGATAGAACATACATTTATCCATCTTGCCAATGAACTCATTGAACTCAATGATCATGCCATCCATACAGATCTAGTGTCTGAAACAGAATTAGACTACAACAACACAAGTAATGAAAAAGTAAAGCTAATTTCATCCTACATAATTATGATATTATTGGCTGTTGGGTGTTGGCTCTGATATAATTGGCTGTTGGGTGAGAAAGAGTCCCAATGCCAGGTCACAGATATGATCTCATGCGATATAATGAAAGTTAAACTAGGGGAGGGATTATAGGTATATACATATGGCCTGTCTGCATTGGGATGAGCATCAAGATAATCTGTCTATAAGAGTTATTTGTCCTGTGTGTTATGTTTGTGAAGAATCTTGGAAATCCCAAGTAAGTGAGCCCACTCAAAAATGTCAACAATGACGTCATAGTGAGTTTATTAGGGAAAAGACAAGAGTTGAAACTGTAGGCAATAATACCAAGATAGTGTCTTACTAATTGCCCTATCACATCACCATGTGTCCCAAATAGATAATCTAAGCAAACAAATTATGCAGTATCACGCATTAAAGATTATGTTATTACTAACTAGGGACCACTGGTGAGTAACATAACCTAACTTAACTGAAGAATACGGCGAGAGAGGGCATATATGTGTTTTATAGTTTTATGTGTCTCTTCATGTTATCTGTCGACAAATTGAAGGAAGCTCTATAATAACACTCTGTAACAACATGCATCAGACTAGTCTGTCTGCTACAAGTTCTTTGATACCAGCACATTTGCTTGTTTTTCGTGGAACAGTAGGGCGTTAACTCTTATCTTGTTGAGATGTGCCTTGATGGTATGTCTTGACACGCAGCGATCATCAATGTGCGGCAACCAATAAGACTAGCTTCCTGTCTGGCTAAGAACAATTAACATTCTCCTCTAATGAACTGACAACCACCAGAAAATGTGGTATATTAGTCTCATAAGCTAAAGAGGATGTTAAGGTTGGTTTGGTTCCCCCCCCCCCCCCTACTGCAACAAACCAATCAGTGCAAAAAGAAAAATCCCACATTTGTGAGCCTGGTTAGCCAAGGGAGAGAACGAGACAAATTTCAAATTCGTTTATATTGTAGGATTGGTTTTCGGAAAGCTCAATTGAAGGAATCTTTTATTTAACATTAAAACGAAAAACTATATATGAACGCAAAAGCCTCTAGTTGCAACCAAGAATGTTGAACCTGTCTAGGCAGTTAGACACTAAGATGTAATTTTGACAACCTTAGCTTAATCGATAGTAATAGTATTAAAAAAAGGCTGTCTGTCAAAAGAAAATTGAAAATTCCAATTAATTCAAAAATAAAATATGTGTTATTATATTTTCTCTGTATAGAAACTAAAACTTCAATTTTCAAAACATAAAAAAAATGCTTCAGCAGTGTATGCATCGGTTGTCTTGGCTCATCAGTGGAATATTCAAAATGATGTGTTGTGTCCCGTACACATACTCTGACCTGCCAGCTCTTGTGGCACTCCAGATCCGTTGAACTAACTCAGTTGAACCCAGTTGAACTAACTGGACCTAATTTCAGCTTGAGTTAGGCCTGGAGCATGTTCTAACTTTCACTGTTTTCATTTGGAAGCAATGCAAAGTTTTTTTTTGCGAATTAATTTGTTTCCTAATGCGTCGTCAAGCTATCGGTTGATCACATTGTGATACTTAAATTTGAATGTTCAGTATCACATTCACCATCATTAGTGTTTTAGCTGTAAGATTGGCTTGAAGCGCCTTCAGTAGAATCAGCACACTGATAATCAGACTAATGAACTAAGTTCATTGATCAGGCACATCCTGAGGTTAATTGACATTCCGGCATAACCAGCATATTGCTATCTTTTTGTAAAGAGAGTGCAGTCAACAAAGCCTGATTAAATCGCTAGAGGGGGGGGGGGGGACCAAACCAACCTAAGCATTCTGTATAGCTTATAAGATTGATATACCACACTTTCTGGTGGTAGTCAGTTCATAAGAGGAGAATGTTAATTGGTTTTCAGCCAGACAGGATGCTAGTTTGCTTGATTGCTGCACAAAGATGCTGACTGCTATCCTCTTTAGCTTATGAGATTAACATCACACTCTCTGGTGGTAGACAGTTCATAAGAGGAGAATGTTAATTGGTTTTCAGCCAGACAGGATGCTAGTTTGCTTGATTGCTGCACAAAGATGCTGACTGCTATCCTCTTTAGCTTATGAGATTAACATCACACTCTCTGGTGGTAGACAGTTCATAAGAGGAGAATGTTAATTGGGTTTTCAGCCAGACAGGATGCTAGTTTGCTTGGTTGCTGCACAATGATGCTTATTGCATATCCTCTTTAGCTTATGTGATTAACATACCACACTTTCTGGTGGCTGTCAGTTCATAAGAGGAGAATGTTAATTGGTTTTCAGCCAGACAGGATATTAGTTTGCTTGGTTACTGCACAAAGATGCTGACTGCTATCCTCTTTAGCTTATGAGATTAACATCACACTTTCTGGTGGTAGACAGTTCATAAGAGGAGAATGTTAATTGGGTTTTCAGCCAGACAGGATGCTATTTTGCTTGGTTGCTGCACAATCATGTTTACGGCATGTGACGACATACCATCAAGGCACATCCTCACGAGATAAAAGTCGATGCCCTGTTGTTCTAGGAAAAACAATTAAATGTGCTGTTATCAACGGAATTTTTGAGTTCAGTCTCATAGCATTTTTATATGGCAGGCTGCTAGCTATTGATGTCAGAGTAGATAGCGGGTGACCTTAGCCTCTCTTGACAATCTTTGTCGGATGGGGAGCGCTGACCCTAAATCTCCATCTCCCAACTGAAAATCCAAATAATAGAAAACCTCACATCTGAATGATTGAATAGCTGAGCAAGAGACTGAGACAAATGCTTTATTCAGGGAATGCTTAGATGAATTATCTGTGCTGACCAACCGACAGAGTTAGGTCTGCTGCATGTTCTCACAGAATGGTCGCATTTACTGGTTTCAGTTCGGAGCAGCATGGTCTATGTGTATATTTGTGTTTGATGCCGATGTCTCCACATAGGTCCATAGTAGTAGTAGTAGTAGTAGTCTTAATTAATCATTTTCTATACGAAGCAAATGAAAAAGAAGCCCTTCGCAATCAGATCACAGTTCAGAACTAAGGTTGACTAAGACGCCACATGGTTGTTATAAATGTTGTTCACTGCAAAATCAGACTAGATTACATGAGCATTAGAACCATACCTCTTTTTCTTTGTTGGATCTAGAATTTCAGCAAGTAGAAATCTAACACAGTGATCTTCTGCATGTCGGCACACTATTCAATCTGATCAAAACCTACCCAGCAATGGTTAAATGAATTGTAAGTCTTTGCCATCAAGTGAAGCACACTCTGCACCTAAAGTTACATAATACCTAGCCTTTTCCATTCACTCTTAATATTATATAAATAAAAATATTGAGCTGTTACTAAATTTTGCACCGGTATGAATAGAGAGTCAATCATCATCTCTATTCAATTCATCGTGATGCCCGTTGCTGGGATCAGAAGCTAATGCAGTGAATTGTATTACCTGAAATCTTATTGAAAAGAATTAAAGGTTTTCAACAAACCGTCCCTCATTTAACGCAAAATGAACTGAGGCCACTTTTACTCAGAATTTATTAATACTTGCTAATCTGTGATTTTCTTTTGTTCTAAGACAGGTAGAGATTCATAGATTTTGACATTATAAAACTCAGCTGTGTCTGCTAAAGCCAAGTTAAATTTGTCTCCCTCAAATTAACACAGCATGGATATACAAGCAGCTGATTAAGGTGCTGTCTTGGGGATTAACAGTGGATTATCTATGTCACACTTAATCTGATCAATAAGCACCTTGATCCCATGGTGAGATAGATCATAACAAACAAATTCCTGAAGAGTTTTTCCTCCTAGCTCTTTTAGAAATGTTGTCCTTTTCATGTCCTCAGACATATTTTGTAATTAATTCTAATTAATTAAATTTTTATGGGGCTAAGTGCAACACTACGAGAGTATTTGATGCACTGTGTAAAAGGAAAAAACAGAATGAAAATCGAAGTACCGGTTCCCTAGAAATTCACATGTGAAGTTAACTTTTTGCAAAAGTGCACAAGATCACTGTGAAGGAAATTATAAATTATTCGCTTAATCAGCACCCACAACACTGAATTGTTCAAACATGTAAACAATGGATTACAGTGAATGATACCCTTTCAGACAACAGACAATATTAAACTGTCAGCATATCTGTCACCCAATCATATTAGGATATACAAGACAATACAAGACAATTACAAAATGTGCAAAACAAGGCACAATCTCTGCAGCCATTGGACTTTTTGATCTCTGGTCTTAAATCATGTGACTTAATTTTAAGTATAAATAAGAGCAAATTTTGCATTGACCTACAAAGCTCAACAAGAGACAGTTCAGGTAAGAGTTCAGAATACTGTTCTATCAGCTCTACACATGAAGGTTTGCTCATGTCGTATTTGAATATACTTGCCTTTATTTCAATTCTTCATTTTTCTATTACAGTTTATGTTTTTCTTACTCTGCAGTGAAGTCAAACATGTTTGTAAGAAGAGTGTTGATCGCCTGTATTGTAAGTGTTGGTTATGTAGCATGTTCTCAAAGGAGTGACTATGTGCATACCATTAAACCTTACACCAAAACCAACTGGGGAGGTTGGGGAGAGATCGAGTGGTGCCCTGAAGGTACCTTCGCTCAAACGGTCAGTTTGAGAATCGAGCCATACCAAGGAGGAAGTGGACTTCTAGGGGAGGATGATACTTCATTAAACTCCATTGCACTTAAATGCAGGTGAGGAATAAACTGTGTGATCGACTCACAAATGAACCTAGACAGAACACCATATACAGCTGAAGTCAAGCACTCAATTGTGGGCGCCATAGCTAAATTGGTTGGTGTATAAGCAATGATGCTATTATCAATTTATTGTCCACAATCAAGTGTTTTTGTTCGTAACTCGATCGATTTTGATCAGATTTTGTGTTTGAATATTGTATGCAATCAGCAGCATCTCCTTGTCAACTTGATGTTATTTCTAGTCTATGACTCAACATAAATTTCTGTAGTACCACCAGAATAGCGTTGTACATAGTCTTGAAAGTAGAAGTATTTAAATCGCAGAGTCAACACAGTCCTACGAGTCAGGAGAGAATTACATTTATGGAAGTGAATTTTTCTCTTAATAACTAAATTGAAATACTTCAGACCCTAATGAACAGCAATCAAAATGCGCTGATTTATGAAAATATAAACAGCGAACATATCATTTACAATTCCTTATTGTATAATTTCAACCTTGTGGTATAGCTAATGATTAAATAACATACGTCTTTGTCAATAGCATTATGGGGGGGGGGGGGAAGAAAAAAGGAATTTCAAACCAGAGCTAATTTTTTTGTTGATGAAATAGCTGTTTAATTAGTTTTTGTGTCAAATCTATAGCAGACAGACGTAATTTCATTACAGGATAGGGATTCAGTGAAGGCAGGACATTGTTTTTTCTCTGGGGGAAGATACATGATTTTCATTACGTCGTCACAACCTAGTTTTACAACTGGTAACCACCACTTTAAAAAAATTCTTGTTTACTCGATTAAAGTTTCAGATTTCTGAATAAAAACATTACTTTATAAAATAAAAGATGAATAAATCCTGAAAAAATTATTTTTAATTTACCAGGAATACATGTTCGGAATGACACATAGACAAGTCATTTCAAGAAGATATGTTATACTGGCAACTCGTGACCACGTACCCACTGAGTATATCTACTTGTTCAAAAATCTCAGCGATGGAAATTCTATCTGTTCAAATCAAATATGTCAAATAAGACCTGTTACATACATATTTGTAATCGAATTTGATATTTTGGGTTTTCAGAGCTCCTATCTGTTCAAAACAGTCTGTGCAGGATAAATGGATATCTTCTAAGCAGGGAAAATGGGGAAGGTGGGAGTCAGAGCTGTCATGCGAATATGGTGATGTGATATTTGGAGCACAGGCTAAATCTGAAAAATCCCAGGGCGACGGTGATGATACCGCTGGTAAGTAACCTGTGAGTTTACAGGCCCCTAGAAAGTTAAATAAAGTGGCCTAGAAACACTATAAATATTGCAAAATCCCATGTCAGAATTTAGTTGTTATATGATCTTAATATTTTAAAATGCTTTGGCTGGGGTGTTGCCAGCCAATGTGTTGGCTCTGGAGGTAGGGTAGGGAGAAGAAGAGCCAATACCAGGTCATATAGTACTTTTAGGCAAGAACCTTTGAACTTCACCTAGGTATAATATGTCGGAGATTACATAGGTGGAAACTTGATGTCCAAATGCGGGTATGAACCCATAACTCTCAGATCTCTTACCAAGCGCTCTACCGATTGAGTTATCAGGCGTGTGAAAATAGATCAACAATCATTAAACAGGTCAAAGCCAGCCCCAAAAGTTAACCAATGTCAAGGTGGAAGGTACTTTCCTGAAAGTAATATGGTAATGTGACCTAACATTAGCTCTTTTTCTCTCAACCCATGAATCAGAGCTGAGGGTGTTGCTCAAGACCCAGCGGGAGTTCTTCTATCGCTTACATGTTTACCAGTTCGTCACCAGTTTATCACCAGCTTACCACCAATTTATCACCAGTTTGTAGACAATTTCTGCTTTGCCTCAGACCAACCTAATTGCTGTTTTCAAAACACATATATTTCATTTTCCTTGGAAAAACCAGCTCATAAGATGTACAAAAAAACACGTGTTGATTGTGATGCGATATGATATTATTGTTGGCATATTATTACAATTAATTCATAATTCATCCAATACATTGCCTTCTTTCCAGCTGTCAACTACAAGTTTGCATGCAGAGATATGAATGCTGCAAAGGAGAGTGTGAGATCTCGACTATTGGTTAGCGACTCAAATGACGCAAGTTCTTGGGGTTCATGGGATGACCCAAAGGTTTGCACACCTGGAACAGCCATATGCGGAATACAGACCCAAATTGAGGAAGATCAAGGGTATTATTCTGATGATACTTCATTGAACGCCGCAAAGTTTACCTGTTGTAAAACACCATTCTGTTTGACCTAGCTGAAGTTTTTTCTGCTGTGTAACCACATCAATTATGTTGTTTTTTCCTGATGTATTGTAATGACAAGGATGAAACACAATTAGGGCACATGGCAATGAAAAGTAAACCTATAATTGGAAATTTGTTTATGCATATTTTCCCTTAAAATAAATGGTAAATCAATCCAATGTATACTTTTTGCTTCATTATCAAACAAAACTGTAACAAGAAACAAAGATGGACAATCCAGATAGATAAGTTTGATCCAGTTTGATCCAGTTTGATTAAGTTTGATCCAGTTTGATTAAGTATGATCCAGTTTGATCCAGTTTGCCTGCAATTAGAATTTCTCCGCATTCAGTGATTCCAAATGCAAGCCAACTCGATCAAACTTGATCTAGATTCTAGATGCTTCCCATAGACTTGATATAAGACAGGACATTATTTATGGAGCATTAGCATTGAGGCACCGAGGCATTTAGTTGTGGGCGACGTAAATACATTTGAACAAGCAACACTAAAGTGCTAGCTAACTGGATCGAAGAGTCCAGGTTTAGTTGAGGCATTTACTAAGCATGAATAGAGACAGACTCCTAACAAACAAATTAAAATCTGCTTATAACAGGGACCTAGTTAAGAAAAAATGATGGGGGAGGCAAAAGTCTGAGGCGAGTCGCGAGCATCACCAGGAGGGATGTTGTTAGTTTTCCCCGACGCAATTTAAGGCATCATCAGCAAATGGAAGTCCCAAATGAGCTGATTTAGACATGGAACATTCAATTATAGCATATTTAGAACACTCTATTTAGCTTTCAAGGGGAGGCAGTGCCTCTCTGCCTCCCCTAGAACTACGGGCCTGTATGATAATGGCCCATATAAACAATTTAAAACAGTTGAAAACAACAGGTGGATTGCAGTTTACATCCAAAATATTCATTGACTTAAAACGTATTATAATTAATTATTATGTAACTAATTAATATGAAATTCAGACAAAAACTGTATAATGATCAAAATAATTGAGGCCAAGGGTGGTAAACTAGTTGAACAGAGCACATGGTACAACCACTGGACAATAGACAATAGACAATAGACAATAGACACTGCCTCCCCTAGATAGCTAGATACAGTGGTCTCAAAACAGTATAATTGTATTAACCATGTCAGAATCAGCGCCTCTGGGATTACCACTTGCTAATTGTATGCCCTAAAATTGATTGAGAAACAACTTACAAAAACTCTTTTAGTGATGAGTTGCATCCCCTATATTTTTTTTCTAAACTACGGCCCTGACATACATAGAGCCGAAGTAGTCTGGTATGCTCTTGCAGACCACTTGGCTCTGATATTATTGGATGTTGGCTGTGATATTATTGACTGTTGGGTGTTGGCTCTGATATTATTGGCTGTTTGGTGTTTGCTCTGATATTATTGGCTGTTTGGTGTTGGCTCTGATATTATTGCCTGTAGGGTGTTGGCTCTGATATCATTGGCTGTTGGGTGTTGTCTCTGATATTATTGGCTGTTGGGTGTTGGCTGTGATTATTTTGGCTGTTGGGTGTTGGCTCTGATATTATTGGCTGTTGGGTGTTGCAGGGCTCTCAACCACTCGGATTTACCCCGAATTACTCAGGTTTTTGGGTTCAACTCAGGTAACTCAGGGGATTTCAGAATAAGAGCAAAACACTCGGATTTTCTTTTACACTCAGCTAAAATTATTGTTTGAGAATTCCAATTACAGTGAGGCCTAGTTCTACGAATTGTAAACAAACATCTGATGCTGTGAAGTATGATACACACCTAACTAACTTAGTATCTTAGGCTATGATATTCTTGTGTTCTCCAAGATTCTGCTATTCTTCACTCAACCTCTCATTGCATTTGCTGAAGATCTCATTATTTAACAAAGACAATGTTACGCAGCTAAAATATGGTAACAGCAGAATATTGTCATCAATCAGATTATGTACATACAACCAAGGAGTAACCCTTTTACTCCTTGATAGAACATACATTTATCCATCTTGCCAATGAACTCATTGAACTCAATGATCATGCCATCCATACAGATCTAGTGTCTTAAACAGAATTAGACTACAACAACACAAGTAATGAAAAAGTAAAGCTAATTTCATCCTACATATGATATTATTGGCTGTTGGCTGTTGGCTCTGATATAATTGGCTGTTGGGTGAGAAAGAGTCCCAATGCCAGGTCACAGAAATGATCTCATGCGATATAATGAAAGTTAAACTGCATTATTTAACACTCAATATAATATATACAGGTACGTTCAGGAAAGTATTATCTGACTTGGTATTGGCTCTTTCCCACCGACCAGCCAATCAGAGCCAGCACGCTGCTACTACTGCATCCCAATATTGTTGATTTCTAGGTAATTTCTGATGGTAACTGTCAAAGTTATGTAGCAACAGATCGGCAGAACAGTTCAACAGGGTATGGCAATAAAAATGATCGTATCCTATTCCTCACCACACAATGTAAGTGAGGCGAGTACAACAGGAGGAGAGCAAAGCAGCACATAAATGTCAAAGTAGGGCAAAGATATTAGAGGTACAGCAGAATCTTATCATCAGGTATAGTCACAGGGTTGAGGAAGAGGTCTAGGTGTAGAACTTTCCAAGTTCCTTGGCATGGGGAGGGATTATAGGTATATACATATGGCCCGTCTGCATTGGGATGAGCATCAAGATAATTTGTCTATAAGAGTTGTTTGTCCTGTGTGTTATGTTTGTGAGGAATCTTGGAAATCCCAAGTGAGTGAGCCCACTCAAAACTGTCAACAATGACGTCATAGTGAGTTTATTAGGGAAAAGACAAGAGTTGAAACTGTAGGCAATAATACCAAGATAGTGTCTTACTAATCGCCCTATCACATCACCATGTGTCCCAAATAGATAATCTAAGCAAACAAATAATGCAGTATCAGGCATTAAAGATTATGTTTTTACTAACTAGGGACCACTGGTGAGTAACATAACCTAACTTAACTGAATAATACGGCGAGAGAGGGCATATATGTGTTTTATAGTTTTATGTGTCTCTACATGTTATCTGTTGACAAACTGAAGGAAGTTCTATTCATTGGAGGCAAGTGTAAGCGTTTTTGAGCTGTCTAGGCGTTGAGTTCAGGCGTTATATATAATATGTATCTGTAGCCGGTTTTTCCTTCAGTGTCTATGATATCTACCGTTTCATAAGTTCACCATTGTTAGTTGAATTTTGTGCCCAGAAGCCACTGTGAAGCCAGCACACAAGTTGCACCACCCTCGGATTCTTAGTCACAACCATCTCTGAAAAAAAAACATAGTGAAACATCAAAGTTCAGTGTTAGCCTGGTCCTCTTCGAATAATGGAGGCTCATGAATAGGATGTTTCAGCGCTGTCCCAATTGTTACATGTCCACTACCTATACATGGCAGCACAATATCCATATATTACCGAGGGGTTAGCTCTTACTTCAAGATATAACACAGTTTTGAATGGAGTCACCAATATTCTGTACAATTTTATTAATCGAAAATAGAACACTGGCCAGAATAACTTGCAAGCAAACCAGTGCTCAGCAGCTTTACTATTGCACGTTAGTCGTTCTGCTTACCACTGAGGTCTTGTTGATTAATCACAAGTTTATATTAAACTTGTGATTCTTTTGATTATTGTCAGCAGCTTAAGTCTCTAACTGGATCACTGCCATTATTTGACCACAGAACCAAGGATCCAAGGCCATTATTATTTTTTCAAACAAATCAATACAAAAACTATCCATTATTCAAATTAACCCAAAAATATCATTCAACCCCAAACAAATAATCATATACCCAAAACCTCATTTTATTGACAACAAGGGGATTAAACTTTTAAAAGTCAAACAGGGCAGGCAGGGTGGCGTAGTGGTTAAGATTCGAGCATCTCAATCTGAGAGTTGCAGGTTTAAATCCCGTCACTACCCATGCTGCTGAAGGAGGTGAGCTCTCTGGACAATAGCCTAGCTTGCCCACTCTTACCTTGTACAGGAGTGCGCTAAATTGAATATGTATATGTCTCTATGTTATATTCATGTAAAGATTGCTGGAGAGCAGCTAAATAAAAAAGTGATTTACATTTACATTTACATTTACAAGTTTATCTATGGAGATAGCCTGTGTTATTAATTAATCAAGTATATCTATGGAGTGTTCCTGTCTGCTTGTAGACTTATCTCTTATTCATTGTCACTACAAATTATCATGGATCCTGTATTTATTCTAGGAATGTTTGGGCTTTCGGTTTTTTTCTAGTATAGGTTTTAACTATTGAGCACATTCACAACTAACAACATATCATAAGATAGGATTAAAATTGTAGCAACATTTAATGGTGATTGATTTCATTTTATAAATTATAGCCCTGGTACACGGCACTTTCCCTTTTGAGCATTATGACTATCAACCTATTATAATATATATTTTTTATATATTATCATAGTATAATTATTTTTATATATTAATGGTTTTAGGATTTGTGACTGAGTCCCTGCTCCTTTTAGATATGATGGCCTAAATTTCAGAACGATGGAATCAAACAATGATGACATACCATCTTAGATCACTACTCGATCCTGTACAACGCACGACTGCTACCGTCACACCTGATAAAATAAGCAAGAGAAGCCAACTACAAGTTACCACCAATGTCAATGACATAAATACAACACTAATATCATCAAAGTAAAACTGCCTATCAAAACTGTGTCACGTGTACATCATTGGCGCAGCAATAACTGTATGCAGCAGTTAGAACTTAAATCAGTAACATTGTAATCGCCAAGCAGTACAGTAGCATTCTGACGGCCACTTAGAACAATAGCATTATGATTGTAAAGCAGAAGAGCATCATTCAGAGTTAGACCATCTCACAGATCAGTTGCTGATCATTTTAATAAAATCAATCACTAGTTTCACTATTGAAAACAACTTATATGAAAGAATCTGAAAATCTCTGCTGTGATCGACGCCTTATTTTTGATAAGGGAGCCATCATCACATAAGATTTTGATAAGCAGTTGGAGCATAGTACGTCCACCTAACGAGACCAAGCCAATCTGCATTGCAACAGAAAAATTTCCATGCTCTAAAAGATAGGTTGACTTGCTTGATCTAATGACAAAACAGTGTCGCCCTAACGAGACAAAGTCATTTTGCATGGCTACATAAATACGACATTGCACTTACTCTACTCTAGCAGATAGTTGTTTTGATTGATCTAATGACAAAACAGTGTTGTCCTCTCTCAATTTACAGATATGCCAATTACTAAAATATTAACCATTTGTCCTGTATGCTATGTGCAGGTCAAAGATGAGAAACCCTATCCTGGAAACACAAATCCAATACCCTATAGGAGTTTAATTTAGCTAGAGTTTAATTTCGCTATCTGGACATGGTACTAAATTTCACTAGTACTAAATTTCGCTAGTAGACTTATTAGTGAAAATTAAAATAAAATGTCCAAGCTGGGATTCAAACCCAGGGCATAAATCTACATCTGAATGCAAGGCAGAAACTTAGACCACTACACCACGCTAGCTTGTATGCTCAGGTGAGGTGTATTCCTGTATAGTTGTACATCGTTTATGAAACTATGGTGAGTGAGTTTAATTTAAGATACACTAAATTTCGCAACCTAGGCAACAACCGAAAAGCGAATCCTAAATGCCGCGAAAACTAAACTCCTATAGGGTATATCGAATTCAAATATTAATTTCTGTCAGACACACACGTTGCTGATGAACAGTCAAGCATCGAGTATCAGCTACTTTACTACGTTCAGCCAATTAGCATTGAGTATCATAGGTATAATGTAGCAGCTACTATTCTAGCCATGACATTTCTGTTATCGGTAAATTTGGGGAGTCATTTGATAAGCAATTGTTAGCAGTTGCTTATGGTTAAATAACAAATGAATTAATTTTTTTATTTACTTACATCCAAGAGTCCAAGAGCGAACTGGTTCTTTTCAGTCAGTGAGATTGGTGTCTGTTGTGGATCATCATTGTGGTAGATCACCCTGCAGTTATATAAGAAGCATCAATTAATCGTTTATGTTATATTGAGCGATAAATATCGATACATGTATAATGTATAGCAATTTACCTGTTATTATTTTAGACCTGTTGCTATTGATTTATTAAATAAAGTGTTTTCTTAGTTTGTGTGTTTTATTATTTTATAGATTTTTTATAGATTATTTTATAGAATTTTACTACCACATTTATTTGTGATCTTGGCAGGCTTTTCACAATCTTAGCTCGCTCTCAAACATGAGATGATGAGTACATATACATACATACATTCCTATTGATCCTTTATAATTCGGTCGAACAGCGTAGTTGTGACATGCAGCAAGTCATTGAATTATTCGAGGGTTGTATGCTGAGTGGCACCGTCCCAGACGAGGAGGCTACAGTCTGCTGTCCCTTCTGTAGGAGGGTGGTGGATGTTCCATCGGGAGCTCCTTTCCACAATGGCATCGAACAAGGAGGACGAAGTTTGTGCACTTTGTTGCGCTCCCGTCCTGGTAGACTGACCATCTACACGGCATGTTGACACTTTTTATTCACCCGCAGGTAAAATTCTTCATCAGATAATGCATATTTTATATTGTAGTGTAGTGATTCAAATAAACTGATTTACAACGCCAAATTATTTTTTCCATCTACTTATACATGTATAAACTGTCTTTGTCCCTTAGAGAGAGAACTTTATTTGGTCTGTTATGTTATAAAACCTTTCAGTTTTTTAATGTGTAATTGTTTTTATCATTATGTTTTTTTATATTATTATATAGGTGAAATGTCAGGTTGATAATAATATTCTAGATTTAATCTTTTTGATAAGTGTAAGGACAATATGGAGTCCTCCACCTCTCTAGTGTCACATCGTTTTTCTGCCATTGAATGATGTCCCTGGTGTGATATTTGGTCATACTAAGCCAAGGTCACTGATTATACAGGCCGGGGTTGACCTGTTGACACTCATGCTTCCCTGGAGTCGGCATGCATGTCTTAACTAATATAGCGAGTGTTTTATTTTTGTTTCAGTATTTTGTAACTTTCATGGATGCAGATATTATGCAAGTTATGCCTGATCCATCAGACTGAGTTATCCATTATCATTTTCATATGGAATATTACATCGTTTTTAACTTACTCTCTCTCGTAATCAATTTTTATGATCAAATATTTATTCGGTTTCGGTTTTAGAATTCAATTCATTGAAATGTGCTTCAATTTTTGAAGAGCATTGATCCAATGATGTGTCTTAAAGTCTTAAAGTTAAAGTCACCGAGTAAATAGTAGTAATTGTCTCCCCGTAAAAAGAACCTCTGATGGGTGCTGAGTATACCACATTCATGACAAAACAAGCATGGACAAGGCAGAACCATTATCGGACTTAAACACACTTGCCAGCAGGCAGTAGAGAAAGTAATGCCCTCTTTCTTAAGAGTTTGCTTATTGGCGACAAACGCCTTTGGTGTGGGAAAACAACAGACCTGGCCGTTTTAGATACATTTAAAAGGGGCTGCCAGCCATTTATCAGGCACCTACTTGAGAATTGTGAAACAATAGACGACACACTAACAACAGTGCTCAGTTCTGAAAATAGGTCACCACCAACTGGAAAGGGAAAGTGGAAAGGCACCCTGCCGGGAAAAATGCGGAGCAGGTGGTGATCAGACCCTTAAATACGAGCGATTGGACACCACTGGACCAACATCTCAGGCAGGCTATCCCAATTGATGAGGACCTTGGGCATGACGTCAGGGAAGACAACCAGCCTGCCCATCGGGCATGGGATCCGTTATATCATCTCCAATGCTCTAATTGATTCTAAATTAAAACAATTTTGGTGTGATAAATATTCATCCTGTAATCAGAGTTTGGCAGACCAATTTTTGTTGTTCTCTTGAAGAGTTTAAACTTTTGTTTTTCACCGATATTTTTTGAATTATTAAAGTTGTCTCAGCAAGGCACATCTTTTGTAGTTCATGCCTGAGTGATAAATAAACTTCATGATATTAAACAATCTTATGTTTTAGATCAAGAAGCTAAGATAATACTTTTTGATTGGCTCTACATAGGGAAGCTGGAGTAACTGATGACAAGGGATACTCCAAATCTAGAGCCGAATACGCTGAGATGCTGAACCAGACAATAACTATACTCTATACTCTAACACTTCAATTATTGTAATAATTATTATTATTATCATATTAAATGATGATGTTTGCGTACGAAATTCACAACCAAAACTGAAAAATCAATAAAACTTAATTTTGATGGGGGACCCTTATGTTGTTTTAGACAATGGCTGAGACAGACTCTACAGCTGCGTTAGTAGGGCTGAGAACTGTAAAACAGGAGATAAATGATGCAGTGACCAACTTCTATTTACATGTCACATTACTAGCAAGAAATTTTTAGGTAAATCTGAAATAAGCAAGGCTTTGTCAGCAGGGTGAATCCAGTGCTCTCTCGCCGGGCGACCGTCGGGCGAGGGGCAAAAGTCTGGGGGGCTCAGACTAATTGCTCCAGTGTAATTTTATTTAGACAGAGCAAACAAGTGCAGCAGCCTGAAATGAAAATCACTGGTTTTCACGCTTGAAAAGCTGTGGACAGGGAATGGGTCATAGTCATTGATTGTAATGTACAGTCAGTATTTATAATCTTTGGTACAGTGGTTCTTCTAATCTCTTCTTCAACTTGGGCTCATAACAGAAATGAAGGTTGTTTTGATTAGCGGGTCTCAACTCATTAAATAGTGTGTATACAAATTATAAAACTTTCTTTTGAACTTTTATGTCATCGACAGACTTGTGAGTGACTTTGTCATGTATTTGCAAAAGTTGTTATCTAACCACAATAGCCACTAATATTACTGAATTTCCCCAATAATAGGCTCATTACAAATCGCCTGGACAAGATGGGCTGTTCATGAGTAGACAACTTAATAGTGTTAACTTATAACCCCGAAACCTACCAGACCAAGTAACCCTGAAGACTTATTTTTCATGCAAATGCATGTGTGATAGCTGTCTAAATCTCATTTCAAGCTCAAAAATGATACCAAGAAACCTGTTCATTTACAAACACTTTAACTGATCCTACCAATTGGTTGTAGCGTATTCAATTGCAATTTAGCTCCCAATTCTACTTGACAGTTGACACACACAGCCTGCAATGTAAATAGATGTCAAGTATAAGACCAACTTTAATGGAATTTGGTTTTTGTCAGTTTCAATGTGGTTCAAATATGCATGAGTCTAAACTAGTCAAACAGCGTGGAAAACAGCCAAGGACTGGATCAACCTCCCCATCAGCCATCCCCTACCTCATGGTTCCCCAGTCAAGTGGCAAGTTAGGTCCCACACAATCGGTAAACCACCCAAACCCGTTGTCGTTTAAATCCTGTACGGCAAATCAACAAACGGTTTTGCCTCATTGCCAGGACTTAAAACTATATATATATATGAAGTTTGCAATCATCCTCGAAGTATGAAGTATAGCAAAAGGTCTTACAAGCAGAGGAAACTCCTCCTTGCCAACGTATAGAGAAAGACAAACAGCAAGAAAGCTTCATGTAGTGTTGTAAGCCGTTTAATAATCGCAGCAAAAGTATGACTAATAACTATCTTTTCATGATATAATAGTCTTAATTTCTCATGACGTCATATAAAATCCTTGGCGTAGTGGGTAAGTGCGTGAACTGCTGATCACAAGGTCACTGGTTTGAGTCTGGGTGTAGGCAATATTTTGACCAGCTACTACCATTTACAATGCTAGTAGTCCCGACAAGTATTAATAGTTGTCTGTCTCGACGGGACGAGATACTGTCCCGAAGAGACAAGTCTCTTGGGGCCGTGAATTGTCCTGTCTCGTTGCCATCACTAGTGATTTGGAATTTGGAGATGGTTTTCCAAAAATAAGGATCATCTCACATTATCAATTCAAAATACCTGGAGCAGTCTAAACATCAAAATGGTATTTGGTCCTATCTACACAAATATTCCATTTCATAATATTGAGATGTTAAGTTGAGAGATAAATATAAAAAAAGGCTTCATTGGACTTTTGTGTGAGCGTATGACAACAATGACTTGGACTTAGATACAAATGTTCTTGTCAGTTTTTTTTGTTGATTCACACAGACTTTTCTGACCATGGCACGAGTGCTTCAGATTAGACATAAGTTAGTAGGGATAGGGAGACCAAAATTGAAGGGGCTGTAGGCTCTTCCTGTAGAATATCCAGCTACAGCGATTTTAGGCTACTCTACACCTTTATATAGTATTCTAAGAGAGGCAATGCCTCCTCTAGACCTCTGAGTCAGATAATACGAGTGCTACAAGCATGTCTGTAAAACTTTAAATCTTCTACCAAGGTATTCCCTGACCAGATGAAGCTATTAATGAAGGACATTTATTAGCTGAATCGCTTTTCTTATGTTTTCAACTGCCAGGTTTATAGCTTATAATTAGTGTACTTATAATGACTACATTTTTTCTCATCCTATTTAGCAAACAAGGTGAAGCAACATCCATGTATGTATGTTTGAAAATAGCATTCTGCTGAATTGAAGTAGATTTTAATGTATAGAAACATTCGGCTGAACATACGCAAAAGAAAAAGTTCTCAATGTCATGGCATGACTTTGTGTCAGCGTTAAGGTTTGGCTTCACAAGTCATTCTTTCAATAGGATTGGGAAACTTTAAGAAATGCCATGGCCCGGTCAAGGTGCTACACAGGCTTTTTAATAGCTAGGCCTATTCCCTTCACTAACAATACAATTTGGTTCTGCTTTGCCTTCCTATTGTTCCACTTGAATGAATCAAACCAATCACTATTATTTTTATTAATTTAATTCAGCCACACCTCTATCACAAATAACAAATGAATAGACCAACTTTGCTGGCCGTTTTACAGATAGAACGAGCAAGTTTGTAAGCCTGTCTGGGGCATCTTGCAGATCTAACCTAGCTATCCTACGCATCTGGCTGTACTAAGAATGCCCCAATATTATGGAAAATACGCGCATGTAGCCACAGCCTCAGGAATTGACAATTCTGGGTATTTGAGAATATGAGTGAGCTTTCCAAGAATGCCAGCGTAAATCACACCTTGGGTCTACATTCACCATTTTTCCATGTGATTTTTTATTGTAGATCGGCCTAGATCGAGCTGAGTTGTCACCTCTTAACTCAATCTCAAAATATGCAGCCATTTCCATGATAGAGCTGAGGAAAAAACATCAAAAAAATCTGCCGCCAACGGAATTTGTACCGCGCGGCCAACGCCATACTTGCCAAGTCTCCCGATTTAGGCGTGACCCTCCAGGTTTTACACCCACCTCCCAATTTTTGTAAATCTCACTATTTCCTCCAGATTTTAGAGAAAACAGTCCAATCGCAATTTTTTGATAGTTATCCAATCACATGTTGTTGTTGACTAGTTACTGTTAAGGTCTTTGCACTCAAAATTGAAAGGAATTATCAAATTAAACAATCCTAACAAATTTACCTGTTTTGTTAAGATTCAGCCTATTATTGTAAATGACCAATAGCATCCTCTCATAACTCACAACACTGACTGTCATTGGTCACAATATAAAGTAGCTAGTCAAGTGCATACATTTAGTTTTCATTTCCTTTCAGATCACATATTTTTAGGATTAATTTTGTACTGTCTACTCTAGTTAAATTTAAGTGAAGGGAAATAGAAACCTAACAATTCCAAAGGTATGTCCACTACAATTTAACAAAGCTCGGACCAAAGACTTTGAAACATATTTAATGTTAGTCAAACAGGAATAAAGTACCTTATCTGAATTCTCACTGTCTGTGACTGAGCACATTTTCAGATCTTGATGATGCATGGGTACTTGTAGTCTGTCTTGACAGGCAAGGGCCCCTGGGACTTACATGCCTTACTTTGCCAATGGGGTGTTTGATACTGGACATTGACAAGGTAAAGGCATGTATGTAAGAGTCTCAGTGCCCATGGATTGATTGTAATTGTTTAAAGTGTATTTCACCTCAGTTTGATATTTAAGTACTAGTACAAACATGAAATTATTTGGGGTCAAATATATCTTTTTAGCCCTTCCTAGTGGCTGGAAACGCTCTCAGAGCTTCTGCAGACGGGGCTCCGCCCCGTACCCCGTTGGGGGCTCACACCGCCCCCCAAACCCCAAGGTGGATGACTTGGGTGCTTCGCACCCTCGATGCACCACGTTGTGGTGCAGTATCGCCGTAAAATGGAATCTCCCTATTTTGTATTTAGATTACTTGGCAAGTATGGCTGAACCTTCGAACTCAGATAATAACTGATAGCAATTCAGTATTAATTGTATTTAGCCCCCATCTGTGGGGTTATAAGTCTGGGGGATGGGAAGTCAGCTGGGGGCTAAGAAGATTATTATCTGTTTTACGTACAAGACTGCTCACTCAATGCCTGGGATATTCATAGACTGTAAAGAAAATATTTACCATAATATATTTTTTCGAAGTAACCTTGAAGGTATTCCAGTTGCTCCCCCTTCAGCTGCAGGCAAAAAAATTTGGATGATTCTTTGGCTTGCAGAAAGTACACACCAGTAACTTACTGTTGATTTTGCATTAGAGTGGGCATTTCTTTTAGTTTTTTGTTGTTGCAATCATTGGTTTCCAGGCAGGAATCACACGGTAAAGAAAAGAATGTTTTGAAACAGTGCTGGATATTACACTTTCCTGTTTAATAGGATCTGAGATACCATCAGATATTGTAAAAAATAAGACGATAATTAAAAAATAAAAACATAATTGATCTAGGAGGAAAACACAACTAGGAACCTCTTTTAATCGTCACTGAGACTTTGTTTATCATGAATGTAAACCGCATGACAAATAGCTATGATCTGTAAACAGTTTACAAAAAAATGGCAGAGGAAATTGATCACCTATTGGTACCTAGTATACATTTAATTGATTATTGATCATTTACTTATAGATAAATCGTTGCTCTTGTTTTAATCTGGCAAGATAGCTTATATAATTAGGGTCACCATAAATGAACCTGTGGGTTTTTGTATCTTTGTAAGATGGATGGAATCCATAGCAGGGATGTGTTGTGGGAAAATGTACTTATTTATTGATTACTGATCACTTACTTATAGATAAATCGTTGCTCTTGTTTTAATCTGGCAAGATAGCTTATAATTAGGGTCACCATAAATGATCATGTAAGTTTATTATTCGTATTAGGGTAGATTATTCTGTTGCTGATCGCTGAATTTGTTCCAACCGATCTTTGTTGTGGTTAGACAGGAACTTGAACCAAGCAGGGGCACCATAGCACACTACTGATCGAATGTTTGTAGTGTAAAATAATTTAAGCCCTTCATTACTTAGACCTATTGTTCTTAACTTCCTCATTAAAAATAGCCTTAGTACTTAGTGACTAAATTATCGACATGATTGTTAAAAGAAAGCTTGTTATCTATTATTCTTCCCAAAAACTTTGTGCAAGGGCTTGGTGTCAAAAAATAATCATCTATATGTAACTGGTTATCATAGGTGTAATGATGACTCAGGGATGAGTTCATAATCTCCGTCTTGTCAGCATTCAGAAGCATGTTATTATTAGCAGACCATGATTGAGTTGATTGTATGGCGGGAGCGATGGCAGATTGATCGGTATGGTTATTGACTGCTACATAGAATGTTGTGTCGTCAGCGTATTTTACGTGATTGTATCCCTCTGCTTTAAGATCATTAGAATAAATCAGCCAGAGTATCGGTCCAAGCTTAGTTCATTGCGGGGCACCAATCCTTGCACTGATATATGTAGATCTGCTATTGCCGTATTTGACGCCCTGCATTCTATTGTGAAGGAAGCTGCTAACAAGAGTTATCACCTCATGGTTAAATTCATATTTTTGCATTTTCTCAGCCAATATAGCAGGTTGCAAGCGGTCGAAGGCTTTTGAAAAGTATAATGCTGCACTCTGAATAAATTTAGTATGAGGCTTATCAAGTTGGGCAGTGAAGTCCTCCATGACCTGAATCAATGCATCTACTGTCCCAATATTAGGCTGGTATGCAAACTGCGACGGATCGATTACTTTATCCAGCTGCGTTCTCAATTTCTTGATAATCACTTCTTCACATAACTTGCCCAGGTGACAGAGCAGTGATATTGGGCGGTAGTCCTTGTTCTTAGTAGGACACGATATCTTAGGAATAGGGTTGATCTGCGCGCGTTTCCACCTGTCTGGATATTCGGAACTTGCGAGCATACAGTTGATTATATTACACAGTGGGACGCATATATCCTCTTTCCCTTCCAAGGAGACCCAGGTTGGGAAATCCTCCTCAGATGTTGCTTTTGAGGTGTCAAGTTTATTGAGTAGATGTTTTACCTCGCCTATACTGAGGGGTTGTAGAGTCTTAGATTCTGCGGTTTCATCCAGATCAATGTCTGAGATTCGTTCACCACCTACAGATGCATAGTAGTTATTAAGCTGTTCGCAGGAGTACTGACTGGTCATAGGACGGCCTTCTATAATTGGTTGCTTTACCTCGCTGGTTGTTTTGTTCAGCTGCGTTATGGATTTTAATGTAGACCACCATTCTTTGGTATTTTGATTTTTGTTGAGCTGATTGTTCACAAATGCTCATTTACTGGCTCTGATTTTACGTTGAACCAGTGCCCTTAACACTTTCCAGGATTTACATCTGTTCTTATGAGGTTTATCTCTGGCTTGCACTAACTTGGATATGCTATTCGTCATCCAAGCAGGGCAGTCTCTTCGTACTTTACGAGTTCGAAATGGACAGTGATGATCTATAATCCTATTGATGGTGGTATGCAGAGCATCAACCTTGGTATGCACATTGTCGAGAGCAAAACATTGTTCCAGGTCTCTTTGGCTATGTCATGCAGTACTCGGGTTTTCCGCTCTGGTGTAATTAGTCGCTTGTTGGTGCGAATGTACTTAGAAGCTTTCTTGGCTTTGTTGCTTTTTAACAGTATACAACAGTGGTCATTATTTGATATTGGTGCAAGCTCAACTGCTGGCTTATAATCCACTATATTTGTCAGTATGAGGTCCAGTTTTGCTTGTTCGCGTGTATTAAAGTCAACTAAATTATATATATCCAGCTGCTTAAACAAACCCTCTACTGGCAAATGGTTGAAATCACCAGCTATTACAAATTTGGGAAGAGGGTGTTTCTTACTTAGCTGTGCTAAAACACCGCCGAGATATTCTAGCGTATCATCGATCTCAGCGTTGGGAGGGTGGTATAAACAGCCAGTTATGATGTCATCGTAATTTTTCGTTTTGCTCAGGGTCCAAACGGCCGAATAGGTGCTGGTTGTATAAGATGACAGAATTGTTGTTGGTAGGTCATTAGCTGTCAGAATTCCGACCCCGCCACCAATGCGATTTTTGCGATTGCAATAGAAATGTTGATACCCATCTAATTGCCGGGATTGTTCTTTTTCTGCTGTTAGCCACGTTTCGGTCAGGCATATTATTTGTGGTTGATGGATTTCCACAAGCACTGCTAACTCGGCAAGCTTCCATTCATTAAGCGACCTACAGTTGGTGTATAGGATTGGTGTATATTGGTGTATAGAATTAAACAATGGATTACATTTTTCCACATCCGATTAAGCAAGCAATGTGAAGTAACATCCATGTACGTTTGAAAATAGCGTTGTGTTGAATCACAGTAAACTCTATTGTAGTGTATAGAAAAAGTTCAGCTGAATAAGCCAAAGAAAGGTCTTCATCCTAGAGTAACATTTAGGTTTTTGTCTGGGATAGCTGGGATAATTATTATTTGTGCTCACATTGTCTGGGATCATCCCAGATAGTCCAAGATCATGCCAGATCATTCCAATTTCGTATTCACATAGTACCCAGATTTATAATGAGTCTGGGGCAGTCTGGGATAGTCTGGGAAAGTCTCGGACAGTATCTAGAAAGTTTGACAAAAGTTACAAGCATACCAGATACTGTCCCAGACATCTTATTGCTGGGATTGCGTTTTCATCTTCACATTGACTGGGATGCTATCTGGGATGGCTATCTGAGACAATGTGGACCAGTCTTTTAGATTGCTATTTAATTCTAGAACACAGGCTGACATATTTGAAGTACAACTTGTCTTCAACAAAATATGTCATACCACAAATAGCATTATGACTGTGAGGAAAAATTCAGCGTTATTTTGAAGCAAACAATTGTTACCTATAATCCATCTTGACCATGTGGATAAGTTTTGACCACTAAAATATTCTCTAAGAAATATTATTGATTGCAAAAAAGATAAAGTGCTGCTACGGCATTCAACACAATTTTGAACTGGGCTATCAATTCTACTGTTTTGACAGTAGAGCTGTTCACTTTCTCTAATTCTCCTCAGCACTCTTCTGCTTTTTTCACCAACATTGTATTCTACATACTCTTTTTTGAATTTAAACTTATGCATTTTATCTGTTATCTGTTATCTGTTATCCGATCTCTATTCAATACCTATTCCAGCTATGATTGCAATCAAATTTTCAATACCTTATAAGTATTTGTTCATTGGGTCATGGTTTCAGATATACCCAGATCCCTTAATTTTCAAGACAGGTCTCACCACCAAACCCATCCTGCCACAGAATGCTCTAACGCCCTCACGTCTGATCCTCCCCGTGTGCCACAGGTCTCATGGTAAATAACTGCCAAACTTTACTTTACTATTATTCAACAAAATCAGTTTGGAGCCTTGGACATGAATGTTACCTATCACATCCATGACACAAAAGCCAACTAAAATCAAGGAGTTATTTATCCTCTCCCCTATTACATGCATTTTGTTTTTGAGCTTCATGTCACTCAGTCCTACTTTTCGACTTCATATGATTATAATTTTATTTTCCGGCACTGAAGCAACTCTAAACTAAAATGTTTCACCAATGGGATATGAACCGGTGGCCGCTCTATCAATAAACAACACACTAACCTATTTTACTGTGTGGCCCTATTTCACCATGCTGCTATCTAAGCAAGTTGTGTAATGAATAGCAGATGATTAGACATAGCATTGAAAATTAAATTTTAATCAGTTTGATGAAGAGTGCTGATACCACCCACTGCCTATATTATGGACAGACAGGTTTCCGTGTTAAACTGAGGATGGGCAACTAAGATATCAGATCGCAGCTAGAGAGGATAACCAGAGTATCAACAATCAGATTTCCCTTTCACATGAAACAAAAGCTGTTGGTAATAGCACCATTTGGTCTTTGGAAAGTGTTTACCAATCCTGCTATTAAAAAAATGTATTTCCTCATTTCAATGATTTCAATTAGACTGGATTCAGTCCAACAACTTGGAGCTATGTACTCAAGTTGGGTTTGTTAGTTTGAACAGATAACTCCTCACAACAACAAACCAAAACACATCAGTGTTACTGATTTTGGATCACAGGATCCTGGGTTTTATGTCGAAACCAGTTGTTTTGAAAAATTAATTCTGAAGATTAGAGTTTTAAAATTGAAGATTGCTCTATTTTCATTGAAGAAATTGAAGACAGCATTGTGTGCAGAGAGCCCCAGTAATATCCAAAAATGTGTCAAAACATTCTTTTCTTTACCGTGTGATTTCTGCCTGGAAACCATTCATTACAACAACAAATAACTAAAATAAATACCCACTCTAATTCAAGATCCACAGTATGTTACTCTATCGGTGTGTGTGCACTTTCTGCAAGCCAAAGAATCATCAAAGTTTTTTTTGCCTGCAGCTGAAGGGGGAGCAACTGGAATACCTTTATAATACCTCGAAATAATAAATTATGGTAAAAATTTTCTTTACAGTCTATGAATATCCCAGGCATGAGTGAGCAGTTTTGTCCGTAATACAGATAATAATCTTCTTAGCCCCCAGCTGACTTCCCATCCCCCCAGACTTATAACCCCACAGATGGGGGCTAAATACAATTAATACTGATTTTCTATACAATTAATGCGGAATTAGCCAGAAGAGAACTCTTTTCAATAGCAGGATTGGTATGTATGGATGTATGGATGTATGTATTTTTTGTTCCTCTTAAAATCAGCAGTGTGATGTACTGGAGTGAATTCCACTAGTAAAAAGAGTTTGCAGTAAAATATAAAATGATAAAACTGTTTACTAAAGATTGTGTTACAAATTAGGGTATTTATTAAAAAAAGTATTTTGGAGCTTCTCTGTCCACAGTAAACACTACCCAAAGACCAAACAGGTACTATTACCAACAGCTTTTACTTCATGTGAAAGGAAAATCTGATTGTTGATACTCTGGTTATCCTCTCCAGCTGCGATCTGATATCTGAGTTGCCCATCCTCAGTTTTAAATTTGTTCAAATAACTGTGATTTGGACGTCAGTTTAACATGGAATCCTGTCTGTCCATAATATAGGCTATGGGTGGTATCAGCACTCCTCGTCAAATTAATTAACATTCTATATTCAGCGCTGTTCATCTGCTATTCATTACACAACTCGCTAGCAGCATGGTGAAATAGGATTACTGTGTGGCACTATTCCACCATGCTGCTAGCGAGTTGTGTAATGACAGGGCCATAGTTTAGAAATAATGGTAGGGGAGGCCAAAATCCCAGGCGAGTCTGGAGCATCACCAGAGGAGGGGTGCTGTGAGCTCCTCTATTTTCAATTATAGTGTTTTGAGGCCACTTTATTTAGCTTTCTAGAGGAGGCAGTGCCTCCCTGCGGTCCACAGACCAGCTAGAAAACCTGAGCTAGTAAAAATAAAATAGAGCTTTGCTTATTATCTCCTCATTTTTCACTGCAGACGCAAAGCGTGTTTACAAGCTGCGATTTAATCATAAGGTTAGCTATCAGCCAATGATATTCCATAAACAAAGCCTTTTAATGATACCTGTCATAAACGTCATAAAAAATACAACTGGTGACTGTTAAATAACCAATGAGACTATTCTCTCGCTGGTCAAAGATTGCCCTAGTATAATCTGCTGCTAGAAGCGTTATAGCGTGTAATTATAAGCCGCTTACTATAAAAGGGGCGGAACTTAGACCACTAAACAAACAGTTTTCCCTCGCTAAGCTGTAAATAATCGCACGTGTGCGGTCCCTCTACTACCTCTAAAACTACAGGCCTGAATGAATAGCAGATGAACAGCATTGAAGATAGAATGTTAATTAATTTGATGAATGTGACATTGGGATGATCCGGGACGATCCCAGACAATGTGAGCACATATAATAATTATCCTAGCAATAGCCCAGGCAACAACTCGAATGCAACTCTAGGATGAGTTTTACAATGTGAACATAAGACTTTTCTTTGGCTTATTTGGCTGCATTTTTTCTATACACTGAAATAGAATTCACTGTAATTCAACGAAACCCTATTTTCAAATGTACATGGATGTTACTTCACCTAGCTTGCTAAATAGGATCTGGAAAAATGAAATCCCATTGTTAAATTCTTTTTTTTTTTATAGGTGATAGCCTGATTTAGTGCTTTTTTTGTGGAAACTTGCTGAGGCATGTCTCAGCCAATTAATCAACTTGTTGTTGCTAGGTCCCAAGATTGTGAAATGAAAGGTTCCAATAATAACAAGGCTTGAGGGGATTAAACATGCAGCCCTTCCTAGTAAACACATTTTCCAACAGTTATGAGGACCTTTTGACATAACTAGTGTATTTTCCAACGACATGATTCCTGCCTTGGACTCCATCCATCTTACAAATATACAAAAACTTACATAATCATTTATAGTGGGCCAGTGGCCCTAATTATAACCTAAACTGCCAGATTAAAACAAGAGCTTCAATTTATCTATAAGTAAGTGATCAGTAATCAATAAATAAGTACATTTGCCCACAACACATCCCTGCTATGGATTCCATCAATCTTACAAAGATACAAAAACCCACAGGTTCATTTATGGTGACCCTAATTATATAAGCTATCTTGCCAGATTAAAACAAGAGCTTCAATTTATCTATAAGTAAGTGATCAGTAATCAATAAATAAGTACATTTGCCCACAACACATCCCTGCTATGGATTCCATCCATCTTACAAAGATACAAAAACCCACATGATCATTTATGGTGACCCTAATTAAAAGCTATCTTGCCAGATTAAAACAAGAGCAACGATTTATCTATAAGCAAGTGGTCATTAATCAATTAAATGTATACTAGGAGTAGGAACCAATAGGTGATCAATATCTTCTGCCAATTTTTTGTAAACTATTTACAAGATATTAGCTATTTGTCATGTGGTTTACATTCATGATAAACGAAGTCTCAGTGACGATTAAAATAGGTTCCTAGTTGTGTTTTCCTCCTAGATTGATTATGTTTTTATTTTTTATTGATCATCTTATTCTTTTACAATATCCGATGGTATCTCAGATCCTATTGAACAGGAAAGTGTAATATCCAACAATGTTTCAAAAACATTCTTTTCTTCACCGCCTGGAAACCAATCATAGCAACAACAAAAAACTAAAAGAAATGGCCACTTTAATTCAAGATCCACAGTAAGTCACTGGTGTGCCCTTTTCTACAAGCCAAAGAATCATCCATATTCTTGCAAAATCCCGTCAATTTGATTATGACATGGGAGCTGCCTTATCCTTGATGATGAGGAGGTAACTCAAAACTGTCTGCTTATATTTCATTATCCAAAATCTGGTCTGACCATCACTCAAATGTATCGTCTGGTCTTGTGTCTGCTTTTACCGCCAATATTGTACTTTACTGTATTTTTTGTATGGTATATAAATGAATGTGCTATATTGCTATATTGATGTGATTGCTATTTATTCTCTTCATATTATGTAGCAATTGGTAAGGTAAAAAAAACTGATATCAAAGTTTTTTGTAATATCCTTGCTCTCAATGCGTAGCAACCAGACTGTTAATACCACTGTGCCTATAAAAGCAGTATCTTTTCAAGAAGCAGACATTCAATTCTTTGGAAGCGAAACAGCATCCAACAGTCTCCAATATGGGATCAACGTTTCAGTTCATTTGTTATTCTAGCAGTTCTGGGCAGTGCTATTGGATATCCTGAGCCTTTTCTGTCATCGAAAGACGAACAAGATAGCAATGAGAAAGAAGGGCATCTAATGACTACATCGCCTCTGGGCAAAACTTTGGTTACAGGTACTTCTCACCCACAACACTAGTTGAGCTTGTTGAATCATGTTTTTAAAAGAACATGGTGCCTAGAATATCATTTAATTTGTGGTTCTTGTTTGCTTGGGAAGAGCAGTCTGCTTTAAAAGTGTTAATTTCATCTGAAAACAAAAAAATGACAGAGCTTCGTTTGTGACATTGTTTAAATTATTATACAAATTCAAAATGAAAGCTCCTTCAAGACACCACCAAGTTGCCCAAAATCCTAGGAGAAAAGAAAAAAGCAGAGAATACTGCTGCTCCTCCCAAGATGGCTGCTTCAAATGCTAATGCTAATGCAAAGTCCTAAAATATCAAGGATTATCTGATCATCGTCAAATTATTCTATCAGGTCCCCTGGCAAGGACGACATTTATACTGTGATTTTGAATAACTCAACTTCACTGCAACTGGTCGTATATGTCAACACACTCATAAATATATGTAATTTATAATATTATATTATCGTCCGTATATCACTTTATACATACATTGTTTATTATGATTTTTAATAAATAGCAAATACTTTTTTTTCTGCAGAAGAGCACCAAGGATCTGGGAGCGTATCTAGCGTCACTAAGCTAGTTGATCTGATCGAAAAAAAACCTAACCAACCTCATCAAGCGACGGAGAAGCGAAACAAGAGAAGCCTTAGCACACCAATATGTGTTGAGGGTCAACAATTGGGCTGCTGTCATGAAGAAAGAGAGGTCCCCTTGAGGGAGTTGTTGGGGAACAGCAAATTTACTGACTTGCCAGAGCAACCGGTAACAATTAAGATCTGCCACGGCAGGTGTCCAGGTATGTGAAGAGTGACTCATGGTCAGCATTTGATATTCTGCCTATCATCAATGCTGCCCCAAATTTGAGGGTGAACACAGATGTAAAACACAATGAACATGGTTTTGGCAGTAGGGGTTTGGATTTGAGCTTCTCAATCTGAGAGTTGCAGGTTCCTATTTGGTCACTACTCATACTGTTAATGGATTTGGGCTCTTATCCAATAAATTGTACATAAAAATTATTATCAATATAGTTGTGACTAAAATATTATGAGTTGTTGATAAATAGCTTGATTTTTGCTGCTGCAGTATAAATACATTATCTTGTCTGTGGTCATTTAAGCTTCAGTTGTAACTGTCATTGGGAATGTCCCTCTTTGAAATGCCCTTTCAGTGACTCAGTGAGGTAAAGCTATTCAAACTTGATTTTTATAAACTTGTAATGTCAAATTGATATTGACAGGTGATTCAGGAACTGTATCTGAGGTTCTTCGTGGCAGACAATGCGTGGAATCTGGACCTGTAGTCCCAATACCTTTTTATCATACAGAAAATGGAGCGCTACGCATATCCAATGTAGACCTATACCGTCAGGACTGCATATGTGGAGCCGCCTAATTGAATTATTGAATCTCTCCAGATATTTGTAGGAACCTGATCATTCATCCATAGAAAAACCAAGCCGGAAAAATTTTAATTTTTGCATTACTAAAGCTACCCATTTATGACCATAGAACTGCTGCTTACAATATATAAAATATAATTTTTATCACCAAAAATAATGGCATCGTTACATTTTTTGGTAGAAAAAACACAAATAAACTCGCTATTTGATTCAAACCTCCTTTCATCACAGTCAACATGTGAAGTTCTATAAAATTTAATAACTAGCAACAAAACATGAAAATGTAACACGTATAAAACAAAAATGATTGTAAAATATGAGTATGAACGAAGAGTTGTGACCTCAAACCTAACTAATATCAGCAGTGTTGAATACATTGATAGGCCTACAATACAGAAGGCCCAGTAATCTAATAAGTCAATATAGTTTTCCCCAATCACACAAACTTTCAACTTCTTTGGCATCAGTTGTCTAGCTCTGAATTGTAAGTTCTCTTACTAACTCCAGGACCAATCATTGATCACCCGATGCCATTTAAAAGCTACCAAGAGATGTGTTGTTCTAGATTAGGCAGCAAAACTTCCGCGCAAAGGATTACAACCATGTAGTCTTATACATTTTCTATGCATTGTGACAACCTTTCATAAGAAGCTGCCAGCAGGATTTACAAAGTTTTTTGTTTATCATTCTCCTAAAAAGACAGATAAAATATAATGCTTGTAATGGAAAGAACTATAGTATATATAGTAGAAAAATCAAAGGAACAGCTAGATAGGCCAGGAACTTAGGTGATAGCTGTCTCACTTTCCTGCCTAAAGGCACCAAGACACATGGATGGGCTCTAGACCATTCATGGGATCGAACCAAAACCCTGCCTCAACTCCCATCAAGTTAAATGGGATACTTAAAAATAAAGTATCAGTATCTGAATTACCTGCTGAACAGTTTAATTGCCCTTCACAACAGAGACCTCTCACCCCATTTGCTGTTTGATTTAGTAGGTTATAAAAAAGTTTTAAATGTTGATGGGGGGGAGTGGACAGGCAAACGCCCGGTCGCTGGCTGATAATTCAGTGATTGATGACTTTTCCTTGCCTGGTCATCACTGTAGTGAACTGGTGGTGTAAGCTGGATAACACAGATCTGTGTTAGCAATTAAGAGGAGAATACATTCTTGTAAGGAGGCAACTCCATACGAAAAGTGTTTCGTTTATGTACTCAAATTTATCCAGAATATTTGCTTTCTAATCTTGTGACGATAAGATGTTAGCTCAATTTAACTAAAGATTCATAGTTGAGATGCTTTTGCGACATTAAAGTCAACATTTATTCTTGAATAATAAACTAAGTTAGATACCAGAAAAGCAATCTATACCATACCAGAAAAACATGCTCCAAAGGCTTTTCAACAGAAACTGATCAGCTTTGACTCTCCCCCGGTTTTATATGCACCAGTGTTCATCATGGCCAAAAAACGGAGATTGGGTTTTGACTTTGTCGGATAAAAAATAATTCAATTATACATGAGTTATACAAAAACCTTGAACCTCCCAAAAAGGCGGAGATTGGATTGCTGACAGATGGCAGTAATTCAATTACGCTTAGTAATGACAACACTCCTGATTTCATCAAAAAATAAAACATAGAATGGTTTCTGACTTATTGGGCTGTACTAATAATTAACTTATACAATAATGCCTTCGCAACACCCTATTTCATCAAAAATTGGAAATTGGATTTTGCTTTTTGATTGCACAATCAGCATAAATTAAAATATTAAATGGGATGAGCCTTTCAAAGAATTTTAATGAGATTTATGTGGTAAGTGGTTGACACTGTCTGTTATCAATCTCCAAAATCTCCTGAGCCTGAGCTGTGAGAACTTGAGATATCACATAGCTACTATAAAAAGCGCTGGGGTCCAAGGCAATTCAGTTTCTTAATACATAACACTAACACACAGTTGGATTTCTACTCCCCTAACCTCATTTATTTATTTATTTAGTCATTGAGGTTTTCTAAAAGTTTATAATTAAAGCAAATTAAATATAACTTGTCGACCTCACACACATTAACATAGATACAAAAAATGACTTGAATAAAAAGATATAAGTGGTAGGGTGTTACATACTATATAGTGTGTAGGATAATGAAACCATGGTATTATAAATTGCATGAATAAGATGAAAAAAGAAAAGAAGAAACAGAGAGTGGTAAACAAAAATACAAGTTAACAACATTAGGTAGGATTAAATTATAATGATTCATGAGGCTTGGTTGATTTAGTTACAAATGTATGAAAAATATTTAAAAAGGCTGATTTGCCTAGGTTTGATCTAAATGAGGGTTTAATTAATTATTGCACAGTTGCTACGAAGTGATCGTGTATGTCTGTTTGATTTGCTAACGAGATGAATGAAGTATGTGCTTGGATGCACGGCCTTTATGGACCCTCGTAAATAGAACTCTCTCCACCAGAGATATACATGCAACCTTATCTGACATAATCAGTGTTATCTATGTCTAAGTGTCGGCTCTAATTGGTGGGTGAACGACCAATCAGAGCCCACACATTGGCTAGTGTTATCTATGTTTGAAGGGTGGTAGCTTCCGAGCTTCAGAGGCTACATAGTCAAAATAAACAGATGCTATTATCACCATCATGACAGTCTCTTCCTGACTTACCATATATTTATCCTGAGATATAAACCATGTTTGTTCATATTTTTATTACTGAAAGGTTGAGTATTGTGGCGCTGAGGGTTATGTCCATGCTCGAGCAAGCAGACTGTTATAACACGAGACGTTACGTCATGGATGGTACCAACTAGATGGGGATTATCTCTTACTTCTTAATAGCAGGAGCGTAGGAAGTACCTCCGACCTCCCAAATCGAAATAGAATCATCATAGTAGGTTCAATACCCATGGTGGTCAGTTCAAATTACGTACATGATACTGCTGAGTACCCTAGATCTTTTTTACCCCAGATTTTCATTTGCCAACCCAAGTTCCAAATCTTATCATCCCTGGCGCATTCACATTGGCTTTACTTTCAAGGCGGCTCATCTCGCTAAAATATAATGATGCAGGTGTTCGCTACTCCACAAGGTCAAACACCAAGAATAACAGACGCAAATTTTCAAAATTGAGTTGATGATGATCGTGGCTCGCATGATTCAGTTTACAATGAATAACACTGACAAGTTCCTGATGTGGGTGTTGTTGCCTAAAAGCCCACACAGTGTGATACATTGACCCGAGCTTACTTTCATAGAGTTATTCCAGTTTCGTTTGATATGCACAACTATGTCAGCACTCTGCAGCAGTCTGCAAGCAATGGGTTGGTTTATGATATGATATATGCAAAAATTATGCGATACGTAAGCAATATGCAATATATATGATGGGTAATTATGAATAGTTCTCTCTATTATAGCCTGCTGTTCAAACAAGGACTCCTTACCATCACAACACTTTGGATGCATGTAATTATGCATAAAGACCGGACAACAGAATGTGGATTATAGTGTCAAAGTAATAAAGTCCATAACTGATTGCATGGCAATGTTGTATTGGGTTAATTAACTAAATATTGCACATAAAATAAGGATTCACGTAATAAAAAAAGTAGAAAGTGAAGCCAAATGCCATTACTAAAGTGTAGCATATCAATACCAGAGAAGGTAATCTATATGGTACTTCAAAATGAGAAATAATCCCTTCTCATAGCTCGCACTAAAACACCAGTAGAGAAAAAAGAGGTCAAATGAAAGAAGTTGAAATCATTGTATGCAATATATAAATAAAAATGCGTGCCTTCCCTGCAGTAGATGAATTAGCTGGTGATCAACAAAAAAAGGTGAGCTGCATCAGCATTTATTGAGTTGCATTGAGTCTAAAAACAATCATGAATCCAACTTTTATGATTAATTCATTTAGAGTTTGCAGCGCAATCTTACATTATTGCAAGCAATAGTAGGATACACTAAATTGAGGGATTTTAATGCACTGTCAAGTAATTGAATGCATTCCAATATCAACTACTGCATCATATTAATGTATTGCATCCAATCTAAATTATTACTAGGAGCTATAAATCCTCATACTGCACTGTAATATGTTGTAAAATGTTGTGATTGTAATTGTGATCCATCATCATCCATTTCAATGTATTGCATTTTAATGCAGTGTTGGGTCAATTTCTAATTACAACAGATTGCATGACATCACATGGCATTGACATGCATTAAAATATAATACATTGTATCGCAAGGAATTGTACTGTAATGCATTACACCATAATGCATTGTATCGCAATGCATTGAATGATAATGCATGATTTAGAATGGATATTCTGACACACTTATGTATATGATAAACGTAGTCTGATACTGTACTATGGTCAGAGTTCTATCGTATGAAGTCGCTCGTACTGTTATTCTATATGTGGTATCTGCTCGAAGGTCATCTATCGACGAAACTATACCACGACCTGTAACATATAACAAGAATTAAAATGATGGTAACTGGGCCTCCGGTAGAATGTTAAAAACTTTTTCTTATTGGCTAGTATTGTTATTATTAACAGTCTGCCATTGTTCATCGCCTTCTTTCTTGACAGAATGGAATGAAAATAATATTAGCATTTTGAAAAGACAAAACAAAGATTGGCTGTGAATAGTTTTTGCAAATAATTAAGATATATCGTAAGATATATCGTAATATCTATTGACAATTGAAGGAAGGAAAGTCCTGGGGACACCTTCAGGGAGCGTTGGCAGATATCTTGGATGAAACAATTGGATGCAGATTTTGGAGCAAAGCTAGCTGAACCTTACCATTTTCTACACGGATTTCGAAGCTATCCAAATCATTCTCCGTTATAAAGAAGTCAGTATTAGGTAGTTGCTCGTGGTTCTGATTATATGCTGTTAACCTGAGCAAGTCCTGTCAAGAGTATAGCAGATGAAACATATGTACCCATGTATGAAAGAACTGTCTTAGCAATTGCAAGAAGAAAATACCATCCAATGAGGGGACTAGATTTCCATTACATCGCCGGTCGTGGAATAATTTTGGTGTGTGCCTGGACGGTAGATGATGCTTTTTGGATAAGTTACCAACAGTTTATCTTTTCACCTGACTTGAAAATTACCTTTAGCCATGGATGAAAAGCACTTGTTCGGAAGTTTTAAATCATCGACTTTAGGTGTTATTTTCCATTAATAACTCAATCAATACTGCTAAGTCATATAAAGGGTCAGCTGTCAATTTTGATTAAAGCTAAACAGTGAAGGGCCTTTGCAAAAAGTTAGGAAAGAAACCTATTTTTCTTCCCGAATGATGGTTGTTGAGGTTGAGGGACTACTAAGCAGAGTAAGAGCTCACCTGATATGCTGGAATTCCTGAGGGGACGGCTAATGTATGAAACTCTATAACATCAGCGAACATGCTGTCACTGAGACATTGTAACTCTGGTCTTCTGTTACAAGGTAATCCGCATCCTCTACAATAACATACCAGTCGAATTAACAAATATTGTAACTCCTGTAACCAACAAACATTTTGTTTAATAAATCAATTGTAACGTTATAAAACAATGAAAAATGTTTTTAGCTAGCCTATGTTAAATTAGTCAACAAAACTTTGATTGTTGGGCCTCTAAAATAGTCAGCAAGATGTCAGATTCATCATTTTGATAATACGGTAACTTCAGCATGAAAAGGACCCAAAATTTAGGAGCAAAGCCATCATGATGTGGCAAATTATTTATTATGATTAAACTTTTTTGTCTGTAGGGTAGTAAGGTTAGTAACTTACCCCGAGTCTAGTCTGATATAGTCATCAGGACAGGACGTATCGATACACTGATAAGTACCGCGCTGATTAAAACATCTCTGATCCGCTCCGCAGCGAATATTCAGTTCTGAGCATTCATCTCGATCTGACAAAACAAGCAAAGTAAGAACTCATCATACCTGATCTGACATGAGTGCACCTGACAACTCAGCTATTAACTAGATCAACACTATTTTTTCTCAAAACAGTGAATTGTGCAATCAAACAAAAAACCAGAAGTTAACACTCCAAGAAAATTCTCAGCGCCATATTTGATAAACTATAATGAAGCTGTCCTCTAGGTTACTTAGATCACTGATAGCTGGCTGATATAATTGACAAAATGTGTTTTGTTAGTAGGTTGTGATAAGGGAGTGCTGACAAATAGCTACCACAATGCAACTTTAGCAAGATATCCCCACAATTTGAAATCAAACACTTTTTTTGTGCTAGCCGACATCTGTGGGAAGAATAATATGGAAAATGAGTCTTACACTGTTCTGTAGTAATCCAATTTGCCGGCAATTTCAGTTGCTCTCCCTCTACTTATTGCTTTATCAGTGGAGAGTAGCAACTACAAATGCCGACAAAGCTGATCCTACATGCTACCGCTACACAGTAAATCTAAACTTGGGTATTTTAGCTAGGGTGGATTGCGACCCTTGCCAACGAGCCTCCATTTATGGATCTTCATACTGTGTGTAGAGTGGTGCCAACACACAGTGTGCCCCCTTTTTTTAACACTTTTATTGGCAGTCTATTTTATTCCTGTAGCGGAATGTTTTCCAAATAGTGCCTAAAATAAAAAAAGGAAAAGGAAAAACATCGGTTAACCCTCGTATTTAAACCCTTGTATTTATGATATTGTACTCACCGATACAGCCACGCCCGCTGGAATGCAGAGAGAACCCTGGAGGACACAGACACTTATAAGCTCCATCTGTGTTTCTGCATTTATACTGACAGAGTCCTGGCTGGGCGCACTCGTCATAATCTGATAAAAAATGCAAAAAATAAGTAAACATTATGTTCACAGAAGAAGAAGTATTAATGTAAAGCAGTGGTTACGCATGCCGTACCTTCCAAAATATCTGGGTACTTTTAGTACGGCCAGTGACATAGGATAGATAGGTAAGCTCTGCTCGTCTTCATCCGTAGTAAGGTCATCCAGCTTGGCCTATTCCTTTTTTATTTGTAAAAGAGACATGGCCTTATAATTATAGCATCATTGAAAATTGCAGAGGTGAAGTATTTGCTAACCAAGTTTACTGGTATAGTTATTGTCTTGTCCAAATGTAGGTAATTATTTTATCACAACCCCACTTCCAATAATATTACATTAATTATAAAAGTACATACCGACACAAGGTTTACCCGGTCCGTCTGTCCTGTATCCCTTCACACATGTACATGTGTATGTACCGTTCATGTTATTACAGATCTGATTATATGAACATTTGTGTGCATTCCTCGCACATTCATCCGTATCTGAAAAAATACAATGTGTATACAGGGTTAAAAAGATCATGACATGACATAGGGACAAATATCAGAAGTATGTTGTCATATTTCCTGGGGTATGTCTAAGTGCTTACATTTTGTACAAGGGTGGTAGCGGCACAATCTACAAACAAGAAACGTCACTTCTACCTTGCCGTTGGGTTGGCTTTGATTTGTGGGTTGGGTTTGAGCAGTCTAGTCACATGATAATGCTTATAATGGAAACAGATGAATTTTCTTTCGTTGACAGATTTGTTGGTTGGGTGGGGAACACTAGTGACATGAAAATGTTGACAGTGGAATGAAGCAACTATCTTTTGGTTGAACGAGTTTGTCTAGACCAAGTTTGGTCTATTTGCCTGAATTTGGAGTTGCTCCCCCTCCACTGTTCATGTGACCAATGGAGGGGTAGCAACTGGAATGCAGACAATTTGATTAAACTTGATCTAGAGTTTTTTTATCCTTACCGACACATTGCCCATCAGCGGATAAGTCCAGACCCGGAGGACATTTCTTCACACATCTGAATCTCCCGACAGCGAAAGATAAATCTTCACATTTCTCGTCAGCGCCACAGTTATCTAACATCTCTCTACATTCATTGATGTCTGTAAAAAAGCACAGCGATAAATTAATAAAGACTTTCATGTCTATGCCTATACATATAATGCATAACATGTGTCTGCAGCAATGTCACACTGATTGTGCAATTGATACGAATAGTATACCGTATTGTGATTGGTTGTTCTTGGCTTGAGCTATGATTGGTTGACCTTGTTCTTGCTGCGATTCGTTGATTTGGATTGAGCTATGTTTGGTTGTTTTGAAAGAACCTGTGATTGAGTGGTTTGGATCAATAGAGCCATAGAATACCAGTCATGACCAGGACAATAATTTTACATCTAGGTCAGCAGTAGACTAACGCTTAGTCTTTGTTACACTTAAGTTGTGGATTTTTAAAGGCTAGATTTATCGACGGGCCGTGTAGTGTTATAATATACAATATCAAAAACCTCTTTAACATTTGACTTCAGCAAAAAGGATTGTGAGCCTTGGGGTCATGAGCTGACAAAGTTTTTCTATGATACATAGACAAATACATGAGTGACACTTACTTTCACAGACTCCTCGAGAGTTGAGCCTTGCACCCTCAGGACATAGACATCTATATCCGCCAGGTGTGTTCTCACATTGATGTGAGCATGGAGGTGAAGATCTCTGGCATTCGTCTATGTCTATGCACCGGGATCTATCATCATAATAACAAAACTATACCAGAGCTGTTGTGCACTATCATTTCAGAAGCTCATAACAGGAATGTAAGAGAGTGCTATTTTTGGCCTAAGTTGTTCATATCAGGAAGATTCTAAATGAGGTTATCACTATCACATCGCTCAAAATTATAACTCACTTGGTAATTCAATTACAAAAAAATCGCTCACAAATTGCTCACTCAGAATGTTTATAGTTCCATCATCGCATGAGCGCTGTATGAGCGACACCCCAGCAGGTCTCACTCATTTACTAAGTGAACGATAATAATGCGATATTTGCCGTTTATAATTTGAATACCCCAAACACTGGTACAGTACAATATTCAGTATATTCTTATGTTATTATGAGCTTTTAGTGCATGTGCTAGAGTCACCAGAAACGTTCAATTTTGTCAAATCTATTAATAACTAACCTGCCGTATAGCCTGTATCCAAATCTACATCGACACTCATAACCTCCTGGTAGATTCTTACATGAGTGATCACAAACTGAGTCAGACTGCGTGCACTCATTAATATCTGTGAGGGAATATAAATATACAACCTGTGAGTGAATATAAATATAATATCTGTGAGGAAACATGAATATAAGGTCTGTGAGTGAATATAAATATAATATCTGTGAGTGAATATAATTATAACATCTGTGAGTGAATATAAATATAATATATGTGCCAACAACAAACAGCAACAAATACAACAAAAGAATAACTTATAAATGCGAATCACATCAACAGTTTGGGGAAGAAACTCTAAGAGTACCATGTATTTTAGTCAATGTGTTGGCTTTGATCTGATTGGCTGTTTTTTGAGGGGGGAGGGGGGTAGAGCCAATCAGAGCCACAATTGTTGAACTTTTATCCGATTAAATAGTGCTTGAATAGTTCATGTTTGAACATTTTCATTGTGAAAGAGTAGAATGGTTAATATTTACCTATGCAGGCGAGACCGTCGGTGGTTCTCTTGAATCCTTTCTCACATCGAGCCACACATTTATAGCTGCCGATAGTATTAACACATTCCTGTGATCTGTGACAGCGCGCTAGTCCCATGTTACATTCATCAACATCTGAAAACACATACAAAGGTAGAAATGTTTATATATTGTACTATATTATTAATATATAGCAATAATTACTAGTTGATATCCAAAGACTAATGACAAAAAAATTATAATTATTATTATACCATTTTTATTAGTTTTGAATTTTATTACACATCCCGCTATGAAATATTTAGAAATAAGATTGATAGTGCATAAAACATAATCATTTGAACACGCTTAGACTCAATAATTTCACTCGGTCTTTTCATTTTTCATTACCTGATCTCAGTTGGACAATCTCTTATCAATACTAATCTTAGTCATATTTCTGTTAGATGTTTGTTAAAGGAGAGCATGAATTTCACTTTGGTTTGAGGTAACTGAGTGAGCAAATCATCTCTGACACCAGATGAAATCTCATTAATGTCATCGCCATAAGTTTAACAATTTGTGGTTTTGTCATAATTAAAAATAATAATCTAGGTAAAAGAAATTAGCATTCACTAAACCAATGCAGATCTCTATGTTATTAAAACCAAACCACCAGTTAGAAGCACCATTGTCTAAAGATTCCATCAGAATATAAAAGGCAGGCTATTTGGAGATATTTCAACAATATTCTGAAACTTGGCAGAACCAATTCGAGTAACTTATATAGTCCGGATTCAGTGCGAGGGTTGAGAATTTATCTAAATTTGATTTGGATGGATTTAGATCCGAAGAAGTTAGATATGATTTGGATCGAATTATAGTTGACTCGGAATTATTTAGATTTGATAGAGATTTAATTTGGATTTGACCCAGATTTTGATGAATCTCAAGCCCTATCTTTTCTGAGAGGAGAATGTAGACATTGATGGTTAGAAGTCATTTAAACTACTGCTGCTACACAGGCAAATGTGTGCTAGGTGAATTCTTTACAGCTCAAAACAGATATGAGACTGCAATCTCAGCGTTGCCACCTATTAGACAAATAATTTGCACAAACTGATCGTTAAAATCTGGGTATGAAATTAATTATCTGGGTGGTTATCACTACCTAGTAATAATCATATCACTAGTTTACAATATTGACGCCATCACCCAGTGCGTTAATTTCATACCCTGATTTTGAAGATCAGGTTGTGCATATTATTTGCCAGGTGACAACTTTGAGATTAAAACCTCAATTAGTTATCTTGGAGCTATACAGAATTCAATGAGCACACATTTGCCTGTGTGACAGCAGTGGATTAAAAAGAAGTTGTGACATACCACTACATGTTTTAGCGTCCTCATTGAGAGTTAGCCCCAGTGGACAGGAGCACCTGTACCCTCCTGCCGTATTAGTGCATTCATGAGAACACGGTTTTAGTCTAGAGCATTCATCTGTGTCTTAAAATAATTATCAAACAAAAACTTAAACTTATGTCACTAAAGTATGTCGATCCACTGTTTGCTGCTTCTATCTCACATTCAGCTTCAGATTTAGATTTATTGAGAGATAATTCCAAGCTAGAGCCCTCAATCATTCTGATTCAGCTGATCTAGATTAACTTACAATCGTGCTTAGACAGAAAAAACTACAATGCCTTCAAAACCACTACTAGATATTTCATGCTTTCTTGTACCCATCATTACAAAACCACAAGCATGTCCCCTTCTTTTGCCAAAGAACAAGTGCATTGCACCATGTATCTGCCTTTCATAAAAAAATTGGTAGCAAAATTCATGATTTTATTCGAGCACGCATTGAGAACTACACAAGCATCCTGTAGATGATACATACCTTTACAGTATGGGCCACTAGGCTCATATAAGAACCCCCTGGGACATCTATCACTCGGCTCTCCTGGCTCAATATAAGCCTCCAGTCCAAAGGATAAACTCTGAAAATATAATTTATCATAAATAAATAATTCTCTCAATCACATGCACAAGGGATACGCTTAGGAGGCATCCTCGGATACATCTTGGTTGAATTAATAAATCTTACATCCTCTTGGGTTGGGCACCTGAAGGGAAAAGGAGACGTGGGAGACCAAAGAAAATCTGGAGAATGGCAGCTCTGATCAGTTACAGACTTTTGGTAACACATCCTGGAGTGGAACTGCAGAGATGGCGAAATAACGGTCAAGATGGAGGGAGGGAGGGAGCAGGAGATGAATATACTGCCGCAATTTTCCAGAAGGAATTCTGCAACCTAAGTGAAGTAAGTGAGGTTTCACCCTCTTATTGACAGTGAGACAAAGCTTCTGCTGTATAGTTATTCTTTATTGTGGAGAAGTTCTAGTTTGTTGTTTGTAGGTTGGGAGGGAGAGGTGCCAGCTGGTTGGATAGTCGGAATAAGTAAAACGGAATAATCGAAGAATGATACTGTACAAAACATGAAGTGAAGGTAATCAACATCATTTGAGGCTAAGCGTGTCAGTACAACACTTGCATTTCTTTCTTTTTTGAACAGAAAAATGGGCTGGCCCCAAAGAGGGCCCAAGCTGCCATTTATCCTCATTCTGGCGTTGTTATGCATACTGGAAACTAGAATGCGAGGCCACACAATGCCTTAAAAATGTGAACCAATCAGATATTGGCGGTGACACTTTGCTCTTAGCCATAAAGAGAAGAATTTGTAACACATCTCTAATTTGTAAGACTAACCTGTTTATTATTATTGTAGTCAGCTGAGGGCATCCTAACCACCAATCTCTGTACCAGGTGGGGCATCCTGCTGTATGTCTCAGAGTTATATACTATCGTGTGGTTCCAGGCATACGGTAACAGGTGACCGTTAACTCTGAACAGTCGAGCGCTCGATCCAAATATCCTACCTGTAATGTCATGAAGTAAATGTCAGTTAAAAGAAAATGTGATACTAGTGGTATTACATGTCTGTCCTGCTATTTTCATTTCTTCATTTCACTACTGCACTACAGCAAAAATACTAAATACTAAAATTGAAGATTTTTCAATCCAACTTTCTCATACGTAACCAGATTTGTATCTAGTCATTAAATAGTGGTGAGCCAGTTCAAAATTATATGTTCGAGGTTTTGCCCCCACACATGCTTCAATCTCTGAGTAGGTTAAATCGCTGGTCTGCAGCCTTCAGGTGATATACAGTAGATATTTTAAAGTCCTACCTACTAAAATATCCTCAGAACTTACACGCAAAAAACGATGTTTAGACAAAGCCTGTTCTAACTCACCAGGTCCAGTTTGAATGTAGTCCTCGATGTAAGGTTCTAGTACTATGTTAGCGCTGACAGGGAATTCTGGGAGATTTCCTGACACAATTATATCAGCCTGCAGAGTGCCGGAACTATCTACTCCACGAGCTACTTGTACTAGCTTTGCAATCTCACCTAAAACATTGCCAAGAGGAGATGTTAGACATTCAAAAGAGTTTGAATTACAGCATCAAAAATAAATGTATAATGAATTATCACACAGATTAGCTTGACACCTCTGCAATGCAACATTAGTGTGGTATCAAGAGGGACCCCATTTTAACCCCTTCTTTATGTTGTTTTTGCCATGTTTTCACTGGTAAAACATATACTGGTAGGGACTCAAAATACAGACAAATTGGATCAAACTTCATCTAGGTTAAACCAGATACGACATAATGTGATTCTGTTGACATCTAGTGTTATGTAAAAAGAGAAAGAATTTATTAGCATCAAACTGACCAGTAGCAAATTCTACTTGAGCTTCCCGCCTAAAGAAGCCATCAGTCAGTGTATAACCATTATAAGCTCCGCCCACTTCATAGGCTGTTGTCCAATAGAATGATGAGATGAGAGAGCTCAGCAACCTCATTCCACTTCCTGTGAAACCACCAACGAGTGTGTGTATATAAACAAATCTGATATTTATGGAAGTCTCATAATGACAACGAATGGCAAAACTCATGTTTTTACAAAAATGAACTGTATGGTGTTCAGTTCAGTTCTGGAGACACGAGTAAAAACTCATTAAATGGGCTGTCTTTGGATTTAGACTCTAAATTCAAGATACATCAGATTGAAAAATTCAAAATTGCAGTCTATCAACAATGGTCTCTTCAAAGTAAGCGTTAATTTAAGTGCTTGAACTTTGGTCGAGGCGACCTTGTGCGGCAATCCAGGATATAAACCATTTAAAAACCTATAATAGGTGATGCTCATTATCAGTCTGAGCTCTCAAACTGTCCGTATAAATCAGAGGCACACTTACCTAGTTGAGGTTCTAGTCTAGATATATCAGACATTACGATGGTTCCCTGATCTCCTCTTAGTGCAGGGTTTACTAACACATCAATCATAGCTATTGGGTCTATCTCTATACCATTGATCTCTCCGATTAGGTTACCAGCTCCCATCATGGGAGGCGGTGCTGTAATAAATAAAATAGTGTAGATAATAGCCAGCATTGTAGTGGTGGTGGGTTAATTAATTCATGGTCTTGATTAATACTCAACATAAGATATAGAGAGATTAATTTCAGTGAACTAAGATAATCTTGGATTATTAGCATCTACTAGGAGAATTGACTTCAGTGAAACAAGATATATTTCAAGACTCAATCATGTGAATTCCCAAACAACTAGCAACTGGCAGTTCAGAGCCAGAAGGATGAATCATGTGTAGGCTTTCATCATGGCTATCATGTTCTGTTAAGTGATTTACATCACTAGCACGCTCATTTTTGGTCTAAGTTGTTCCCTCTTGTTGATATAACTAGCACTCTACTTTCCTGTCTAAGTTGTTCCCTCTTGTTGAAATAACTAGCACTCTACATATCAGTCTAAGTTGTTCCCTCTTGTTGATATAACTAGCACTCTACATTTCAGTCTAAGTTGTTCCCTCTTGTTGTCATAACTAGCACTCTACTTTTCAGTCTAAGTTGTTCCCTCTTGTTGAGAAACTATTCTCACCTTTGCACACAGGCGCTTCACATGTTCTGGTCTCGTCTGATTCGCCTTCACAGCCCTGACTTCCTGTGAGAGGCTGTAGACACGCCCTCTCTCTGTACTGTAACCCTGATCCACAAGATACCGAGCACAGGGACCAATCATTCCAGCTCGTCCAAACTCCATCTGGGTAAACAAAAAAGGATAAATAATAGAAAAATATTGAGGTTATCAAATGTCTTAATATGACCAAACAACGTGGTAGAATTCTTTAATAAAAAGGAATATGGAATTTGAACCTTACCAAAGGGATTATCTTACAGCCAATACCAAATATCAGACTAGGTATCATGCTTGAACAAACAAGCTTTATAAACTGAGCAGCATTATTGCAAGCATCTTCACTAAATAGTTTGGATTCTACATTAACTGGATGTAATTGATGTTATCCTCCTACGATCGATTTGCACTTGATCGGTTTAATGATTAAAAACTTGTGACATCGACCAGATCTATGTGTCAATGATAACCCGCGTACTAGCCAATGAACCATACCAGGACACTGTTGTGTGTTACAGTTATCTGAGTCTTGATCTGATCCTAGGCATGGTCTGCCATCCTCACTGGGTGTCGGGTTATCACAGGTACGGAATCTCTTCTTCTGTCCTCCATTACAAGGTAGGCTACATTCACCCCAGTCCTGCCATACTGACCATCCCCCATGTCCTGATAGAAATTACAAATGATTTGAACATGGTGCCACAACTCTAATTTGGTAAGACAACTCTCATCACCTAAGTTCTTAAGGGGCGAATACAGGAAGTTTTTTCAACCCTTGTTTGAATTTTGAGTTATGATGAAAGTGATCATAATTTGTTTGTCAAACGTTTGTGAACCAACTCGAATCTGAACCTGCCATCAAAACGGGGACCATCACTAAAACTTCGAAATATTTCTGTTTGAAGGTTCCCATGTTTGACCTTTACATTTCTTATGGCTCAAATGGTGGCCGAAAAAATTACTTGTGTTTTGATCTGGTGCCTATTATCGGGCAGTGTGGAGGTGTGGTGGTGGTGGAGCGTAGTAAACTAGTCAACAGTGGATTGGCGTAAGGGTGTAAAAGTATTAATCTTGAAATACTATCAAGCATTTTGTAGCATTTGAGGTTAAAGTTCAATAATGCATTTCTCTCTAATCTTGCTAATCTGGGCAGCCTGGTAGAACATAAAAGTTTAGCTCAGCGAAATAAAAAACTTTACAGCAGCGTACAGTTCACAGATATGTTGAGATGTGGAGGCAATCCTGAAATGCTTCATACATGTCATGGTAGATAAACATTATAATCATACTATACATCAAGGAAATATGCAAAAAAAGGATTTATGCTGAGAAAAATACAACAGTTTGTAAATTAACACCACAATGATATAAAAAACAAATTGGCTCAAAAATTTGTTTGATGGTCTCAAATACTTCAGTATATGTTCATTTAGCTTGAGTACTAAAGCTAATTTGCCAATAAAACTTGCTTAGGTTCTCAGGCTAAAAATTATTACTTACCTGCGACTGACGAATGGAGGAATGTGCCTTCTGAGATCATATCTACACACTATATGATGCTGTTAGTATAGATGGCATCTACGTTTGTCAGACGGAAGCTGTCAAATCACTGTTAGTAAATCAACAAGTTAGATAGGCAGAGATAGTCAGGACTACTAGAGCACAAATAATCTTCAAATGGGTTGGTGGCCAGTTGGCGGGCTTTAAATATCTGGTCAATTGAATAATTATTCTTTCTACTGCATCAATATGCATCATGCACAATGAACGCTGCGTTATGCATTCATTACACCAATTGCATAATCAATAACGCATAATGTATAATGCATAAGGCAGTATGCACCATCCACTATGTTATAAATAGATCCAAAAATCCACTGATGTTGGTACTGGAGAGGGCTGTTCAGGCTATTACATAAAGGACCAAAAATCAATGCTAGTCAAACATGCTTTGAGGCACTATGCAGGAATGATAAAAAGAGATATTAATATTAAGATGATGAAATCAGTCCAATCAGTTTATGTATAAGTTTCAAGTTTAATTTTAACAAGTTAGTGAAACTGAATGCTTCTTTAAGCTGCGCATGATTCAACAAGTAGTTTGAAGAGGCCTTATCTAAAACTTTTCTCAAAATGGAAAACTGACTGATTACATCATCAAACACACAAGTTGTTAATGTATTAGTTGCACTCGCCTACCTGCTGGCCTATCCACTGGCCTATCCGCCTGTATGTTAGCCACCACCACTGTATCAGACTCAGTCCTGTTCTGATTGGATGCTTGCTGCAGATTACTGCTTTGATTGGACGAAGCTCTCTGAAGATTACTATCAACAGAAGGAGCAGCCTTCTGCAGGTCACCACTAAAAGCAGTTGAGTTTTTCTGCGGGTGATCAATCTTTGTCTGTATCTGCAGATTTCTGACGGCAAGCCGACTCGGCAGATCACCTCTTGTTGGGCCATGATAAGTTCGCTGTGGACGAACCGTTTCCTTTTTCTTATCCACTTCCTGTGTAATTTTCTGCATATTACCACTACCGTCACCTACAGTTATAAGTATATCAAGCACACTGGCGTAACGGTCTGTTTGTACCCCTATCCCAAGCTTACTTGGACAAGCCTCCGAGTTACAGTAGTCTGATTGCTCTGAGAAGCCGATACAGGGACGTCCGCCATTCTGAGGGGCGGGGTTATCACACAGCCTCTCTCTCATTCTCTGCCCTCCTCCGCAGGATACAGTACAGTGTGACCAAGTCTGCCATGATGACCAGGCTCCGTGAACTAAGATAAGAGATAAAACATATAAAATTGTACTTGTAAACGAGGTTCATTAAAGAACCACTCGCTTCAGGAGTCCTGCATATGAATTTATCTACCTCCAAGTAGGCATATATATTTTAAAGTTGTGTTACATATGCATTGGTTAATGCAGCAGAGCAAACCACAACGCAATTGAACATCAATAAAATACAGATATACCGACAAACTGGGAGACCAAAGAAATTGTTATCATCAAAACCTGTCCCTTCCTTCAACAATACAGAAGCCTATCAATGGGGATTTTGCAGATGTAAGATGTTAGTTGACAAGTTCTTCTTCCTAACTCTAAAGCACATTATAATATTGCTCAAATTGTCAAATGTCAAGAGATCAAGTACTCACTTGGGCACTCGGCATTGTTACATATTCTCCTGTCAGTATCAGCACCAGAGCAGGGTAGTCCTCCATGAGCTGGCTCTGGAGCTGAGCAGTATCTGAACCTCTCCTGGAATCCAGGTCCACATGTAACACTGCAGGGCTGCCACGGGGACCAGCGGGTGTAGTTACCATTCACTGTGAACAAGAGGGGATACGATCATAAACCGCCAAATATGTATGTGGTAACTTTCCGACACAACATGCACTTGAAACTTCAAATAACTTTTTAGATAATATGATAGCATGTAATTTTAACAATAATCCATTTAATTTACGTTCAATAATCAATTATAATTCATTCAAACATAATTTTTCTGATAATCGTTTTCATCATCCTGATTGAAATTTTTCTTTTCTATTTTTTCTTGATGGCTGGTTTTGTAAAACTGAATGAACCGATTGAAAATTATGCCAATAAAGTGAAAAAAAAGTTCGTATTGAGGGATATGAACAAAAATAAATCAATTTTCAAAATCAGATATCTTGGGAAAATCTGAAAGCGTGCAAGACGGCAATGATATTCTATTCAATTGTTTGTTTGTTTTTCTGTTTTATTTTCTCTATTTTCTTTCTGGCATTTCTAATGAGATGAATTTGGTTGCCAATAAAAGTATATATAACAATTATCTTTTGCAATCCTATGAAATTATGTACCTGGACATGGTTCTAGCTGACATTTATCACTCTCTATAGGAGCTCCTTCACAGTCGTCTCCCCCGTGTTGTGGTATAGGAGAGTCACAGAATCGTCTTCTCACGCGCTCGGCATCTCCACAGGTGGCGCTGCATGTCTCCCAGTCCAACCATTCACTGTATCCTCCATGCACTGTGAGAATATTGTGAAAATTTGATGAAATTATGTCTTGTGGAAACAGAGACCTATGAAGTCCTGCGATCAAATCCAATACATAGTGTGGCCGAGTCTTGTCAAACTTTATTCCACTTCTATTCAATTAAACTGAGGACACATGATCAATCCTTTCCTTTGATTGGTGTTTAAGGTTGGCCTACTTTACAATAAGAACCCTGTAGGTTAAGTCAAAAACAATATGTATGAAGCATAAGGTCTGACAGCATTTAGTCTACAGCCCTATTATGAGTCCATTAAACTACAGAATATTAAAGTAGTATACACAACTATTTCGTCTGCAAATAAATGTTCAACCAAAAACACAAGTGAGAGAGAGAAAGTTATTCAGCTATGGCACAAGTTGGCTGATTTACTCCTACACCCAACAGCGACTGAGGGCAAACAAATTGGCTACATTCAGTCCAATCAAATGATAGTACCTTTACAGTCTGCGGGTTGACATTGTTTCCTGTCTTCCCTATCTCCGACACAATCAGCTCCTCCATTGAGTGGGGCAGGGTTAGTACATGTCCGCGTTCTCAGCTGTATACCATAACCACATGTAACGCTACATGATCCCCAATCTGTCCAGTCACTGAACCGCCCATCAACTACAGATAATAGAAGAATTGGAGGTGATGTTAAATTTTAGCGAAGAATTGTAAGGGAATTCATTGACGAAAACTTTTGATGTGAGCTCCGTTATGATGTGGGCTCTTTAGTGAGAGTAAGCTTAGCTGAGCTTCCATGGTGAATCAGAGTGAGATCAAACCTGGGATTTGTGATCAATCGGATAGAGAATATGTGACTGTAATCAGAAAGACAAGAGGTTTCCAATATTTTCTTAACACACAAATTTAAGAAATGTGGACCAGTCAGTAATAAACAGAGGTCAACCTGGATGAAATGTGATTGATTTATCCTGCAGTTAAGATCGCTCCCATCCTACTGAGTCAGCCAAAATGGCAACAGTACCAGCTCTAGATACAGGCAGATTAGATCAAAGTTGAAGTTAGGCTGTCCCGGAGAGTGGCATGATAAATAAACTTGGTGACGTTCATAAGTAGCTGATGATAGAATCATACCTAGTACAGAGATTTGGACGAACTCAATAGCCGATCCGATCTTGTTGAATATATGACACATATATTTATCTGAGTCCTCCGCCTGAGCAGCTATGATCTGTAGACTGTTGTTCTGTAGCTGAGTGATTCGACCGTCCTTCCCTGTGGCAGTCATGTTAAAGTTCCCTCTCTTCCAGCTAACTGTAGGCTTGGGTTCCCCTACAGCCTGACAGTCTATCACTATGGTACCTGTGAATCAGACAATATTGTTAGAAGTAAGGCAGAGGACAAGATCATTGAAGGCATAATTTGAGAAGATTTACCATGAACTTCATTGCTATTAAGTCCCCTTTGGGGGCAAATGAGAATATACTTACGAGGTTAGGATTCATCACATCTATAGTCAAGTGAAATTTGGAGCAAGCTTTTTAATACATATCCAACTTACCAGAGAACTTAACTAGTATCATGAACCTTGGAACCCAAAGACTGGATATGAATGCGAGCAAAAATAGTATAAGCCATATTATTGTTGTATTATACTATATTATTTTATTATTGTCAATTTCACATCTGCATTCTACATATAACCAATCATCATATTCAAGAAGAAACATGGACTACTAGCATAGACCCAAACTTATACTTACGACCCAGTTTGACCTTGACCTCTCTGGGTGGAGCTATTTTGAAAGTGGGCGGAGATCTGATGATGAGATAAGCCACACCCTCTGATGTGCCTGCATCATTGGAGGCAACACATTTATATTCCCCACCATCATCACTCTGTAAGATAGACAAGATTTTTCAATAATATAATTTTATCATTTTTTCAATGACTACAGAGTTTTTGCAAAAATCATGTTCACTCTAAAATTTTCAAATTAAAAATTACCTATGTGTAAATGCCAATTCTAAAATCTTCAATTTTGGTGCTTTAGATTGGTGCAGTGTCCAGGCCACCTCGACTCATAGAGTTGGTTGATAACTTACAATAGAGTTTTTGATGACGAGTGAGCCGTTTGTAAGCTGTTGTATCCTGTTACTTATTGTGACTGGTTTACCATCCTTAGTCCATAGTATCTCTGGCATCGGAGAACCTCCAACAGCGCAATGGAGCATCACCTGAGAGCAGTCATTGGGGTGAATGTTTGTTTATGGCAGACATTTTGGCGGCACTGGACGGAACTCATGTCAGATTGGAAGAATTTTTTACACACTGAATGGACATTTTACCTATATCAAAGTGGTTCTTTTTTATACTGAAGCTAAATGTCATGAAGAACCTGCTATCAATCTTACTTCATGAAACAGGGTCTCATGTCAGATTGATGCATATGTACAACAGAAGAAGAAAAGTTTGAGGGAGACTAAATGTTAGACAGCACCAAATTTAGCTAGCTCAGTTGCAAGTTTATATAAAGTAATGAGGTTTACGAAATGTTAGCTAGCCTTCCCCTACTCCACTAAGGTTAGGAGTAGGAGGTGGCTCGGTTGGTAGAGCGCAGCTCCTTCAGCATGCATATGTTGGTGGTTGTAGGTTCGAATACCACTGCAGTCCATCTACTACTGGGGTTTGGTTGGCCCGCAGGTCTGCACTGACCTGCCTGCAAACAGAGAGCTTCCTGGCGTAGATATTACGACCTAGCCCCTAGGGCAACTAATTCTTTCCTTTTCCGCCAATGCTTCGGGATGGGGGTGTGAACTGACAACCTGATTTTAATCGACCACTTTCTTTAATCAACAATATATTTCACGTACCTGATCAGCGATTCTGACAGCAGTATTGCCCGGAGCGACGAGAAGTCTGGGAGGTATGTTAACCTTAGCCGGAGCTATCTGCCACACAGAGCCAGCTGGGTTCTTAGCTATACACTTATAAGTACCGGTGTGTGTGATACGAGCATTGTCTATAACTAGCCGAGATCTACCAGCACGGCTCTCAGGGCTGTGGAAATAGATAGAATCGGATCAACTATAGCTCACTAGCCTCATAACCGTAAAAAAATGTAACACCACAGTACATAAAGGGAAATCAGCGGCCTTCAGAGTTTCCTTACTCAAATCCTCTCTCTTATTATTTTTCTACATGGTTAAATAAAGGTGGGTATGACTCCTCTGTATCTTGGTAACAGCTGGCTGGGATGTCATGTGGTTTAAGGTGTAATATCACACAATAAAATAGAAGTGGTGGCTTGAGTTATTTAAGCCTGTTCCCCGATTGCAGAGAACAATCTCAAGAGTTTTAAGACTATTGTAGGATGATACAGCGCACGCCGAGTTTATTGAGAACCCTCACCTTTCTATATCCGTGTTATTTAGCTGCCATGTTATGACAGGTTCTGGTCGACCGCTGGCTTCACAGATCATGACAATAGTAGAGCCTTCAGCCACCTCAGTCTCACTGGGAGCTATTATAATCTTAGGTGGAACTATAAATAACACAAAAGAAGCAAACTTTAATATTTTACCCTCTACATTGAGAAGCACTCTTACTTTTAATGTTTAAGAAAAGGTTAATGCAACATTTTTTTAGTTTATTGGCATAGTCTTATTTTTTGTTGATTCTTTGTTAGTTTTATTTTTGCTTTTTTGCCATTTATGTTACATCTTGAAAAACATTAGACATAATGAATTGTTGCTGACAATAAAATTATATATATATTTATATTTATATATATATATAAGTGACTGCTTTAGTCAAATAATATCAATTTTCAGTCTCGGGATAACAAGGTTGTCTAGACTAGATCAGCTGTAATTCAGTCTGTCTGCATACTGCACACCGATCACATGAAACAATATTGCATGTATATCTCCAACCGGCAACATTCATCAAGCTAAAGTATATTCTAGAAGCAATTCGGTACTCATAATTTATTCTATTATCGTATTGCTCCAACATAATGTACAAGTATGTCACAGATCATTCAATTGATGAACAAAGGCAATAATAACACCTTTACTGTTATTGTCATCAATTGATTTTTTTATAAATTGTAGTGAGTTCTTACCATCAACTCTGAGAGACATATCAGCTGAGTCTTGTCCAGCTTGGTTTACTGCCTCGCATGTAAATGTCTCATAATCGGTAGCCTGGTAAATACAATTATAAAAGTATTTAGACATAGAAATGGCAGTTGCACACACAAAAAGTATACTTAGTTTGGTGAGATATATTGTCTTCTCTCACATATGAAAAGAACGAAACATCGGTAAAACAATTTTTATTTAGGGATACTGCTGTTTGTGCATTTACTTTCTAGTGGTCCTATTGGTGAAATAATTCTGATGCTATGTAGACAGAAGTGATTGACCAAAATCCACTCGCAATTGCTTGGTCTTTTAATGGCAAAATCCATACTGGGTCAGATAAAATATAGACAATTTAGTAATTGAAAAAGAAATTGGCCGAGTGTAAACCTACAAGACTACAAGATACATGACACGCCTACAAGACACACCTACAAGACACGCCTACACAACTACAAGTCACACCTATAATACACGCCTACAAGACACGCCTACAAGACACGCCTACAAGACACGCCTACAAGTCACGCCTATAATACAGGCCTACACGACTACAAGACACGCCTACAAGATACGACTACAAGACACTCCTACAGGAGATAGTTTAAATCATACCCTGACTTGCTGTATAAGTAGACTGCCATCGTCTAGTATATCATAATTAGGATCAGACTCAGTATTAATCTGTACATAGTTCTTCTTCCATGTAACAGTAGGAGCTGGTATCCCTTCTACTTCACATATCAGTGTGGCTACCTCTCCTTGTATCTTCTCTATCGTTCTCTCGTAGTTCACTATACGAGCTCCAACTGTAATTGTATACAATATAATCACAATATGATATATGCAATATGTTGTATTCAATGTACAAGATTCAGTATGCGATATGTGATATGCAATATGCAGCATCTGCCATATGAGCTTCAACTATAATTGTATAAGGAATTATATAGGAATGCTCATTTTAAGTCCTCATGGCTGTAATTGTAGGTCATTTGTTTTTCATTACGTATACAAAGACTTTTATAAAGTTCTGCCTATATACCTGAATAAGATGTTTTAAAGGTAACGAAACATTTGTTCTAAATTAACTGTTGATGGAAGAATAATATGAAAATTTTCATCAAGAGAATTTTGCCGAAAGTTTACAAAACAGTTCAAATCTCCGTAGACTGTTCCGAGAAAAAGTTTTCATCAAAATCGCTAGCTTTCTTTGTTATTTCAGAACAGTAATGATTGCTTTTTATCAAGCTGCCTTCAGATACGCACCTAGAATATTGACTCTGGTATCCTGTAGAGCTATTCCAGCTTCGTTTACAGCTTGACAAGTGTACATTCCCTCATCCTCACTCCTATAAAACATCAGAAAAATAATGGGATAAGATAAGATAGCTTTTATTGGTAAACTTTTTCAAAGACAAGTTAAAATAATGTTGAGGAAGCTTTTTTGATGTTCATACAGTTGCCGTTTAAAATTTTAATGCCCGTTGGAATAAAACTGTTTAAAAATCTCTTATATGGAGCAATGAAGGGTTTCCAAAGATAAGTATTAAAATCATCTAGGTGAGATCGATATGATCTGTCTGTGAACTCGAGGTATTTCAGGATTTGTGCTGACATGTCACAATTGAAAAAACAATAAGAATCACGTAACAGGCATCAGTTATTGGAAAGCATGGTGTTAACATCTGATATACACTATGTCTACTTTCTTTGCAGACTTTCACTTCTAATTATAAGTCACAAATGCCTGGTTTTAGATGTAAGAGCAACACTAAGGTGGTCTGGAGCCAACTCAATGTGACATAGAGGGCCAGTGTTGAACTTGAAAATACTCACTTTAAAATGCCTGTAACAATAAGGAATCTTAACGGACACTTACCTAGTTATAGGAATGGCGAGCCTTCCATCATGAAGTACTCTGAATCTGTAGTCATTAGGATCGATAGCTTCTCCATTCTTAGACCACAGAACCTGAGGTCTGGGAACACCCTGAGTACGGCACGGTATCTGTAGCTCCCGACCTTCTATCACTGTGTATCCTGGGTTACTTGGCTCAATCACAGGAGCAACTATCAAAATATATACATATTATATATTTAATTGATGGGGCAAGGGTCTGGGGTGCTCAGACTTAGACATAATGAGTGTTGGTACAGACGGATACAGAACGAAACAGTTAGATGTTACATGGTAGCCAAAACTATTAACCATTTTACGCAGACAAATAGCAGTTGACCTGACATATACATTACATATATATGCGCTTTTTTCAGTCTACCACTTTTTTTATAACTTTTTTGCATTCAGTAACATATAAAAAGACATTTCAAAAATAAGGAAAAGAAGAGAGACAAGTGAAAAAAATTAATGTGCAAGTGATAATGATTTATAAGAAAAAAAAGGAGGGAAAATTTTGATGAGGATCTTATTAGTAAAACTAGTCTTAGTGATATAAGCTTTAGCAGAGGGAGATAATCAGTACAATTGTAAATTTGTCAGCTCTTAAATTCTCACTTGTGGGGAAAATACACTCACCTAGGACTAGCAGCTTCACCCGTCCTGTAGCAGTTCCAGCTGGATTCTGGGCTATGCAGATGTAAGTACCTGAGTCTAAATTACTTGCCTTCTCAATAACCAATGATTTGTTCAATTTCTCCGCTAAAATAATAGTAGGTCATGAACATTAGCTGATGAAACTACATACCCTGATCATTGGATATATCAAATACCGAAAAATAAGCTGTTGGCTGGTTGAAGGTTGAAGTTCATAAATGCGATGAGGCCGAATAAATGTTAGTTAGCAATTAATTTCACAACTTCAAGCCTGCGCAAAACAGCAGATATTACCTCCTTCAAATACTTTGCCCCTTTAGGGTTTATCACAAATACACCACCGACGTGTAAAGTTACCATTGCATTGTGGGAAATGTTGTAACAAACCCTAGTGTTATATTACTATTGCTCATGATAGATAATGTGATTGTGTTGATTGGGTTATTGATCCTGACTCAAATAAATGCATTTCCTTCCAATATTAAAATATCAGGTCATGAATATCCAACAATTTCCCAGGAGATATGAAAATGTGCTGATCTTTCTGAAAATTTCAAGATATTGTTGAATTGTGGGAATGCTGTAGAACCCCATTGATATACACTAATACACTAAACTTACATGGGAAGTAACCTATCAAAATGAGGCTGCAATTTCAGCATTGTTTCTGTCATTGTCATTGGCAAATAATCTAATCAAATACCCCCTTCCCCGAGGGTACATCAGTAATACAAGACTGATATGGAAAGTTAAAGTCATATTGTGGAAACTTGTAATAAACCCCATTGATATATCACTAAATGCCAAACTTACGAGGAAAGTTAGCTACAATCCTGGTACCGATCTGCCAGATAACTCTCGGTACAGGTGTACCCTCTACATCACATGTTAGAGTTATGTCCTCTCCTGAGTTAACACTAATCTCTTTATATGGCTCTGTGTTATAGGGTGGTACTTGTACACTGCAGGTAAAATGTTACAGTAGATTTAACAATACATACAACCATACTGACTCTCGTGATCTGACTGGGCATGTAGATCACTGATAAACTAGGGTATCATTACCACAAAGAGAATGTCGTAAGGCTAAGTATGTATCATGCGTGACTTGAATTTGCGCATGTGCAAGAATAATGAGTTTAGTCTGGGTTCTAATTGCAATTTTTGTCTGGGGAGATAGGACATCCCCTGCATAAATTGCCAGTCAAATTTAGCTAATAGTGACAATAGAAGATAACTCTTTCTAACAATTCCGCACGCATTTGAGAGTGTGCCACCAGAGCAGGTAGCCAATCAGATGGCTTCGGAATTCCGAGGCTCAATTTTGCAGAGATCAGCTCATGCCCAGAGCTGAGCATGCGCAGAATGACATACAACAACATGACATATCTGGTCTTCAATATTTTTCATTCAGAGATGTAGGAGCAAACTGATTGTCGTGAACCCTGGCTAGAAAGTCTCTATATTGTAGCTACAGATACTGAGATTGCTTTCCGGATTAAGCTTTTTATTCCCTTATAGCAATTCAAATATCGAGGCAAAATTATTGTTTAGAGGAGCAGGAACATGAGAGCAATATGTGAGGTTTTGTCTAAAACAAAATATACTGATCGACTCATATTTGTCAGCTATTGTCTCGGAAATTAAGAATGTAGAAAATTAGTTTATAAGACAGCACTTATCAACTTCATAATGGTGAGAAAGCATTTCAATTATTCAGAAATTTTGCAAAACATCAGTGACAATTTTATACCTGAGTGTAAGAGACTTGTTAGCAGATCCAGCCTCATTAGTAGCTATACAAGTATAGTTTCCTGTGTCTGTGGGTCTGACTGAAGCAAACTCCAAACTTCCAGACTGTAGCATCCTAAATCTGACACAACAAAGTCAATCATAACTATAGGTTCATGGGAATGATGGGCGTAGTTAATATTGGTTGAGAATACAGAATGCTGACTGGCTCCTCATTGTGTTTCCTTTCCAAATTTAACTCCACTTAATGGGACTGAAGTTTCCAGGAATATGGCCAACCATTATTAGTATTGATTTCATTGTCAGCTGGGTTGTTAAACGGCCAAACTCAGTACAACGGATTGTAAACGCATGTGATCCCATTGTGGAGCAAACCCAGGAACTCGGGAACATGAGTTCAAACTGTAACTGTAACTGAGGAACTGATGGGCACACTTAAATGGAGATCATCATAGTCTATTTGTCTATAAACCTAACTTATGTCTGTTCCTTATTCCAGGATATGACCTCACCATACTAAATTCCTTCAGACGAAACATGGGCTACATGAATTTATACATGGTCTCTCAATCAGTGATGCACATGCAGTGTGAGTGAGAGCGGGTACTTACCTAGAGTTAGATGTACATTTATCAGGTAGAGGTAGATATACACTTATCAGGTACTTACCTAGGGTTAGCCATAGGGTTGACCTCTGACCCGTCCTTGTACCATCTAATAGAAGGATTAGGTAGACCCTGAGTCTCACATAGTAACAGTGTTCTAGTGTTAGAAGTAGCAGCTACAAATCTGTCACTGGGCTCAATACTCGGTGGTACTGGAAACAGAAAATCAGATGAAACTTAATCAATTGAAATTATAATATAGACCTGTGATTATAATTTGAAGTACTCTGCTTGCAATTCACAACCTAATGGTCTCCTGGGTCAAACCACTGGGCAGGATACGGGATAACGCTTACACTGAGAGCACTGTATGATGGAAAATACATTTAATGAATATACCAACATCTCATTGAACCTCAAGGAAGCTTGAACAGCCTTATCTAAGCAGGGCTTTACAGTTTGCCTGCATTGAAATTATGAATATAGCAATGCTGCGCCTTGCAAATAGTCCGGGTGCATATGGTACAAACAAACATGTTGGATACACCTGAGCATGCTGGGACTGGAACAATTCTTGGGCAAACGATCCCTTGATGGGCTTGAACCCACATATCCTGCTACACCGATTGCCTGGCGGTGAATGGTTTATGGGAGTCTTAGAGTACTTACCCTGCACACTGATAGAAAAAGCTTTAGTCGCGTTTCCGGCTGGATTTGTAGCGAGGCAGAAGTATGAACCGATATCTAATAGCTGAGCGTCGATTATTCTCAGTAACTGACCATTGTCTTGTACTCTGCAATATAATATACAAAAAATACAACAGAATGCTATGAATGCTAATGATGCTAATAATTAGCTGTATCAATATATGCTCTGTCAATCTGCTGAATCTCCAGCTTCCATCATTTCTGAATGACACACAAACCTTTTAGTTTAGTTGATTTATTTCAATTTCAATTTTTTCAATGCGGTCTAGCACATTTCAACTGTGATGGTTTACAGGAACTTGAAATTTTAGCTTTTTTTCTCAACTCTGTTGATTGAATATTATCTTGTCCTAGCATGTTTGCATATGGAGACTGAAGACAAAAAACAGGAAAACTACAACCAAATCTAATTAAAATCAGATGATTTAAAATTTTAGAGAGATATAGTTGATAAACATTAGTTAAATCCTACTGCTTACCTGATATTAGATGATTCTCTTGGGTCCAGCACCTCTCCGTCTTTATACCATGTTATATCTGGAGATGGTTCTCCATCTACTGCACACTCTAACAGGGCAGGCTCACCTACTATCACAGAGATCGGGCTCAGACCGTCAGAGTTCTCTATCGTACTCGGTACTGGGAAAGTGGAAATAACGGAATGAATAGAAATTGCTCACCTCTAACCGCCATGTCCTGATCGGGTGGCGGACATGAATAATATTATGCTGCGATGATAAACAAAACTTGACCAAAAGGAAATAAGGCTGATTATGATTATAATTAATCTTCCAAGAAAATAAATGAAAAGTGAAAAAAAAAGATTAAATCAGAATCACCATTACAAGATTGGTTCCAGTTTTTGTAGAACAGACCACAACTACTTCGCGATTTAAATAACTGTTAAAATTAATTAGAGTGAAAAATAGGAGTCTTTGCGATCTAGCACATATTTTGATAGAACAAACAACAGAAATGATTAATCTTTGCTTTTTGTTGAGACAGTTCACAAGAAGTACACAAGTTTGCTAGTAAGAGACTTACCCTGAACAATCAGCACAAAGTCTTTAGATATTTTTCCTGCTGGGTTGAGAGCCTCACAAGTAAATCTACCAGCATCCTCTACCTCAACAGATATGATATCCAACAGCTCCCCATCGAACGATATCCTATGTAGAAAAATTAACGACTTTTATACCACTAAGAGTCAGATGGTTTGAGTGTCAAGAGTTGATTATGTAGTTATAGGTTTGGTAAGAAGCAAGTCTGTATGCAGCTTGAAGCCACCCGCCTGCCATAGCCTGTAACCAACACACAAGAACACCAAATTACAGCCTCAATTATCATGTTCCAGTCCATTCACACCAGTAGTACAGTATGGGGAAACTGGTGTCTGCGACAAGGAGCTGCTCAAAGTAAAGCAATCAAGTCTTGGTTCAGGTCTCTGCCACACTGATCATGTGATATACTATTGCATGTATATCTCTGCTTGATCGAGAGTGAACTATTTCACTTAGCATGAGTACCATCACAAGGAATTTGGTGTAATGACCCGAAGTCAATTTTACTAATGAGAGGCGAGTACATGTTAGGTACTGATACTAAATTGACTCTAACATCAGATATAGACATGTCAATAGTGTAGTCTTGATGTCAGTGTGGGTCTCTGCAACTCGGAGACAATTTAAAACTATTATTATACCTGTACTGAAAGTTATCCCTGGATATTGGTTCTCCGTCCTTATACCACTTAACCTCAGGTTTAGGTTCACCAGTCACCGGGCAGCTGAGAGAGAACCCCTTCTTTACTATAGTTATCAGCTGCTCCGGGAACGGCGTCGTGTCATCCTCAAAATCAGGGGGTACTGAAAGTAAATGAAATGAAACAGTGAGAGTTTGTATATCATAAGTTGTAAATTTTCTAAGGTTCCTTGCCTGATCGAATGGATAGAGGAATGAAAACATATGCTCCATCAACGTGAGTATGTGCAATGAAATGGCAGAAGATTTGTATTCTTCGAATGACCATTTGTTTCCAATCAAAAGAATCATGGCTGTCACCGGTGGTTCGACTTATATGTAATAACAACAAAACAGAATAGCTATAAGACTCACACAAATATGATCATCATCTGAGAATGTGAATGTCCAATGAAAACGAAGACGAATAGCTTGATAGTAGCAATGATTCAAATGATGAGCCAAAATTGTATCAAGGCTCATGTGTACATAGCATGAAAGTATAGAGATTGTTATGGTCTAAACACACTAACGGAGGATGCAACCTCAGCGGATCCTCAATGTGTTTTATGTACTCATTAGTCCTCTGAAGATCAGCCGAGGCTTATATTGTTAGTGATGTCATGAAAACCGCTCTGCACTCGGAGGTTGCATCTGCTGATCAGACCTCTGAGGATCAGCTGAGGCCGCTGTCAGCATATATGTTAACATTGGTGACATTGTGCAAACCTCTGAGGTTACAACCACTCAGTGTGTTTTAACCATTAGCCCATCCTTTGATAGATTGTGTTTATTGTGTAAGATTTTCAAAGTACACTCACATAGTACAGTAAGATGGAACTGTTGCCTGTCCCTGCCGGCTGGGTTAGTTACTTTACATGAGTATGTATCCTCCTGGGACATTCTAACAGTAGACAACTCCAACTGCTGGTCCTGATTCAGTAATCTCATATTAGGATACGGCCAGTCTAGGAGTGGAATTCGGCCTGTAATGGAAAATTGAAACAAAATCATAACTGATTATAAGATTTGATTCATAATTAGTTTGTGAATTATTTTAAAAATTATTTCAAAAAAGGACAATAAACGCCTCTTCGACATTATTGGCTTGGGGCAGTCAACAGGGAGTCATTCCTTGGCATAATGGGGAATGCCTTTGCTATCATGGGGGTTACATAATGTGCGTGAATGCTGGATTTGCATTAAGAATTGATTGAAACTAGAAATACTCAGCTGTACAGTGCAGTACTTGACACTGACTCCTCGCGGTGAATAATGTTGATCAAAAAAGAGAAAATATCTGCATAACACAGCAGATTTTTCAGACATAAATTCACATAACAATAAAACAATCATCCAAGAAGATTTTGAGATGTAAGGGTACGCACCTCTAAACCAGATGATAGAAGGTTGAGGTATTCCACTAACAGGACATGAGATTACAGCTGTGCGATTCTCTATAACTGATATATCTGTCTCTAGTCCTTCTCTTACAACTCGAGCCGGTACTGTAATGCATAGAACATTGTATAGAATCATGAGTAGTGATGATACATGCAATCTTCTCTTTTAATGTGAAGTGAACTCTAATTCTTCATTCCAGTGGTCATGTATTTTTTTATCATATTTTTCAATGTTGACCAATAATCACAACAGGATTAAGCTTTTATCATGATTGCGCAGATAAGCATCTCATAATCCATGCTATATGTATTTTGTTTCTGAGCCCTAAAGCCTGATCAGACATTACTGCACGAGCAATCAATTACAGTAAACTCATACATGGAATTGAATAAAGAAAGTTTCTGGGGGCGTTTGTTGTTCCTGATGTATGTTCCCATATGAGGGCGGAGAGTACAGGAAAATGGATCAAACTTGATCTATCTGGTAGTCAAATTAAGTACTAAAAAATCGATTTTTACAAGATTACACAAATACATGAAGGACTATTATAATTGTTAAGCAGAATAGCTTCTTGAGATAGAACTCACGTTAACACCATCTGATAACCAAATATTTTGAGATACATTGTATACAACGATACATACCATGTACTTGAAGGTCATAGGTCACTCGAGCTTCACCAGCCTCGTTTACAGCTAGACAAGTATATCTACCTGAGTCACTAACTTGTGCTGACGTTATCACAAATCTTTTAATTCCTGGCTCTTTTATAATACGACCATCTGAGTAAGCTGACAGATCAGCTAACGGCACACCATTCTACAGACAAGAGGGTGAGTGATCGATCCAAACCTGTTGCATCAACCTAAGTACACACCCTCAAACTACAGAGGAGCCTCAAGGTGATATTTTGACAAAAATGCAATTAAAATTATTGAACCTCATGATGGGCACTGTAGGGTAGAAATTAAACCGCAACAGACAAAAAAGCATTATAAACATATACTATGAAAAATTTTATTGGGGTTTCCTTTTTACACCACCCATTTACTATGTCGTCGAGAAGTGCAAAGTGAGAAAAATATCAATGACAAAGTAACTCAGCTATTGTTTTCCAAATGGAGACACAATTGTTGTGAGATGCAAGTAGATGCACCTCACTGTAAATACCTAGAAGGTTTATTGTGTGTTGACGAAATTGATGACATTAGACTGACCTTGAGAAAGCTGACATCAGGATCAGGTATACCTTTAGCAGGACATTCTATAACTACAGACTCATTCTGTCTACGTCTGACTCGAGGTACAATATTACTTATATCTACTATAGGTGGAACTACAAACAGAGGAAGAACAACATATGATAGAGGTTGACTTTAATACCCTAAAGCAGTAAAGTGCCATTTAGCACAGGCTTTTAATACCAATACATATATTTCTAGCTAACATCATAGGCGATTCATACAACTTATTCACTTTGTATAAATTACCTATCAAGCTAGCTAGACTAAACGCTGGATATTACTTATGGATTTAGTAAGAATGATGGAATAATTACAGATGACTGAAAGATAAGTCTGCATTAGCCCTCCTCATGTAAACCCTCCTCATTCGGTTCTTATGGTAAAAAGAGAGCCAAATTACCTAAGCTGAGCAAGGAATCTTGGGGCAATAATATGACAAAGAATCATGAAAATTCAATACAGTTTACCAAGATATTTCTAAATAATCAAAGGTTCTTCATAGACAGTTTTCCGAGCTCTGATTTAGGCCTCAAATCGGAGTTGTCCTTTCTCCAGTTTGGTACTTTTAACCCACGCCCCATAGGAAAAACGTGCTGAAAATAGGGTTATCTTGAAAACCGCTTTTGTTAGGAAAAAAATGATTTTTGATTCAGAATCTGCACCATTGAAAACTGATAGGGACATAGTTTGGGAAATAACTTTGGTATTCAGATAGTCAATTATATCAATTTCTGCCAGTTTTACGGACATATTTCATGGAATCTTTCCTGAATTTTGTCACAAAAATCCAGATTTATCAACGTTCAAGCCTCCAATGATTTGGAAACCCTGTCTCTCAGGGGTTTCAATGGTGCAGATTCTGAATCAAAAACCATTTTTATCCTAACATAAGCGGTTTTCAAGATAACCCTCTTTCAGCAGGTTTTTCCTATGCAGCATGGGTTAAAAGTACCAAACTGGAGACAGGACAACTCCGAATTGAGGCATAAATCAGAGCTCAGAAAACTGTCTATTGTTTGAAAACTCAATTCCTTCTTGCTCAATTTTTACAAGAATAAACGTACCCAGCACAAGGACATTGATGGTAAGCTTAGCCTGGCCAGCTTTGTTTATAGCCCTGCAGGTGTAACTGCCTGTATCATCAACATTGATATCAGATATAGATAGCTGTCTGCCGGCGGTCTCTAAACTCAGTCTCTCATCCAGTTCAAGGTCAATCTAAAACAAAAGGTTATCACAATAGGAGAAATTAAGGGTGACAATTCATGAGTATCTAAGTACGTATCTCAGCACTAGAATGAGGTTGGCTCCTTACCGCCGGTCATAATTGTGTAAGAGGAATTTGAGCGTTAAAAAAATTCAAAAAGTATCCACAAATATTGAAATTTTGAAAAATAAATTATGTGAGAAAATTCAAATCAGTTAATGATCTGTGGGATCAACTGATTTGAATTTAATTTGCTAGCTGACATTATTTGGCATTCAATAACAGGTTTCAATGATGTGATATTTTGATTTTGTTATTTATACTCACAGGGAAGCCATTCCTATACCAGGATATATTAGGATATGGAGTACCCATAGCAGGGCAGTAAAGTGTAAGTTGTCTTCCTCGTATTATTCGTATTTCCTTCTCTATAGATGAATCATCAATATATGGTGGCTCTACAAATAAAAATAAGAATTCTCTAGAGAACAGAAGCCCTTGATATTTCACTCTAGGGGGAGTTGAACTAAACATCAAATTTTGCTGGCAAAATACAGTGAGGTATTACCAGCTTACAAGAACATGCACAGATGCAGCAATGAGTTATGCCATCAATGATACAGGCAATAGTAGTATTGCATCAGTATGCTAGGTGAAATGTTTTGTGTTTCGTCTGTAGGGAAAAATATCAAAGGAAAATCGCATTTTTGTTTCTGTCATTAAGTGTGTTCAATTATTTAGATCTTTGGGGTGATTTGTGGTGTTAGACAGAAAACTTACCAATAACATCGAGATCGAAGTCCTTCTCAGCCGCTCCGGCCTCGTTAGTAGAGATACACGTATACCTAGCTGTGTGAGTGAGAGCAGCGCTTACTAGTGTCAGGCGGTATCCATCAGGGCTCACTCTGAACATCATATAATATTTAAATGGTAAATATTTCTGAGCAGCAGGGTTTGGTGTGAAACCGACATAGACGTAATATTGCTAGAGAGACATTTTATTATTTTGTTGTTTAAGTTGTTTTCTCTTGTAAATAATTACAGCGCAAAAAATCAAATCCAGAGGTCAGCGTCTAAATTTAAGTTCTCCTCAATGGTATAGTTGTGAATGTTCACTCTATCAGGTGGTGTTCTAGCCTGTAAAGTAGGCCTATATAGCTTTTGGCTATTTGCTTGGGCTATTTAGCATTGCTGATAGCGCACTTCTTGTATTACTAGTTACAATTACTAGTAAGCATCACTATGTAAGGTAGATAATAGACCAGGTTTTGTTCATTGGCCTGCATTCAGAGTTGCTCCCCCTCCACTCCACTACTCAACTACTAGGCTATTTAGCATTTCTGGTAGGGGAGGTAGGCAACTACAGGCAAACAGGATCAAACTTGTTATAGGTAGACAGCATAACTAGGAGTTACTTACGCCCAGTCAACGTTAGCCCTAGTGTTGAGTTCCTGACCGTTACTGAGCCATGTTACGAGGGGTCTGGGTATACCCTCAGTATCACACTGTATGGTTATAGAATCATTCACCTGTACTTCTAATGGTGTTACTGTATCAGAGTCAGTGATCACCGGGGGTACTGTAAGTATATGAATATGTATGTGTATGTGAGAATATATGAAATCCAATCTGGAATAGCATCATTAGCTTTCTTTTGCCAAATAACGGGCTTGTCAAAAAAGCCAGTCACAAGAAGCATTCTAGGAATGCCAAAATCATCAGCGTTGAAAGCATTTTATTAATATACACAAGACAATTTTCCAGGCTGTTCTAACTGTATAATGATATGATACTATTTCTGTTTCTGAAAAGAATGTAATTTAGTGATGTAGAGAAGTTAATGTTAGCTAGCACTAAATTTTGGCTAGCTGAAACTCAATATAATGTATGTGGGAATGTTAGCTAGCACTAAATTTTAGCTAGCTGAAACTCAATATAATGTATGTGGGGTGAGTAAATTCTAGCTAATTCTAGCAAATTTAGCTGCTTCAGGTGTGTGCGTCAAACTTTTTCTTTTGTGGATACTTTACTGCTCAATGGTGTGTTAAATAACTCCATAAAGTTCAAAACCACCACAGAATCACCTCATTGCATATTACTTTAATCAATGCCGTGGGCCGTCGGATGGAAGCAAGAGTCCGGGGGTTAAACAATATCACTGGGCTCCCCTCTTAGTTGAAAGAATCACAAACCAAACTGGGAATTGTCAATGGAGGTCACAACTTAGGTCTCGCTTAAGGATGAGACACATCGCTATATATATAGTCCACTCACCATATACTATAAGCTCATGGGTAAACTCTGTCCTTCCTGCAGGATTACTGGCTCTGCACACATATGTAGCCGTGCTATCCAGTGTTGTGTTAGCTATAATAAGTCTACGTCCCGAGTTCTCTAATCCTAGTAGAGGATCTGAGGCTATATCCAACTCTACATTGTTCTACAACATAAAACAGCGCATTATTACCTTATCCAGGTAATTATGGGATAAAATCATAGATATAAAACTAGTTTTTATATCTATGGATGAAATATATGTAATTATTGTTCCAAAAATTAAGTAGTTAGTTAAGTTGTTATGAGTAATAGCCTAAGTTATTATATTATTATATTATATTATATATTATATTATAGTTACAAGTAGCAAGTTAGGTAAACTCACAGCAACTTGAGTTGATGTTGACGGCAACTGCTAAGAAGTGGTAAAACAGACAATGTGTGATGATAATAGTTAAACCAGGGCATAAGTACAGCCAACACCTTGGCTAGACATAACTGGTCGCCAAAGTTCGAGAATACATATTTGCTGATGGCCATATCAAACCCAAGTACTGAACCCAGTATATATAAGAGTTTATAACATGTAAAAATGAGCACTACAGGATCTTGGCTTCGCATGAGAAAGTAACTCTGAATGCTTTGAATCAAAACCTTGAGGCAACTCTAAATGCTTCGAATTAAAATCAATGGAAGCACATTCAAATCTTTCTGTACCGTCAGATCTGATTTGTACATTTAAAATGTATCTTGATTGTAAAATTAAAGTAATTACAAACAAACAAAAAATGAGCTAACTTGTTATATGCTGTCTGATCTTCCTGAGAATCTTCAACATTACCCAAGTAACATACCTTATGCCATGTGATCTTAGGTAGAGGTTTGCCGTTAGCTGGACAGTCTATAGCCGTCTGGAAGCCGAGTATTACTGAGCTGTTCTTGGGTAGAGCTACTGTAGATATGGTGGGAGGTATAAGGACATTAAGTGTGATATTCACTGTCTTATCTCCGGCTTTGTTAGAGGCCATACACACGTATATACCCTCATCTCGCACCTGAGGGCAAAGAAGAGTAAACAATTGTGACCTGGGGACCTTAGAAATGATAATAAATTTATCATTTGAGTTCAACGGTTGTGTTAGGTTGTGTTTAAAAGGAGACTATGGGCAGATTTCAGTTTCTCTCAATTTGCACTTTTTTTATAGCTTGGCTGCGGACAGCATGATAATTTCAATCCGTACCTTTACAAACTTATATGCAGGCACTCTAACCAACTGAACAGAATAAATTAATCCAAGTACATGCTTGTCATATAGATGTGGTTGCCTGCCCTCATTAGCTCTGGACTAATCGGATTCATGACATCCAGCCAATCATAGTTGAGATTATACTCACATCATGCCAGACTTTAGGTGGCACTATACCCCCTCCCCACACTACTACTTGGGCACTCAGTCTTAATTTGTGTCGTGATTATCTCCCCTGTACCTGTATGTTATGTAGTTGTAGCTGTCTGCCCCTGGAGGTTATCTCTATCAGACTATTACTATCATCTAGTAGCTCGTTATTCCTGAGCCACAGTATATCAGGATAAGGATCTCCGTCTGCTACACAGCGTAACGTCACACTCTGGTTCTGTACGGCGGAGACGTTAGTGGTGGTGGCTGACATGTCAAATTCAGGAGGTACTACAAAAATGTGTGTATTTTCTGATAATCTCTAATCCAGAATTTCGTAAATATATTAACATAATAGAAATTGATACAGTGGTGTAACATAAACTATCAAAGATTAGGAATTAAATAAAAATTTGAAAGAGGACATATAACTTGGACACAAAAAGTTTGGGAATTTAGCTTAGTTCAAACAACTAACAAAGAGATCAGTTGCCACCTGGTATTGAAGGTCAAAACACAGTGAAGTGAGGGCAATTTCCCTAATTTGTGGTGTGAAATATTTCTCACAACACCCAAGCCCTCCAAATTACTTTACAAAACATATGTTTTGGACTGAGAACCGGAGATATTCTCCCTATTTGGATAACCTTCACTTACCCAGCACAGACAGATCGAATGTCTTCTCTTTTTCGCCAGCTACATTTTCAGCCATACATACATATCTACCACTGTCTGTTACATCAGCTAGTGGTACAGTGAGTATCATACCTCCTTCACTGATAGGGTACAGGTCTGGGTCTACAGGAATATAAACGAGAGCATTAAAATATTGGAGAGCAAGTGAAACAGATTAGTCAAAAGCTGGTTTGGTCAAGTTGTATTATAGCTATAGTTTCTTGACTAAATGTCAATGATCCTTTATAACCTTTAGAAGATAGCCTACACAGTTGAGCAAGTACAACAAATGATTATTTTACGAATGCTGGATCTATATTTGTCACAATGAACAGGCAAATCTGAATCAGCTTCTGGCAACCTTCTATCTCAGAAACTTGTACAGATAGAAAGTTTGCAGTCAACAAAACAAGCTAAGGTAGTAAAAACAACAACATTAAAAAAAATGAAATTGCAACGATGACCACATCTCAATCGTCGACAAGAAGTACAACTTCTCTCTTACCGACTTGTTCTCCAGCCCTGAGCCAGGTTATTTTAGGCAGTGGTTTACCGAGAGCCGGACACTCCAGTTTGATTGTATCTCCTCTGATCACTTCATGACTCGATACTTCATTAGATTCTGGTATACTCGGCTGTACTGTAATACAAAAGGTGTAATGTAAAAGATCTATACATACAGGTACACCTTATCTTATATACTTATTACGGTTAAAATGGTTTGGAGTCAGGAGTGGTCTGACGGTTAAGGGTAAGGACTCGTGATCTTAAGATCCTGTTTCGATTTCCGGTGCCGTCCATCATTTCTAAGTTGGCATTGGCAAACCATTCATCCTAGTCAGGTCTGTTCGGATCAAGACCATAAATACAGGAGGTCTACTGTGTGCTTGCATGCAATATAAAGATCCCCTCTGCCTCATAGAAAAAAGTGTAGCCGGCAACAGGCAAGTGTATAGGGTCATCACCCCACACAAGCCACCTACGCTTCAGGAGGCCCGTTAAATAGGGCGGTCAACTAAGGACCCAGTGTAAAGAAAGAAAGACCAATACTTAATGTAAATATTCTGTTGCAAAATTTAGTGTCCAGATAATTTTGCAGATTTAGTTGGTAAGTATGTCTAATTTTCTTGTTGGGCAAGCCCAGAGATAGACAATATCTAGGTCTTAGAAAATTAAACATACGAAAACAGCTTAGTTGGTATTGCCAAGGATGCCTGAATCATGCCAACGGGAATAATACAACGATTACAGCCTGCGTCTAGACTAGAGAATGTGATGTATAGCACATTTTTTTGAATAGAAGTTGTGCTATCCGAATATAACAAAATAATGAAACTCAGTTATAACATTTATATTAATATAATCATACTATTGATAGTGATTTGGAAAGCCTTATCTATGATGCCGGCAGGGTTGTCAGCTACACATCTGTATAATCCTTCATGTTCGGGTGTAGGCTTAGTCAGCAGTAACCTCAAACCTCCATCTAATACCAATACATCATCTGATGAGTCGTCCAACAGCTAAAATAATTATTACATAATTAATACTTGTATCACTCATGTTTCACATTGTCTTGGTGTGATGTAAGTAGGTAAGAGTTGTGCCCACATTGATGTTGTGAAGATAACTCCCCCAAAGGACAAAAAACCTTTGAATCACAAGCAGGGATTGCCTTTAATGTACTTTGTATCTCCCTGTATAAACCCTCATTTTGTAAAAAACATTTTAATTACTAGTACAAGTATAAACACTCCTTTTTGCAACAAGAAAATTGAGTGATATACTGAACCAGAAAATAGCTTCTCAGCCTATTGGCTAAGATCAAAGTGTCATTACCAATGTCGGATTAGTGCCTGTTTCAGTTTAGGCAGCTTGCTGCACACTCAAGTACAAGAGGTCCTCTATGGATGCATTCTAGTATTTAGGATGTATCACACCAACAGTATGAGGATTTCGGGCAACTTTTTTGGGGCAGCCCAATCTTCTGTTTTGTCAAAAACAGGAAGTAGCCTAATATAGTCTTATGAACAAGCAATCTTACCTCCATATTCTTGAACCATGTAATAGTAGGAGTAGGTTTACCCGTAGCAGCACACTCTACTATCAGATTTCTGCCTTGTGTTATTGTGATGTTATCGGCTGAGCTAGTAGGGGGCAGGGCGATACTTGGCGGTACTAGAAACAGAAGAAAAGATATGTACTGAATGTGTCTTATGTAGGGTTGCAATAAATTTACTGGCCTTGAGGAGTAGATTAATATCTACTCCTTAAGGCTAGTTAATTTAGTAAATAGCTAGACTTTATGGTAACTAAAGCCATTTTCACTTGCTAAGTTTGGGTCTATATAATGGGATGAGGGTGATTCAAGTTAGAATGCCACAAATTCAAATGTTTGATGCATGTAACTACTTCACACCTCTAGTGTTTATTCTCATAGACCTAATATCAACCAGAATAACAGAACTGTGCATTGTGGGATAGATTTAACAACCAAGAAAAGTGGATTGTGGGATAGATTAAATAGTGTCTGAACAGTGCATTGTGGGATATATTTTACACCATTACAAACTTACCATGAATATCTACATCTATAATCCTATCTGTAGTACCGGCAGCATTCTCAGCTAAACATTTATATACTCCTTCATCTGATAGAGTGACTAAGGTAACTGTTAGTATCTGTCCGTTCTGTGAATATCAACATAAATGGTTTGAAAGTGTGTACACCTTGTACATAGAATATCAAAAATTTTAGGATGTTGTTATTCAAATTCGTATTTTCCATTATTCACTGAAATCATGTTTGTTTGTAACTTTTATCTGGCATGATCGAGTTAAAAATATTACAGTAACTTGATTAGCAATATCACTTTGCAATTAACACAAATGTGTTATGTCAGGTCTGGTCCCTCATCATCATCATATTCAATTCAACATTAATTTATATTATAAACAAAGATCTTAAACAACCGTCAAGTTTCAAAATTTGACTGAGGTCATTTTTAGCAAAAAATATTTAATAAATCAATAAATAAAAGTTCAATCAACAAGCATAAATCATAATTTTTACGATTTCTTTTTTCTTCATCTTGATTAAAATTTCTTCCATTTTTTTTTATTTTTCGCTCATTTCGAAAAACATTCTCATCAAATGAAAGTTATGCCAATAAGGTAAAATAATAATAAATGAACTTGACTCACATTATCTAGCATGACTCTCCCCGGCTCGTACTCTATCAGCGTCCCATCCCTATACCAGGTAATAGTAGGCTGTGGTATAGCCTGTACCGGGCACTCCAGTATCATAGTAGAGTTAATAACAGCAATCAGGCTACCATCCTCACGCCAGTCTACTAGGTTAGGGTCACCGATAGTCGGAGGTACTGTACAAATAAAAATCAAATACTTCAATACTTCAATGCTTCAATGCTTCAATGCTTCAATACGTCAATACTTCAATACTTCAATGCTTCAATACTTCAATGCTTCAATGCCTCAATTGCTTTAATGCTTCAATGCTTCAATGCTTCAATAAGCCATTAGCAAGAAAGCAACCTAGCCATTTTATGAAGAAGAATGCAGACTGACTTTATATTATGATGAAGAAGAGAACTGCAAATGTTTTGATTTTAGTCAGGATTCTTGTCAGGATGGATCATGCTGAATAATCTGGTACAAATATGAGGACATACCATAGACTGAAAAGTCAATATCTAGAGTGAGATCGCCAGCAGGGTTCTCAGCTCTACAGGTATACCGCCCACTGTCTGACACCTGCATGAACAATGAACACAGGCTATAAGGGTTTGAATATTCTTATAAAGCTGATATGAAATAAAGAGAGAAACTAATGAAACTTCCATTCCTTCAGTTTTCACTGAACAGGCTTTCATTTCTTCTTTTTTCTAGTGGCACCATATGAAAACACATACAAGGATCAGGCATCAATGGATGAATGAATGACCTCACATTAAAATGGTACCCTTGGTAAAACTCAGACTTCCAAACATGGTTTGTTTGTTGAGTTTTTTTTATATAACATTTGTATCACACTCAAAGGAACAATTATCATTAAGTTATATTTATTCATTTATCATATTATTATATTTACCGCAGCGACAGGGATATCCAGTGAGCCGTCATCATTGATATTAACGCTGAGTTCGTTTCCTGTCAGTTCTCGTCCGTCCTTATACCAGATAATCTTAGGCTTAGGGAATCCTTGAGCCGGGCACAGCATCTTAGCAAACTTCCCCTGGATTATGTGTATCTCCTGGGGTCCGTCAAATACATCAAAATCTACCGGCCACTTAGGCGGATCTGTAAACGATAGGAAAGTGCATGTGCTATTTCTACTTACAACATTTAGTGACTTTGAAGATGACAGCAGAATAATTAAGTTTGCACATCTCTTATCTCCTGCACGTTTTAACCTTCAAATTATTGGTTAGCAAGAATAGCAATTATTTTGTTCCTGTTTTCTATTTTGGGAGTTGCCTTACTTTATGAGTAAGCATTACTTTGAAATACAAAGGCATCTGAAGGTGCACTTATTTGATACAGTGGTTATAGAATAATAACAAAACTGTGTTTTCGCTTTCCAACTAGACCACCACTGAATATTATTTTAAACAGGATATGATGAGCTTTGAACATAGACTGAATAATTTAGATTATTGATTATAAGGGTTAAAAGCATGTTACTTTCAAAAGTGACATAATCACAGATAAAAATGGTGAAATCATCACAGCTGTTAGATTTTCTATAACTTACCATGTATTATGAGTCTGATACTCTTGCGAACCTTTCCAGCGTCATTAGAAGCGACACATGAGTAATTTCCCTCATCACCGATCTCAGATTCCAGGATGTACAGTGAACCGTCGGCTGTGATAGTCAGACCGCTGCTGAAATCCTCTGTTGTTAAGAAGTTACCTGTAAGATTGAGGAAACAATGACTGCTAGCCCTACCTTTTTATTTTAGACTTGCACATATACCAGCTTGTAAAGCTGTTTCGTGTTTCATAACAGACTTGCCTCTTTGTTTCTCAGTTGTATTTTTGTCACTTTGTTTTTGAAAATGAATTTTGGATTAAAATTGTGGGTTGTGGAAACCATTGTCACAAAGCATCATACACTGAATCGTTGAACAACAGTAAACAAATACAAACAAGATATTGCTCTCACAATCCAACAACACTAAACTTTGTTTTGCGGACTAGTTATTTGCCGGCAACCAATACCTCATGGGTTAGCACTGCTAAATTGAACAAGATTGAGACAATAGTCCCAACACATACCATTTTTCTGCCACCTGATGGTGGGGGGAGGAGTTCCATCTGCCTGACACATAAGCTGTACAGGCTCACCTCTTATTACTGTGTGGATAGTCGGTCCGAAATCTACTATCACTGGTGGTACTGGAACGACCACGAACACAAATTCATACAATGATGCGAATCATAGATGAATAGCTATCTAACTTTGCAAAAAACTGATAAATATTGACGAAAATTGATTTTAAAAATTGGGTGTTGAAAAATTGGAATTGACTGCTAAATTGGAATATTATGAATTGAATTACAAATTGGGATTGACTGGTAAATAACATTCAATTAAGTATATAACATGAGCATTTGTTGGTTATTGCTGTGATTACAATCGGAAGCGAGAAGTATAGAAAAATAATACCGAGTTCATCTTTCTCTATCACCATTTTATGCCCCGGAACCACTCAATATTTGAGGCTGAACAATATTGCTATTTATTTACACCTACCATTAACATTGACATTGAGAGAGGTAGTCGTGTTTCCTACTTCATTAGTAGCTATACATTTCCATTCTCCTGAATCTGTACTGTTTACACTCGTGATGCTGAAAAAGTTAAAATAACCACACCGCATTCCATAAAATGGTCTCAGAGTTCAAATTGGCCACCCTTTGCGGAGGAGCAATCACAATGGATTGTCAAATTGATAATCATTTGAAATCCTGCAATCACATGTTGGCAAAAAGAGTTCTGCCACATAAAATAAGTTTATCCACTGGTTCGGAAACTTATCACAATTCAGTTCTGTCAGCTACAACAGCTAGAGCACATTTCAAGTTAATTATGACATTTTTTACATTTTTTATTTTTACATTTACAGCACTAGTTAATCAATTCAAAACTCTCTAGGATCGATCGAGATTACCAATGTCATCATCAGTTCCACACCTTGCTGGTTATGACATTGTCTGACTTACATGTAAGCCCCCGAGTCTAGCTGCCTGTATCCTGGTTTAACGACCTCCACGACCCTGCCGTTATGTGTCCAGGTGATTGTAGGGGGTGGATACGCTGTTACATCACAGGGGATAACCAGCTTATCCCCTACTACCACTGTGAACTCTGACCCGTGTCGAGGGGGAACGATCTTAGGCTTCTCTGTAAATCAATAGAATGAATGAGATCAAATTTATAGTTTTATCATACTTATTCAATTTGAATCATACTCGTGTGTTAGAATATTGGTGGGAAAGGCAACTCCAATATGCTCCCAAAAGCAAATTCCAGAATTGATGTACCATTTAAGTGAAATCCTAGCCATCATTTCACTAATAATCCTTCTTCGTTTTATCTTTCCCAACATATTCACATTCAGATTCATAGAGTTCTATGAAGCAGGGAGGTGATTTCAATGAATGACAACCAAAATATGTATCTCATCTCTCCACGAAGCAACACAATATAACAGGAACTACCCTACACACTTACCGTGCACACAGGGTCGAAAAATGAGGCATAAGCCAATATTGGCTAAGAAGTGCCCCCCTTTTAAGAATAAAAAAAGGCATATCGACCCTTTCCTGCCCTCTTCATGCAGTAATGTGAGGTCCCCTGCTCTATACATACCATTGATAGTAAGTTGCATTCTCTTCACATCCTCGCCGACCACATTCCTAGCCTTACACTCATACCGAGCCGTGTCTGATCGAGCTGTGGTGAATATCTCCAGATTATTGTCTATATTAACATAGTAGTGTGGGTCACTCAGTGATATGGCGTTACCTGTGAAACAAGAGGAGAAAATTATATTACAGCTAAGACATATTAATTCACTACGACGCAGCAAACTTGAACAAGAACTCACATCAGTGGAGAGGGAGTACATAAAAGTTGGACAAGAAATAGACCCAGCTTCGTTAGAGGCTGTCATTGGCACCTGTTGGCACCAATCTACCATAAAATGTCACAGATCATAAAGATAAGGGTGCGAGCATGTTGTTAAACATTAAGCTGCATCACATCTCTGCTACAAACATGATAATCATTATAGTGATGAAATGTCACTCTTTGTTCCAGCCACATAAACATACCGTAATCCCTCACCTATAGATCGCTCGACGTATAAGTGAAGGCGGCTATAAGAGAGTAGTATATAGACGCGACTATCATTTGAAGCATTATTATATTTAGTTTGGACCAAAACCACTTACAATCACCGAAGATGAATAGCTCAGTGGTAGAGTGTTCTACTTATAAACATGGAGTTGTGAGTTCGAAACCCACTGAGGGCAGTTTTTTTCCCAAAACTACTTAGTTCATTTGTAGTGAGTGTAGTGTAGTGAGTGTCTTAGAGCGGTGGGGTGTCTTATAGCTGTGGGGTGTCTTATAGCTGGAGCATTTTTATTTTTTCTGAGGGGGGTGATTCACTTATAAGTCCGGTGACTTATAGGTGAGGGATTACGGTAGCATTCTGAATAAGACTGCACAACTCTGAATCATAGATTTTGCTTAGACAGAAGGGAAATAAGTAGACTAACCATTTTTAGACCATGTGATATCAGGTAGTGGGTCTCCTGTTGAGTTACACATGAGAGTTACTGATGTACCTTGTAGTCTCTCTACTGTCTCTAATATACCTGAACCTTCTATACTGGGTGGTACTATTAAATACAAACATGTAAGTTACAGTAAGTAGAAATATTCAATGTTTTCAAAATCATTAGATTTAATTAAATAAACCGACGACAGTTGCGCTGAGGATCATCATATTTTCATTGCACATAGTTCAGATTACATATTTTTCATTGGGTTTTTGTTGTTGATCATGGGACATTTTCTTTGCGTGGATTCTCTTTATGACATTCTGACTGGAATGATGAGCAGCAATTTAAAAATCACAGTTGTGACTGGGACAATGAGCCATTGGAATTACCCATGGTGTACTGCTTGCATAGTAAGTCATGTGTGTTTTCCATGAATGTATTCATATTGTTGGCTGTATCGTCAGCGGCATTTCTCGTAGTTATCAAAATTTAACTGCCAGCATGCCGTGTTTAGAGCCACAATGTAAGACTAGCCTGGAATACCAGGGAAATTAGATTCTTAAAAGAATTATAGATATTGACCTGAAATGCCCATCAAATGATGAAAAACTTGCTTGCATCCTTTCTAAGAATGACTGTCCCAGAGTGCATTGCACATCATTCAAAATCATTCTCACCTCTGACGTCCAGCCTTGTATGCATGGTAGCGGTTCCGCCAATGTTAGTTGCCTTACACATATACTCCCCCTCATCGCTGTTATCTACATCCGTCACTGTGAGCGACCCTGTAGGGGCTATAAGAGATTTCCCTGGGATGGGGGATAACTCCTCACCATTCTTATACCAGCTACAAACATGAAATAATCAGTTACCAAAGGTTGAGACAAATCATCGCATTGTCAAACAAGAGAGACAGAAACTCAGCATTCGATCAGAGACTCAAGTCGTTCTTGAATTATTTAAAGAAAGGTTTTCCAAATGAAATAGCGACCCTCCTACAATAAGATTTTAAATAAGGTATGAGTATGAGTATGGTATGAGTTGTATTATGGTTGTCATCAGTATTCTACAGTTATGCTTAGTGAATATTTACAGTTCTAAACCCTAGGCAGTAAAACATCCCTCTTGAGAAAAAATCTTAAGCTGACCTATCGCATCTAATATAACATATTCACAATCTTGAGCTGACCTATCACATCTCAACTAACATATTCACAATCTTGATCTGACCTATCACATCCTATATAACATATTTACAATCTTGAGCTGACCTATCACATCTAATATAACATATTTCCAATCTTGAGCTGACCTATCACATCTCATATAACATATGAACAATCTTGAGCTGACCTATCACATCTCATATAACATACCTGACAACAGGTTTAGGGTTACCGACTATGACATTACACTGTAGGAACATAGTCTCCCCCTTAGTGTGCTCGACGAGAGGACTCATGAAGGCGATCACAGGCTCGATAATACCGGTAATAATAACACTAGCCGAGGCCTCGTCACTACCAAACTGGTTATCTGCTGTACATATATATGTACCTTCATCATCCTTCTGTATATCTATAATATAAGGTCAGTAAGTCATAATGAGGTGTCTTAAAGAAAATCCCGCTATGTAATTTTCAGGAATTTCCAGATGTGTATGAGAAATTCCAGTGTAGCGTTGCGTTGTGGGAAAGTTGTGAACTGTTCATGTAAATATGTATGTACGCTCGTCGTCCTTCTGTATATCTGTAATATACAGTCAGTAGGTTATAATTAGGTGTGTTAAAGGATATCCCACAATGCAATGTTCTGGAATTCCCAGTGGGCTACTGGCGATTTGTCTAACATAGCATAATGGGAGTGTTGTCATCTTTCTCTTCTCTCCGTTATACGATGTCAGTAAGTTATAATTCGGCACGTTTCTAAAATATCCCGTTATGCAGTATTCGATACTAGATGTATATAAGAATTTGAGTCTGATGTTGCATTGCAAAAACTTCAATTCTTTCCCGGCAGAATGAGGAGGAGGACGCAATTCATCACGGTATTTCAAGGTATTGAGGGATGTCCAAGACAAAACATGATGGACCTTTCCTGATTTGAGACCATCGACTAACTCTTCCTAATTTAACACCTAGTGCTTGTGAGACCACAGCCACAATCTTTGACCAGGACCTTCTTACTGTGTTACCAAAATAGTTCAGTGCATTACCTCCGATATTGAGTGAGTTGTTCCTGTCTATAGTAATATGAGGTTCTGTAAGTAGCTCTGTGATTGGTCGACCGTCGCGTGACCAGGTAATACCAGGCTGAGGATATCCACTAGCAGCACATGGCATCTGGAGGTGAGAGTTGATGTCTATCTGTATACTTCTGGGTGGGCTGGTTATGATGGGTACAGCTACAAATGATTATAAAAATCTATAAATCATAATCATAAAATCATAAATCATAATAGATGAAGTCACAAATAGCACATCTGATTTACCTTCAAGTGTTAGGAGGGTTTTTCAATTGGAGTGAGTTAGGTGTTTGAATCTAATCCCTGCAAGAACTCCAAACTTGGTTTTTCGATTAGACAAAGTTATTCCCAAAATGCTCACTCCTCTATGGAACAAGCAGGTCTCATTTATCAAAGCAAGGTTTTATCAGAGAGCAACTTTGGCAGCTTTCAATGTTAGAACCATAGACTTAATATACAGTATTTTAAGTCTATGGTTAGAACCCTCTGGTGATTAGAATACAATATCAAACCCAATTTTAGAGCAATGGAGCTAAGACATAGTCAATGGTAAGCTTATAAACAAGTTTCACCAGATGAACCTTCTTTACTCACATCCGACTTCCAGTTTGATATTAGCCTGATCCTCCCCGGCTGAGTTTTTAGCCACACAGGTGTAATCTGCAGCATCTGTAGGCTGAGCACCGAGTATCATCAGCTCCCCACTGGCAGTCACTCTCACAAAGGCGTTACCTTCATTTATCTGCCGAAAATCATGAGTTAGAATGGTTGGAATATAGAAAACAGCATTTTTATGAGAGAAAATATCAAACAGAAGAAACTTTTCTAAATATCATCAAGATGTAAATACTAACTCACATCAAATTACACTAGCTGAGATGAGAGTTTATAAAAATGAGTTAAGCAAATGACATGAATTCTGCTATTTCCAAACTTTGAAAAATTGGGAATGAAATCCTAAGGGTAGCACAAAAATATTACAGAAATACTGGGTGCTTGTATTGTTTCCAATTTCAAGATCACCCAACTCAATGATTTGGAATAATCTCAAGTTGCAATTAGTTATGGCCTCATCCAAATCAACTTTATTGTTATTGGAAGAACAAAAAAAAAGCAAACAATTTTATATTTCTAACCTCTTTTTCATTCTTATACCAGGTGACAGTAGGGGACGGTATACCAGTAGCCTGACATACGAGAGCAGCTGAGTCTCCTTTAGCTACCAGCATAGAATTCTTCTCCAATCTTATATATGGAGCTTCTATGTATCTGGATCAAATAAAAAAGTTTGATCTAGAAACAAACGCCAAAACTGTTCATTATTTCTATAGCACTTTATTGGCAGTGACGTACCACATACAACATTTTTTTCTAATTGACGAGAGAACATTTTGTGAGGGATCATATGCTATATCAGGTTGAAAAAAAAGATCCCTGAAAACAATCTGTGCTGTGAACGTTTTAACACTTGTCTGTTCCAGTGCTTTTCTCACGATAGGTCAAAGCGGTTTGATTCACAGGCAAGTAGACAAGGTATGGATACCGAAACACTGTAGGGAGAACGATAAAATAGAATCAATGGAAATCACGTTCAAGGAACCATCGCTTACTCATTACAATAACTGTCATCATTGAATCACAATCTAAAGTGAGATCTAATTCTTATAGCACTTACCTGACATTAGAAGTAGCGACAGCAGTGCCGGCTATGTTAGTAGCCACACATTCATAAGCACCAGAGTCAGATCTAATCATGTCTCTCAGTATCAGCTCATTATCCTTGACCTCTGTAAAATAACAAGCATATACAGTGTGGTTATAATCAGGGCTGAGAAGAAACAAACAGGGCATGAAAACTAAACTTTCCAATGCTGCAAGTTAAGCCTTGAACTCTTATTCGGTTTTTTTTTATGAAAATGATGCAAAGATTTTAAGATTAATGTTGTAATCATAGTTTCTGTATTAACTATGTACTGATTGGGCCCCAAAATTTTAGCAGGAGAATCATTGTTGTTGCGTACTTCTTGAATTTAACTTGAGGTCGAAAACAATTCCAATACAGTAGGATGAGTTTTGGTAGATGACACTCACGTATTCTATCAGTAGACCTGAGTTCCCTGCCTCTGCGCCTCCATCTAATACGGGCCGGGGGTGACGCCTCCGCTGTACACTTCAGTTTAGTCTCACCTCCAGCAACAAAATCTACCTGATGTGGCTTCAGCTTCACAACAGGAGAAGCTCCAACCTATAATCAAACACAACTCAATGGCTCGATTAACAGCTCAATAAAAAGTCAATTATACATAACTTGGAGTTGTCCCCTTTATCTCATAGAGAGGACAATTCATGATTACACAGCTTACATATTTTTGCTGTATAAATATTTTGCAAACTGAAGCTAGTAGATGCACAATTATCAATTTAGTAAAGGAATCATATTTTCAAAAAGGAACTCATGTAAAAAGCTTACCAGCCACCCAATATGCAATTAAGTTGCTTGGCTTTTGAAGCCTGACAGTTTACATGTTCTACTGCTTCCGGCTTTTTGCATGCATTCCAGCACATAACTGTTAAATATCATACCTTGAGGAATACTTGAAGTCTTGTTTTTCCTCCGATATTCTCAGCCTCACACACATACCATCCCTCATTGTTCTCTTCCACTTGAGTTATAGCCAGAGATCCATTTGCCATAGACATAACGGCGGGTAGTGGTATGTCTCTCCCTAGAATGAAAAGAAGCAGTACAGTCAATTACTCAAAGCCTTATTAAAACATAACAGAGGGATATTTTCTCACCGCAACAACAACACATTTCGATTTTATCACCAAGAAAATAGGCAACTTTTATTTGAACAACACCACGACGGGGTCTACTACAATAATTCTCGACTTGTTCCATCAATCAACTGAGGTAAAGTAAAAAAGTTTCAATTCTGCAAGCACAAGGGAAACCTTGAAGACAGAACAAATTATGATAATAATAACTGTAGAGAGACTAGGTCAGAGAACTTGGTTTGTCTGGTTTAAAGCTTCAGTGAATCTGGCTTCATAGTATTGTTAAAATAACACGATAACATTCCCATAATGCATTGTATTCCTCACTCACCACTGTATGTGGAGACTCTGTACCACCTCATATCATACTCCACATTACTCTCAATAACACAGTCTAATATAGCCTTATCCCCTGGTGCTACAGTAACATTCACAGCGGGCCTGATGTAGGGTGGGGGGTCTGTCACATCCAACATACCCGTCCCTATACCGACTCCTACATCGCTCTCAGCTTGACAGCTATAGTTACCCTCTTCTGATAGTGTTAGATTGAAGAGGGTTATGGAGATACTCTCTGTCTGCCTACAAAAAATTGTCAAAACCCATATGCGTGTTTATAATATATCATAGTAATTTCATTGCTAAAAAGCGTCAACCTGTCATTTTGCAGCTCAAAATCGATTCCAGCTATCCATAGGTTTGGTCCATTTGCCTGCATTCCGAGTCGCTCCCGATCCTGATCCACTGCAACGTGAACAGGGAAGGGAGCAACTGGAATGCAGGCAATCGGATTAAACTTGTTCTAATAGGAGATGCACTAAAACCCTGAAATCCTTGAGTTCTTTGAGAAATCAGTTTTAATTTGTATACCATATCTTTGACTTGACTTTACATCCTAGTCCAAACAGACCTGGCGATGATGAATGGAGTGCCAGTACGATATCAGGAATGACTGCCGGCACCGGAAATCGAACTTGGACCTCACATCCACAAGCCGAGCTTACATACCTGAAGTATTGTTCAGGACTGATAGGTGTATTATCTCTATACCAGCGTACAGTAAACGGTATAAGACTGTCTATAGCACAAAGTAATGTAGCAGATCCTCCGTAATGTCCTGAAACAAAATATTATGGAAGCTCAAATATCAAAAGGATAGGATCAAAAAATTTCAAAAGAATTTCATAATTTAAAAAAGTTCTTAGTACTATTAAGCATTAATATATCAATTTATAATGCCAATGATCGCAAAAATATGTTTCTTTCAATGTTCATTCTGGTTTTCTTTTCTTTCTATATATTTATCTGGCACTGAGTGCAAAACATTTCCTTCGAGATGACTTAGGTTGCCAATAAAAAATATACATATATATGCAATCCAAAAATTAAGTAGCCTACATACCCAGAGTGTAGTTAGTGACATCGATGATCGGTCTCTTGGGTATGACAGCGCTGATAGCTGATTTACTACTTCTTATAAACGGATTTCCCGCCTCATCTACACCAGATACCTGTAATATACAAACCAACACTGCAAATAAAACTCAGAACTCCCACAATGCATCTGCTACATGGAATCTTGAAATTCCCACAATGCATCTGCTAAATGGAAGTTGGATATTCCCATAACGCATCTGCTAAATAGAAGTTTTAGCTTCCCACAATGCATCGGCAACATCGCGTACTTACTTCCCACAATGCATCTGCTAAATAGTATTTTGAAATTCCTATAATGCATCTGCTAAGTGGATTTTTCTAATACCCACAATGCATCTGCCACACGATATTCCAAGAGCAGGCTGATAACTGACACCTGTTGTGTGATCAGTAATATTGCATATTTACTACTGATAATTCAAAACATTTAATGATGGTAACTCTCCATTTCTTTTCGCAGTAATGAAAATGAGCATTCAGTAGAGACACTTCTAGAAACTCAGGTCAATGATAACAATTATGAGTTTTCTCAGGGCAGCGGCTGATGATTCATTGTGAAATGTTCCCAAGATACTAGGTCAATTATAATGTATGAAAAATAATGAAAATAAAATTCATTGAAATGTGCAGTTTATCATCATTTGTATATTTTTATTTTAACTTTACTATTTTTATTAATATTATCATTTTATGATCATTCTTTATTATTTATGTTTTTATATAATTATATTTAATTAAAAATGTCATTTGTATATCTAAAGGCTGTTTCTTACCTTGATATAGAAGTAACCCTCGGGAGGCATGATAAATGAGGTATTATACAGAGCTGGGTGGTCAGACAGCGTAAGAGGTAGTGAGCGTATAGTCTGTCCATCCAGACTGATAAAATCTATCTGATGGAACACAACTCCATCCTCGACCCCTGTACCATTGATATATGTGTACATCGGTAGTCCTGAAACAAGACACAATAACGATAAAAAGCCACTGACATGGCAACATGTCTTAGATTACTAGTTTTCAGAGTGAAATTCTGAAATATTGTGTAACCTGAGTTTCAAACTCGTGAAGTCAACGTATAACGCATCCAATGAATACATGACTCCAAAAAACTATGACAAATCAAACATAGTGGGAAGAAAATGTTAATTTCCACAAAAACACAGAAAACAAAAAAACCACAAGTATTATAATGATAAAAGGGAAATTTACCTGCAACAGGTCGGGCATAAGCTGTATCAAAGGTAGATATATCCCCTACTCCAAATCTCTGTGTGAAATCTAGTGAACTTATACCTGAAATAGAAATTATTAGAAGAGTTACAAGTCATAACAACAAACTTTGATTGAATGAATTGCTATAAACACTCAGCAATCCTATATGGAGTTTTCGAGTAATTTGAAGGAGCCACGTGTCTTGACAATCACACCGCTCTGAATTCTTGCTATTGTTATGTAGTTCAATCATGGAGTGAAAGTTTAGGAAACAAAAGCTCTAATACACTATGTTTCCAAGGTTCGATTTTGTGGTTCACTCCAATTTCGAATGGTTAGAATCCAGTGGATTCTAACCATTCCCATGATGGGAAAAACATGAAAAGAGTCTGCCGCGGCCCGGCCTTGAACCCCAGCCTCCCGCTTTAACTCCCTTTGAAAGCATTGTGTGCAAGCGTGCTAACCATTCGGCCACGCCGCCAAGTAGGGAATCAGTAGAATAAACACGGTATGAATATTCGCGTCCAAAAAGTCATTCGTCACAATCGAAATTTGATTTTAATGCCATTTCCATGGGGCGATTACTCCCGAAATCCTTACAAAATCGAACCTTGGAAACATAGTGATTGTTTCTCTTCATCTCAACAATAAAATGATAGACAGATAGCGATCTTGGTGTATTAAATGTCACCTATTGCAGTATCTCCGCTGAGTGAAAGACAGGGGAGATAACCCTTACCGGTGATTCTCAGCGTATGAGCTGAGCTAGCTGATATATCTAGAGTCCAGTTACCCGACTTAGGATCCTTCACATTTACTATGTATACATTCTTAAGTCTCAGTAGCTCTGTGAACTGATCGTCTGTAGGCGGATTACCTGGTAAATATAATACAAAATAATACAATAAACAACAATACAATACACAATAATATAATGCACAATATTACAATTCACTAATTACATTTTCTGAAACCGTAAATAAAATAGTGCAATAGTTAATGACGTCTTAGTATGCTTCATGTGCAGTAATAGTCATCGCTATTGAGCTGATCACTCAGTTCAAGTAGTGAAACTCTCCACAGGCTCCTAGTTACTGCCATTACATTGAAAATCACATCCCAACCAGTCTGGATTTGGATGTGATTGATATCAGAATGCCACTAACTACAACCTGGATAGAGTTTCCCTACTAAACCTCAACTTGCATTACTGGTGGTGGCATTACAGTTCCAGCCACACATCAAACAATTTTGATTGGCCTGTGATCAATAATGGAATGCCGCCACTACTATACGCAACCCAAGCGCCTCAATTATACTGATGATGATAAATCAAAAACTAAAAATATGGGATATGATTGATAACCGAATGCCATTACCAGCAACGCAGGCAGAGTTTGAGCTATAAAACTAATCTAATGTTGTGAAAAAATCTAATGATGATGTCACAGACTGCCTTACCATCCTGGTCCCTGATTGAGATGAATGGATCCTCTCCACTAATAGATATAGTAAACTCTCGGAGATGGTTATCTACAGGTAGACTGAATACATTCTTAGCAGGTGTCTCCTGGTCTATAGATAGCAGGTTAACTTTACGTGTAGATATCGCTATCTTTACAAAGTTCAGAACCTGTGAATAAGACATGTTAAAGTGAAAATACTAGTAATTTTGTGTTTCATTAAGCAAATATGGCGTGATATGTACAGTGAGAGAAAAATAGAATATTAATAATCAATGGGAAAACTGAGCAAACATGGTGATTCCAATTAGTAGGGCCCCAACGTAGTTAAATACACTTTCCGTGGAACAAGCTGCTTTTATCTATATGAGAACAGTCGCTCTCAACAGTGTAGGGGATTTACCATGATTATTTGTTTTTTCCATTCTTAATTAACAATCGATTTTGTTTCACAAGTACATGTTTCTTTTGCCTATTGACGTGGTTGATACAGACCCTTAATGTATGGGAAAATATTACATATTTGTGACTGACCACAATGTAGCCTGTATCTGTTGGGATTCAAGAGCTTTTAAGCTGATATTTGTGTTCACTAGATTAGGTCTGTTCAATTTGTATTTGGAGTTGCTCCCCCTTAATGAGCCAGTTGCTTACCGGTGGAACGGTAGTCACACTTATTGGAGGCGATCGGATTGAACCCGATGTAGCTGATAACATAACTACAGATTCCACCACAAGCATTAATTGCGCCCTACTCTAAAAACTTCTGAAAGTAGAATTTAAATTAATCAATGTTCAAGTTGACAATAAGATAATAGACTGCATACCTCGTTGACTTGATGTTTCTTGAGTAAGAAGACCTGTCCAGAGCTTGTACTGGCTATCTTCAGATAAGACATAAATCCTTCATGCTCATTATCTCCGCAATCTCCTGTCATCACAAACACTACCTACAATATAAAACATAAATGATATAATATATATTACAACGCGCACCTACAATATACACAGTACTGAACTAGACTGGTTGATAGTAATGAACGGTACGGCGGAGTATGATAGTCTTTGTTACTCAACCAATTGGTATTTCCCTTTTTAATGGTAGCTGCATTGGATTGCTGACTAGGCCGAGTTGACTTGTTGAATCGGTAATTGCTACTTGATTTGGTTGAAAAGCTAAAGAATTTAGCAGAGAGGATTTACACAGCGACAAGCTCACAGGAACCCGAAAAGTTGATCTTATGTGGACCTAGTTTGCTGTAGGAGGGAACATTATAAAACAGAGCCAGACAATTCCATGGCCAACTACCTGACAATCCTCTCACATTAACTGTTTCAATGATGAACTTATATGCGATGCAATGAAGATGCAATAAACCCACTAAAAATCGCAAGGGGTTGTACAGTATCTACCCTTCAGAATAAACGTTCCTCATATTGACAGGGAACGTCCAGTAACATACCTGACTCTCTTTACGCTGTATTAGAGATATGACCTCATCAGTGAGGTGATAGTCTTTAGCCCGAGCGTCAGTAAACACATAGATATAAGATCGGGGTAGTGATACCTCTAAGGCTTTCTTAATGGCTCCTATAGACATCTCAGGACAATCACCTCCTCCCTACCGAGAGAACAAACCATCGAGTAATGAAAAAATATCATTCTTAACAATATTTTTAACAAATTCACCTGATTCCTTAAGATATTTGTTTTATGCACAGACTTATCTGTCATTTATGACTTAATCAGCAAATAAAATTGATAATATTCATTCTTCTTCAAAAACGAATTTAGCAATTCAAGTAAGACACTAGCGAGTGAACACTAAAATTATAACACCCGTCAAAACTGATCCTATCATATAATTAATTTGTCACTAGTGTCATTTCACAGAATTATCATTAAGAAAGACACAAATACACATTTCTTGTTTAAAAAAATTGATAGTAACTTAATCCATGGCTTGCTGTGATAAGACAGTGTTTGATCTGTTTCTAGTAAAGCTTCAGAGTTACCTCCTATTCTTTACTGAGACGACAACTCTGCAGCAAATTAATCGCTAATGAGTAAATGGGTAATTCCAGATAATCGTATAAATTCTGGTAGAATCATGACAAAACCTTCAAAAAACATTGCATTGTGGGATGTTGTTGAGACTTTTTCTAAGACTGATGATCAGGTTTAGAGAAATATATGGTAGCTAAAATACTGTTTTAATCCTAAACTTAGATAAATCATGGAGGTTCCCCTGCATATGATTCGATATAAGTTATATATTTACCTGTACATATAGATAGCTGAGCTTATCCTCAAATTCATCAGGGTCTGTGGTCACTGTAACTGGTCCAATTTCTGCAAAAAGAAAATAAATCAGATTAAATTGGATAGTTGATTAAAGTTTTTAAAAAAATAGTAATGATCTAACTGTCCGATGCTGGTTTTCAGTTTATTCTAGGAGGGAACTACTGCATGAAATAGCTGGGAAACCGTCATAAACTAATGATATAAAGTGGTAAAAAAACATAAATAACGATGGTGCCCAAAAGAGGTCTTGCTGTCTTGCAGGCTTTAGTAGCATAGCACTTGGCTTTCTGAGCCTGCAAAATGATGATCTTGTATCATGACGAACGAGGATGACTATTGCAAAAACCTTGTGGGCCTTTAGCGTTTGACATTGAAAAGGTCACAATGTTATCACATCACATTCTCCCATAATTTGATGGACCGATATTGACTCTTTGAACTTACAGCCGATCAATCCGGGTCATACCTTTGTAGCATTTGTGCAACTACAGACTATGGCCAAATATCGATGACTTTGATGTGACGATAAAATAATACAGCTATATTATTTTAGTTTGCTTCGAACAAAAGATTGATACATCAATAAAAGAACCAGTCTTGCATTCACACTACTTTCAGTTAGATTACTTTTTGTCTGCACAAAGCTGGTTCAGTCTCTACTTGTTCCCAGGGAAGGTCCCACCTTAGGCAAAATATTCCCATGTTTAGATCGTGATCAACGAATTGATTTCACACAGATTTCAGCAGTGGGCCGTCTGAAGTAAGGCCACAAGTAAGACTATCCTAGAGGAGTTAACATTAGCCTCAGTTTGAGCAAGGAGTCCTTTAATCCGTGCCTTTGCTAAATGTTAGCTAGCAATAAATTTTGAAGATGCGCAAAATGGCAAAGGACCAGGGGCCAGGGACCAGTGTATTCGTCAAGAGTACTCTGTATCAGATCAGACAAGGGGAAGCAACTCTATATGTTAGCTAAAACTTAATCTACCTTTGTTCAAGGCTGATATTGTGTTAATTTTTTGATAGACAGCAAAGCGCAGGCCTGACAAATTCCGTGAATATCTCGATATCCGCACCTCATTAGAAAGAGGCATAAATGTCGAATTTAATCTTTAATGGATATGAGTTATTTGACATGATTGCCGCCTGGCAAACTTTTTTATTACAGGCTCTGCAGTTGGGCAATGAAAGTGCTATAATAAAAATGATGATTGGGTGGTCACGTATATGATTATTTATATACATAGCCGAATCTTTCAATACATTATTGCTAACTCTGAGGAATACATATCAGCTAGAGTTTAGTTTAGCTGTTTTGGGGGTCATTGAATTTTAGCTACCCATAAATTTTGCTATTTCAAACATCTGCAGTAAGTTGAACTTTTCTCCAAAAGAATTCTGTTCATCTCTAGGGTGTACAGGTGCAGCAAAGGTATTCTTGAAATTTATACGCAGCGCCATAATAAAATTATGATAAATGATGACCCATACACGTCAACATAGCTCCCTAATCACTATCTTGTCATTAAATAAAAGGTCACCAAATTTTTTATTATGACATGACAGCTACAAAGTATGGCGAGTGTATATCAAAATCTAAGTTGAAGTTTAGGCAGCACTTTGATAACGAAATAAAAATGAGAAACAGCGCCCGAATGTCAATATTCTGGTCAATTTTTGAGTTTTTTATTGTGACATGGCAGCTTCTGTAATAGTACCTGCATGTCGACATAAAGTCACTAATCAAAACCTTGTCATTAAGTAGGGTCATCGTAGGTTTTTTTTATTATGATTTGGGCTACGAGGTGAACTAAAATAGTCATTGAAAGTCAACATAAATAACAGATTACACTTTATTGACCCTCAGTTGTAATCCCAGATGAGGATGTCCTGGAATTTGCTAAAATATGATAAATATGAAAATTGACATGACTGCTATAATTAATAACAGCAGTATGCGATAGCTAAGTATAGATTGCATGCTGACACAAACTAACGGTTCAGTGCAAAGTTGTAACATGAATCACAGTATCACAGGCAACTGTGCAACTCATTCCAAGTCAAACACGTCATTTGGTCAACTCTGCAGTGCATGCTGACACTTCTAGGCTGGAATTTAAGCGACTAGGGAAATGATTTTGATTAAAATTCTTGGCAACAAGCTAGAGAAAACTTACATCAAAACCAACAGCGCTACGTAATCGCTGACTCAGACAGGATAATGCTGCCATGTTAAGGACAATGCGAACAAAACTGCGCTGTCAATCATATACTGCACCCAAGAAACACTAGAAAAACTTTGCACTTTATGGGCATCAAAATATTATAACTCACAGAATTATAGATATAAATGAATATGTGCAATGTGTCACCTGAAAGTGTTGCTTTTACAAATTAAATGATTGAAATTGATACAAATATTTGCGACTCTGTGTCAGATAACTAGGGTTTTTAACTGTGATTGATATTTAAATTGCGTGTATTAGTGGTTTTGCAAACTTATTTGAGGTAAAATTAGAATCCTGCCTAAATAGAAATTATAACCATTAGGTATGTCACTGTCCAACGCAGGGTAGCGCTGAATGAGTCTGACTGTGAACTCTACCAGGCCTATCCATCGTCAGGTCTTAGAGGTACACGGGAAACCAATGGAGGCAGATTCTAGGTAGTAGTTCTCCATATTGAAAACTGCTCCGATTGAAAACATCATAGCCTTTTTTATGTGAGGGTTATGAATAGATGTTAAGTAATCAGACAGTTGATTTATGTTAGTCCGGCACAGCAAGAATCTTTACTGATTACTCCTGACAATCTAAATTTGTTCAAGCTCCCTTTGAGCTAAACCTGGGATATTTTGCAACAGCAAGATATGAACATCTCTAGTGCATTTTGTGAGATTATAAATACCATCAACACAAATATATACAGAGGCTCACTTCACTGGAAAATCTTTTTAGCAAATTGCTCAAGTTAGAAAGTATTAGCAATTATGAGTAAAAGTCAAGAGGTTTCAGTCTCGGTATTTCACAATCCTTATAGTTAAAGCATAAATCAGATAGAAATCCCAGCCCTGTTATTACATGCTGTGTATTATTTATAGTAGTCATTGTTTGGGGTTACAAAACACCCTTTTGTTCTTGCTAAGTTATTTACAGGGGCCCCACTTGAAACTCTCACAATATTACAAAACAAAAGGAAGCTAACTCACTAGTTGTACGGCCAGTCTTACGAAGAACAAAAATACACTCTCTTGTATCATAGAGCTAGGAGTTTGTGGGATAAACAAGCGATTAAATCTACTAACATATCTAAGGTGTTATCCAGTCATAGCTAGGAGGGCTAGGTGGGTTGCTGTCACAGGAATGAATGCTGTTTGGAAACTATTTCGATTAAGAAATTTCAGTATGATTTTGCGGCTGATTTTATTCCTACATTTTCCACATGAATTCCTCTATCTACCAGTCTTTTGCCCATGCAGAATTAAACAAATTAAATTTGTCTGCGAAGTTTGCCCTATGTAGTTTGATGCAATAGTCACGAATGTTATGAAATCGTCACCTTTCAACATGCCCTACGTCTTTAACTTATACAAGTTAAAGCTATAGCAATGCCCTTAGCAGTACACAGCAGTAATTTAACTGGCAATGCCAACAATGATTTCTCTTGAAATCCTTGATGCCAAATAATTTTTCATGCAATAGGCACTGATGTTATGAAATTGTCACCTCCTAACTGTAACTTGTGCATCTTAAAAGGTAGTTATAATATATCAGGGAGACTTATATGCTTGTGCTCTTAGCAGGGTTTAATTTCAGCTTCAGCTTATTATCAGAGTATCCTTACTCTGTGAGTTTATTATCAGATTTGCAATCAAAAAATGCCACACAATAAGATGGGCTAGGCAGGGGATTATTTGTTTATCTTATCGCTGCGTATCGTGTTTCACAGCCAGCCCCATTGTTTCAGTCAGCATCCTAATCATAGCGCTGACTCCGACGGCTTGTGATCAGCTGACACAAACCAGGGCCGTAGTAGAGGAAGAATGGTGGGGGAGGCGGACATTTTTGAGGGTGTGAAGTAACACCAGGTTGGGTAATGTAAGTCCGGCTTCCAAAGCGTTTTAATGATATAAATAGCATTAATGTAAGTCCCAAATGAGCTGATTCTGACATGGAATATTCAGATATAGCATTTTTAGGTCACCCTATTCGGCATTCTAGGGGAGGCAGAGCGCCACTGCCTCCCCTAGAACTACGGGCCTGCACACAGAGACTACTGTAATTTGATCTTTTTGTAAGCAAACTTTTATCACTTTAGGCACCTAGCTGCTAAAAGCCCTAAGACCTTGATTAAAACTGCAAATCTTATAATAATGTAATCAACAACGCCACAATATCAAATTTTGATGACAAAGCATTGTACTTTCATCAATATCACTGGAGTTAGTTTGTCTCACTAGAATGAGACTAGACACGCAGAATTTGTTTTAATTTCGCTGCCTGAGGGAAGAAATTTTAATCAGAAACAAAACATTACAGGGACAAGTCCCTAACTCATGTGGTTTTGTTATGTGTCATAGTGTAATGTTACACAATCAGACACAGGCATTATCACTCAAACTATACTATATTCCTATGTGATGCTTAAATTATAGCCTGAGAGCCCTAGCTTGCCATTATCTGAGCGGGAAGTGACAAGTTGCTAAGATCACAAAAACACCAGGGCCTCAAAAAAAGGCAAACAATCAAAAAGAGGCATTAGCATTCTAACTATAAAAACTATAGTCTATACTCATATATGATGCTTAAATTATAGCCTGAGAACCCTAGCCCACTTTTTCCTGAGTGGGGAAAGACCAGTTGCAAATATCATATAAAACACCAAGACCCCCAAAAAAGGCAAATAATCAAGCAGTGGCGTTATCACTCAACTAATCCCCTACATGATACTTCAATTATAGCCTGAGAACCAAGCCTGTCCTTATCTAAGCGGGGAGTGACAAGTTGCAAAAGCCAAACATGACCCCTGAAAAAAATGGAATCATAAGCTAGGGTACTGAGGCAGTTCACAAAATGTGGGCTGTTTGGAGGTGAGTATCATTACTCCCCAACCCTTCAACCCAGATTAAGGGCTCCAAGTATTCAAATTTCTGTGTCTATGAGTGGTTTCAATGCCATCTATAGCAATGAATTTTCTAAATGTTGAAAGGTCAGCTTTCATCTCATTTCAGTTGTTGAAATTTACACAAGCTTGACACGATGATATTTTGATCACTAACTGCTTATTGTTAATCAAATTACACAAAGACTTCATTTAAAAAAAACTGTCTAGGGCCTATGCTCCAGAAAGTAAAATTTCTTCGCTTGCAGACAAGAATATCAAATAATTGCCAAGTCAACTTCGGAGATTTTTTGATCAAGTTTTGCATAAAAATGATGTCATCCCTTAATTGCAATTCATTCCAGGAAAAAGCGCTTTTTGGATGAGTGTTTAATGTCGCACAACCCTTGTACTTTATGATGATTAGCTCAAATCCGCAGTTGAAAGATGAACTTTTCAATCAAATCAACATATCAGCTTGAAAATATGTCATGATTTAACGATAAAATGCCAGTGCATACATGTGCTATGAATTTGAGCTCATTACAGATAACTCTTTGTGAGAGAATGACGACAGCCCACATTGTCCTGACGCTGCCGATACACAGGCCCGTAGTTCTAGGGGAGGCAGGGACGCTCTACCTCACCTAGAATGCTAAATATAGCGGCAACATAGTTCCCTAAACACTATAATTCCCTAAACACTATGTCAGAATCAGCTCCTCTGGGTTTTCCATTTGCTAATCATATGCCTAATTTGCTTGCGGAAGAGCTAACAGCACCCCTCCTGGTGATCTCCAGACTCGCCTCAGGCTATCGCCTCCCCTACCATTTTTTCTAGATTACGGCCCTTGACACTGATACATACTTGCGTTTAACATACGACGCTGTCGAGCTGTTTTTATGGTGTGTTATTAGGAAGTCATATCACTTTCTAAGTCAGCGTCAGCGCCGATTAATCATCAAGTCATTGTGATATTAGATTATGAATCAGCACAAAGGTGTTAAGCTCAGGAAGTTTCAAATAAAAAATTGATAAATTTGCATGCTTAAACTTGCATGGCGATGATTATGTAATTGCCAAACAGGTGCTCCCTAGCCCAATCACTCTTATCATTTACGAGCTTTAATATCCTGTCAACTAGCTAGTGGAAAAAGGTGTGTCATCTTACTGACCGGAGCTCTGCCTTAATTTTTACATTTAACTGAGACTAGGCTTTGACACCAACCAACCCACCCTGAGGAGCAACGATGCCACCTCCATTTGCAAGGAGAAACCAGCTGTTGCACGGTTAGAGTACAGCTTAACAACCTAAAACCTTTTAAACACCACAAGCTAACCACCCTCCCTCCCAAAAAAACCCGACTAACTTGCAGAAATAAGTCTTTGCTTTAAAACAGCACCTATCCTTCCTGAGAGCAGTACTATAATATCGAATGTTGGCCATGAATTATTGCACCATGATCGCCCTAGTTTCTACGCTGTTACATCGGTTACAACCTGCCCCTTTCCCCTATCTAGTAGAATAGCCTGAGTACCTTATCTACATCACCTTCATGAGGGATGTTGGTCTTCAGTTACTGCATCATGATGTTTTTAGGGGGTTATATCCCCACCATCCCCTTTACCAAGTAGAATAGACCGAGTTCCTTACCTGGATCTCTGAATGGTACGAGGACGTAGTTGTGTAGAGGCTGCTCCAGCCTACTCAGGGTCGTAGCTAAGATTCTACTGGCTCCTTCAATCACCTGCAGGTGAAAAAAATACCAAGAGGGAAAAATTAAGTTTAATTCTCACAGATCAAATCAGTTCAGAGAAATTTAACAATGAAAGGTTCCACGTTCATTCCTCAAGCTCATCAGCATAAAAAGATAATTTCCAACAATGGGCACTTGAAAAAGACAGTACATCATTTTTTCCTTAGAGACCTTGACAATACCTGTAAAACTTTCATGCTTGCTGCTGAAACTCATCATTCCCTAACTTGCTTCCATCCCCTGATCTATTTAATATCCCTAAAATATGTAAGCTCATTAGCCCCCACCCCCCCCCCCCCCCCCCGGGGCCCCACATCAGTCAAAGAATATGACCGATGTTTTATCCTTTAGGACTGTGGCCTAACACAATGACGTATATCTGGTCACTAGTTTATGCATCAAACGTTCCCCTTGGCCAAATATTTAGTATCTTTGCATCTGCCTTTCCCAGACATAATAAAATTTCCAGGCTTGCCATACAATAGCTGCAGACATCCATTAACCTGCATGATCGGCTGCTAACCCTTCTATAGTGCGGGGGGGGGGGGGGGGGCAACCGATTCATAGTCAGGGCCGTAGTTAGAAAAAATGGTAGGGGAGGTGAAATCTTTGAGGGTGTGAAGTAACACCAGGTTTGGTATTGTATGCTTCTCCTGAGTCACAGCCTCCAAATCATTTGAATGATATTAATTGCAAATGGAAGTCCCAAATACACAATTATAGCATTTTTAGGCCACTCTATTCAACGTTCTAGGGGATGCAGTGCCTCCCTGCCACTGGCCAGCATAGTAATGGAAAACAATCAACACCCCTACTAAGCTACATAATGATGGCTGTTCTTCATAATCTACATAAATTTATTATGTCTGGTGCATCTAGTGAACTCTTAGTTAAAAGTACACAACTTAAGTAATCCCAACTTACTTAATTCTCCATTGTTATAACACTTTACACACATAACAAGATTAACAGCTTGAAAGTCTTTACAAATGGGCCTCCTCTGCCTATTATTGTATTAACAAGTCAATAATAGAATGAAAGTGATTTCTCTACCCTCTACCTATCCGAAGCTGTGAAACAAATTTTCAGTGATGGGCATTACACAGTGATAGTTGTGAGGCAACTATGTAATAGTTATGCAGCCTGGTAATTCTGGAATATGCACACTTCGCCACAGAACAAACTGGTCATGTTGAGTAGCAGGTTTAGCCCTGGATCATATTGGTAGTTCCTAAATTGTTGCCAGGTTGATCGATCTAATAGAATGTCTAGAAAAATACCAAGTGCTGTATACAACAAGGGCAACCTGCAGCGGGTGTCTCAAACAGAACACATGTTGTATAAAAGAAGGGCAACCAACAGAAAATGTATTCCACATACCTGTAACAAGTCATCGTACATAGATCCTGTGACGTCAAACACAAAGACAAGCGATGCAGCACCCTGAGCCGGTACAGCGACCTCATTTCCTGTTGTCGCTTGTAACAGCGTCACTGCAGTTAACAGCATGCTGAGGCTGTGAAGCCTCATTGTCACCCCGGGTGTAGATCACCTTGAGTCGCTTTGTGGTCAGCGAAAAGATTGGTAATGAATATTTTGATGTCGCCGTGCAACTGGAGGCAATGACTTGTTGTCACTATGTAGGGGACTTCTTTATATTTTCACCAGAAAATTTGTTGTTTTGTCTGGTCTGCCCGCAGACCAACTCTTGGTATAAATATCTAAAATATAGAAAAGCAAAATAATTGTTATTATCCTCCATCAAGCTTTAATGCCGTAGAAATTAGTTGTTTCCTAAAAAATCCCGCCGCAAACGTCTTGATTGAAACTTAAAACAGCCAATTACTTGCACATTTCTTTATTTCTCAGTTGCGATGAGCGCACTTATAACACAGAGCAAAGAAAGTTGGATGCACAACCTTACACTATCAATTTGATCAAGAAGCAACAGCTATTTGATTTGACAAACACTTCTGCTTTAACAAAATGAATCTGATTGCCTTCATCAAAACAACCATGATCACACTTTGCCATTACTTTCAATAGAAACTTGGATGAGGACAGGCACTCTACGCCTTCACATTTACCCAAGCTATGGACTAACTATAAATAATAATTATAAAAATGGTAGTAGTAAGTAAGACTAGTTGCATTACCAAGAAACACTCTTAGGACAGGTTGTTTCCACTCACCTTGCTCTTGTCGCTTCAACCACTGAACTGAGTGAGGTCTTGGTAGTCAATAAAATATACTAAATATCGTGAGATTCCATATCTTGATTGATTACAAAACAAAATTTATCCTCTGACTGTCATGTTCACAGTGTATGAAAAATTGTGAGGTAAAGTTTGGAGAATGATTGAACATGTGTGTATTTAATAATTAGTCATTTTACCATTTTGACCAATGAGCTGAATGAAGTCCATTTATCTGGCCAATTGGAATGCTAAAATTAACACTCTTCTCCTTTGATTGGCCAGCATTGAATTTACAGAGTAGACCATTCTGATTCGGATTTGTTTTCTCTTTGTATCTGAGAGCACAACTCCGTGAATTCTTAAAGGGTGCAGGTGGGAACAGGGAGTTTGTGATAGTGTACCAAACTCCCTGGTGGGAATAAGGCTTGTCAACTGTGATACGTGGTTGAAAGCAATCGCAAGGTGGTTCAACTTAGCCCAGCTAAGATTTATATCAGTATGGAAGAAGGTTTAGATGTAAATAATAATTACCAGATATATAGATGTCGAGTGTGTCTGTCAGTACGTCGAGGTGAGAGTAGGAATGGAATGGATTGGATACCAATGGTGTGTGATAAGTGTGTAACCTTGTTAGGTCAGAGCTAGTTAGTTGTAATGGCCAGTTGACCATCTGTATGTATGCTCGATATATGTAGTGGAATACCACCAGCCATGGGTTTTCCCGGCTAAGCCGATGGCATCCCAGAATGCCAGTCAGGGTTTTCCGACTGTGTGTCAGCGACAGCCCAGAACACGCCAGTTCCCAGAGCTGTGCCAATGTTTTGACCCCATCGTTTCCAAGTTACAACTTAAATAGTGTGCTATTGTGCTGGCTGGAGGAGATAATGACTGGAATAAATACAGTTGAGAATAGCATACAGTAATTATGATGATGACTCAGTAGCTATCAATGCAGAAAGCCTTAGTTGAGTGTAATAATATTTTAATTACTACAGGTTGTGTATAAAAGTATCTCATCAACTTTTGTTTTTTCCTCCTAACAAAGTTTTCCAAGACAGATTAGGGAAGTTAAAGCATAAATGTAATTTGCATACCATTATTACTTACTATGTTTTTTTCCTACAGAGCCCAGATGAAGACTGCTTTTAACCTTTGGAGTGATTAGGACTAGCACACATCTATTTGGTCGGGAGGCTCGCAGCTTAAAGGAGTTTTTCCCAACCCTTCCTATCTCCCTTTTTCCTCCCTTGTATCAACTTCGCCCAGAAAATTTGTTAAGCTTCTTTCTGGAAGGGAAACATACATTTGCTTTGCCGCTATACTGCTTCTATGCAGCTATTCAATATCTTTAACTTAGAAAAATGACAAACAAGGGCCAAATTGTACCTTTACAGCGGGACTGACGTTGGTACTGCAGGAACGTCTGCGGGGACCTCCCAATTTCTAGTTCCGCAAAGTTGCCATATATGAGTCAAGACACCTGACAAAATGGTTAAAAAAACTTTCAACCAAATGCCAGATGGGTGTAGTGCAAATTACTATGCTTCATACCATTGTGTAATAATATAGAACCATTGTAACCAATAACATTTCAAGTTGTGAGCTTGTTTTACAAAATACCTAATTGATTTGATCATTGATCATTGATCAAATCAATTGGGTCATTAGGTTTTGTGCATCGAGTATACTGGCTAAAATCCTTGAGGGCTTTTTACATTCCCTGCTCACATCGTCTCACAGTGAGTGCGAGTTAAAAGGGAATTCCCCCTCCAACACTTGACTGGCTTTAGACAATAAATACTCTCAGTTTCTGCTCTCACTACAAATGAAACTTCATTGAATAGGTAATATTTTTTGTATATGTTTCATAAAGTTTCAGGATGTTTAATGCTTTGGAGATGTTATCACAGTGTCAGAAGGGAGAAAGATGAAGGAGAAAATGGATAGGCGGATTGTGACAATTCTTACCTGAGTATAACCAACAAGGATAGTGGGAATTCCAAATACCTTGTAAGAGTAAACACTAGCGAGAGTTTTAGGAATATTAATGTTAGCACTTATTTTGGCTAGCAAAGGTGTAAGTATAAATAATGTAAGTTTTAGCTAGCTCGTTGATTCAAGTAACTAAAGTGAACCTTTCTTCTCCCTTTTTACTCTTCTATGGAAGACCCATGGCTGCTCAATAGTAGTTCGAGCCCCCTCCCCCCTAGACTCTTGCTCCCCTCCTGATGCCCCTCGCCTCCCCAGGATGTTCATAAAACAGTTCATGGTAACTCATGGCTGGTGCACATCGTCCCAGAAAGCCATCCCTGTCAATGTGAACATGAAAATGACACTATCCCAGTCTGTCTGGGACAGTATCTGGAAGTTTGTAACTTTTGTCAAACCTTCTAAATACTGTCCCAGACAGACCCAGACTCATTTTACATCTGAGTACTATGTGAACACCACATTGGGATGATTTGGGACTATATCTGGGACAATCTTAGACTATGGGAACATTATCCCAGTACTATCCCAGACATAAAACTTATTGCTAGTATTGGATACAATGTGAGCGTTAGACTGGGTCTATCTGGGATAAACATCTGGGATAAACATCTGGGATGACATCCCGATGTCATCTGGGACAATGTGGACCACCATCAAGAAACAAAATCATCAATCATAAATGTCTGAATTGAGAAGATTGACATTTCACAATACCAATTGCAATTTTTCTTAATTGAGTAAATAATTTAAAGGAATGGTGTTACCAAAGATTATAAATAGTCATTGGTGTTACATTTGGGGAATGTTTTTAATCGATCATCAGCCTTCAACATCATTTAGCTTCTTATTTGATATTATCTAGGCATCCTGGTGGTGATTGACGAATCATATTGATCTTTATACAGATTTGTCTAATCAGGATGTAGTTGTCAAACAAAAAGAGCCTAGGAAAACTAAAGAAAGTCAATAAGGAAGTAGCTGTAGTATTTTATCCCTGTTAATAATTCAGTCAGCTGACTAGGTCATTTAAACCAACAGCATTTTGCCAACCGGTCATTTATCAAATTCATTCCATGCTCAACAGGTCAGGATTAATCACAGAGCAATACATTATGTCGAGCGACTATCAAAATTGGGTAAGTTAGTCATTCAAACCACCTAGACAGCAATAAGCACAAGTTTAGTTATTTTTATGTAATTCTGGTTAATTTTGTGTAAGAAAAAGTAGTCCAGTGGTCATGTAAATCAAGTTTGGTCCTCGATCAAACTTGTTCTAGTAGTCATGGGATCTATTGACAACAAGATAGACTTTCTGGACTGCTTAATTCTTACCATCACTTCATAGTCACATTATTCATAAGTGTATATTAGAATTATTATTACTATTATATGTTATATTATATATTATTTCATAATTTAGGACCCCATAGGAGAGAGACCAGTACCCGCTCCTAGGCTAAGTAAGATCTATAGCCCGAGATCATCTACAAACTCTGTCAGTTCTGAGGAGGATGCTAGCACGCCCCCTACTACTTTCAAACAAAACATAAAAGAGGAATCCCCATCAAACACACAAATAAACGGACTGATCCCAAAGTTAGACATGCAGGTTAGTCACACTGATTATGCGATAAATACTATTACAGTATCTTAGATTGATGTACCACTCATCTTCAGAAGTATTTTGATGTGACAAAATTTGAATCTATTTAATTCCGTTTGCTTCCATTTGGAATTGCTCTCCCATTACTGATAACCCGTATGCTGCCTCTGGCTTATCTGTAGTGGGGTGAACTACCGTGTACCGAGTGCAGGCAATCTTGTTCTATGAGGAACCAAGGTTATATAACTGCGGGTGGGCACATGCTCTTACGATCAGTGATACCCATGATCACATAGACATCTTATATTGAGCTACAAATCTCAATCCTGTTTTCTGAGCCATTTTCACTGCAAACCCCTCCCCTTCCTGGGTTATCTATGCTTCTCGGCATATCGGCTAAGACCAAAGTGTCATGTCCAATGGGCGATTAGTGCCTGTTATCAGTTTTTGGCAGCTTGCTGCACACTCAAGTTCAGGAGGTGCTCTATGGCCTCACCTCTTGGATGCATTCTAGTTTTCTAGGATGTATCACACTCTCAGTATGAGGAATTAGGGCAGCATGCATCTCTCTTTGGGCGTAGCCCAACCTCTGTTTTGTCATAAACAGGGTTATCTATGCCAAATTAGAGAGATTAGAGATCTAGCTCCTAAACTATGGATCTAAAGCTAAAGACCATTGACCGACAAAATAATAGCTAGTGACTATACAAAAGACATGACTATTTGTATACTGTGTGATTGGAATTCCCATTTGATGGAATTCCCATTGGAATACCAGACAAGGAAGAATGACTTATTGATGACTCACAAGGCCAGGGTAGAAATTGAAGAGAAGGTCAAGCTTAACCACACTGCTGACTTACATAATAATTGCCCAAATGCAAATAAATCTATGCGGAAACGATTTGATTGTTGAGTTCCCTAAATTATATAAGCTATATTTACCAAAAATCGAAAGTAGCGAGTCAGAGACGAATTTAACTAGAGTGCTCATATTGACATCGACTACGCTATTACCATGTATATCTCTGATCGTTAGAGTCAATTAAGTACAAGTGCGTAACATGTAACCGCCCCTAATTGGTAAAACACAATTTCCTTGTGATGATACTCATGCTAAATGAATTAATTCACTCTCTATAGATCAGAGATATACATGCAATAGTATATCATGTGATCAGTGTGTGGAGAGCAGCCAAAAGTGACCTTTAACCCGTTGGTAATGAAAATTCCATAAATTTTGAAGAGCTATTATGGAAAATATCGCCATCCTCTCATGTTACTGACTTGCAAGTTTAGTTTCACCTATCGTGGTCCATTGAGTATGGATTTGAAGCTCAGTTGGCTAGAGCGTCCGCCCCTGACTTTCCTTGGCTGCTGTCTACAAACTGGTTTTGCCCAGGTGTGCTCCAACCTAGCTGCTGATTTAGGGCGATTTGGTGCCAAACATAGAGGCCAACCTCTTAAGCCAATTTTACTCGTCAGACTTCAGACCGACAAAGACGTTGAGATAATCGATTGATGTCGTTGTTGATGCCGTTATATGATATTGTAGATTATGAGGTCGCTTGTGATGAGCACACCTAACCTGAACAGTGATAAGATCAGCGATGACAGCTGGATCAACATCAACAAGTCACCAGATAGCAGAGGCAGCAGGAAGGTAAAGTTAAACCTATTTTAATTTTTATTGCTGTCTGGGATGGGTGGCTGTCCTGCAGGGTACTAAGGTGGTAAGGTTGTCATGTCCCAGGAAAAAACGCCCAAACAGCTCAAACTATGAGTATTCAACTATCACGGCCAAACACTCGATGTTATGACTAAGATCCTTTGTTTATGACAGAACCTATATTTGACTGCTGATTAAGCAATCTTTGGGTTTCTTGCTGTTCGTAGTAGCAGTATGAATATGATACGTACTCACTGATCTTTAGGAAATTCCCTTGGTTTTCCCAACAATAGTTCATATGTTTCATGACATGAAACTTAGAATTATCTCCTCATTGGTGATAGGGAGACAACTTGAATTCAAGTTGGATTCAGTTGGATTTTCCAATGAAAATGGGATTTCCATTGATTATTTATTGATTATTTAATATATATACCAAGGTCGCGAATTTACCTATTTGTATGGCCAGCAGTTTCTTGTGGATTTTCCAGTGGGTTTTCTGAAGCTGAACTGGTTTTCTCAACTGCGCAGCTGGACCCTGATTGAGATACATGATGTAGGTACTGCTAACGGCCAAATACATCCAAGTCGTAAAGATTCAAAAAATCTTCTACAAAATTTTTCTTTACAATTTTCTCTTTTAAAATGTTGGATAATTAATGACTAATGAACTATCATAGCATATAAGCCTTAAGGTATTGGCCCTGACATTAAATTAAGTTATCAAATCTGACAATTATTATAAGGATATATTTATTTTTACAGGAGTCTGACTATGACAATGTATTCATTGTCCCTTCACATGGACAGGAAGAGCCGGTAAGTGGACGTATGCAGGATGGGTCAGAGTGGGATGGTGCTTACGGAGGGGATGATCCTCACCTTCTGGGAGTATTTAGTGACAGGCCTAGATCTGTAGATGGACCTGCTAGCGAGGACTATTTACTACCCTGCACGGTGTCAACTGACCAACTGGTGAGCTGAGCATGAAATAATGGGAAAGCAATTGATTTGTCAATTAATTGGACCGGTAATTAACTATTATCAAACACAACAATTTATCTGTGCTTTGTGAGAAGACACCATAATAGACTGATATCTAGTCTTAGCCCCTCAGGATCTCGCCCCCCCCCCGTCCAAAGGCTCCCCGGGAGCTGATATCTCTAGCATGTTCAATATATATATATATTTTCATATATGTATAGAATTATATGTATAGAATATGTATAGAATGTGTATAGAATATGTATAGGATACATATATGTATAGAATTGAATCTTTTAACATTGTCAGATCTCGCCTTTTATTTTTCCTCTGTTTTTTGCTATAAAATACTTCATGGTCTAAGTCCAAGCTATATAATCAATGATTTTTCATGCACTGGACAACGCTTTTGTTTTCGTGATACCCACATCTCACATCCACCCAAAAACTTCTCTTTGATTCATATGACCACTTCTTTTAACAACCTTCATCAACATCTTCGCTTATCAACAACTCTACGTACATTTAAATTTACATTGTCAAAACATCTGTTTTCATTAAATTGAGTTTTATTCCCTTGATTTTATTTTGATTGTTTTTTTGTTTTGGTTCCTTCACATCAGAGAGAACATCTTCGGATGATGGTTGTTGCAATAAAAGTTTATATAAATGTGTTTATATATTCTCACAGCAGCCCGACTATAAGAGTGTAGCCATCGCTCCAACACATGTACAGGATGAGCTTGCAGGTGCTTGCAGAGGAGACAATCCTCACCTGCCAGCAGGTGCTTGCGAAGGAGACAATCCTAACATTTTGAGAGTATTAAGAGACATGCCCAGACTTGTAGATCGGCCTACCAGTGATAGTTTCCTACTCTCTATCACGGAGACTGCTGACCAACTGGTGAGCTGAACTAAAATGAGTCGTTTAACATTTAAAACTCATAGATATAGATGTCACATGAGACCTCCAAATTCCAGGGCGTTTAGTATCATATCATAGGAGTATAGGGATATAGTGTCTGAAGAATATTTGGAGTTTGGTTGACATGAACCAGAAAATCTTGTGAATTGTTACTGCCGATTGTTTGGGCAGCCAATAATCTGGACAGGCAATTTATCGGACATCAACAATTATTAATCTGTTTCGAAATCACTCGACGCTTGATGAAACAGTAAATCATTTGAGTGAACGATTGGGGAAAAGATTTGCTTGAGTGAAAGCTACCAAAGATTTTTGAGGATTTTGAGCGAAGTGATTTGCCATGATCGCACTCACAAGCCTCCCTCGTTCTATTGTATGACCCCCCCTATAGTTTCCATTTTATTTTATGTTCTAGGAGTCTATTAAGGTGCTTGGGAAAAGCATCACCGTACCAATTAGAAATCTACCTCATGATAAACAGTTCTATCTAAATCAACTGAGTAAGTAGTATAGGAGTTGTTCTCTAATGAGTGTCAAAGCTCAGATAATAGGGTTTTGGGAGGGGGGGGGGAAGACCGGAGGGAAGACGAAGTTACATTATTGACTATCTTCTTGAAATGTGTCTGAAAGAAAATTTATCACTAAACAACAGCACATGAAATTTATTCCCGGGACCATTGATTGAATTGGAGTTTGGGACATAAGTCCCTAACTCGCCCAAACACGGAAGCTCCTCACTACAATAGAGTTGCTTCCCTGTTAAAAAAGAGAAGATAACTTCTGTAATGTTGCTCTGCCGTTATTAGCTTACAAGAGAAGGCACTAGTGGAACTCATGCTGTTATGATTTTCGATTACAGGAAGGACCTCATTGACCACTGATCCAGCAAAAGACTACAAATTCATGAAGATTTTAGGGGAAGGGTAAGACTAATTCACATTTATACCACTTTCCATTTGTGTCAGTTGTTGGGTACCCAGCGCCAACACATTTATCAAACTTAAAGCCGTCCCAAACTAGCTAGATTAAACTCTAGCTGATATTCACTCCTCTAGGGTAGTGCCATCGTTTTATAATTTAGAAACGTCAAATTAACCGCTGAGAGGTAGCCGCTAACCATCTACAGTCTAGTTTGATAGTGCAGTACCTGCTGGCTTTGACGATGTCCATGTCCTCATGATGGTATTTTTATGATTGTAATCTGGGGTAACATTAGCCAATAATTGGCTCTGATCGACTGGTGGTAGGGAGAGAGCCAATGACAGGTCCATCGAGATATAATGACAGTGAATTTGCATTATTTTACACTCACCATAATATATCTAAAGGTACTTTCAGGAAAGTACCATCTGACCTAACTTGGCTCTTTCCCACCTACCAGCCAATATGAGCCAACTGGCTAGGGTAACATGTGAATACTTCTCTTTTCTCATGTTAGGTCCTTTGGACAAGTATACTATGCACGGAACAGATATGCAGCACCGACCGCCCCTAAAGTAGCAGTGAAATGTATGGATCTCTATCCTATTATTTCCAATCTCAAATCGATAGTTGTTGAAGTCAACGCACTAAGATCCCTCGACCATCCAAACATTATCAAACTTATGGGTAAGTTTAAATACATATATGGTATAATTACATACCCATATATATATATATATATACAGTATATTAGGGAGTGGCCGCGGAGCAATGGGTAAACAGGGTCTTACAATAGAGAGATCCCGTGTTTGATTCCCGGCAGAAGACGTTGGTGTTAGGAAAGGCATCTGGCCTCAAATGCTCTTGTGACATATCAGTATACAGTTTGTACACCCAAACTGATACAGAAAAAACAACAAGTAACACAAGGTTTCTTACAAGGTATCATAGGGTAGAGAGCCTATAGATGAACGTGAGATTTGATTATATGTATTGTATATTGGAAAAGATATCGTTAGTAATTCTTTGTTGAAAGATTGAGGTCGATTCACTAACTTCTCCTGCTGCAACCCAGCACTGAAGAAAACTGAAACCGCTTAGCATAATATGTTAACATGACATTAACTCTTGTTTTCTTAACAGAAACACATATGCTGGACGATTCAATGCAGTTGTATCTTATATTGGAGTTTATCGATGGTCTGCCGTTGAATGAGATCGTTGAGCCGAGGTGAGATGCTTTTCTTCCCTCTTTACATGAGGGAGCAACTCCTCGGAGTAATATGAGCATTGATACTCCAAACTGTATTATGCAAAGCAAACTTTGATTGGTAACGTTTTTTGTCAAACCATGTTGAACAATGTGGTGGCGGTTGCTTTAGCCACCGATCTAAGCAAAGCAGGCTTGGGTGTCTCATCAATCTGGTTTCTCTCCATCGCAGGGAATATGAATCTCTTTATCAATGACGCTGTGGCAAAAATTTTATTATTCATAGTATTAGTTCATAAGTGGTATGTTTGATGGTAATTTAATAGGTCTTAGTTGCTTAGTTCATAAGTTCATAGTTCATAAGTTTATTGAAACTCCTGACCATTCTTTTTGTAGGAGGGGAATATCTCGCGAGCCATTGATAGCAGCAATCATACAGCCTTGTACTAAAGCTCTAAACTACATACACAGCCGACATATTATACACCGAGACATCAAATCAGACAATGTGATGGTGGGATGTGATGGAATAGTCAAACTTATAGACTTTGGGGTCAGCGCTAAGGTATGTCGAAGTGTATGTGCGTCAAGTTAGCCTGTAGCTTATCAGTGGGGGAGAGCAACTCAAAATGCAAACCAGAACAAACGTGAGCTAAAATGTCTCCCTGAAAATGAGTGCAACTTGAGAATTAAATCCTTTCCTGCATCGATCGTAGCTTAAGTATACGCTGACCAAATTATTTTACTTAGACCTATCATTCAAGCTAACATTTACTCCTCTATGGGATATTAAGGCAAAAAAGAGGAGATCTTTAGGTTTGAATGACTTCCGAACCACAATGAAATTTCCAGGTTGCATTGTTGGTCTTTTGGTACCATTTTGTATTCTTCTCAATTCTTGATTGCAGAACACGAGTCGAACAGACAAGAGAACTACTAAAACAGGCTCTTCTTACTGGATGGCACCTGAAGTGATAAATGAAAGGTAGGATCCTAAAATACTTAAATTGGAAATTGGTTCATGCCAGAAATTACTGAATATGACCGATATGGTGATCTTCTCTTACATGGCCAAATTTAGATATAAATGTTTACTCTCTCATAAATACCTATCCAAATATCCAGATCAGTATTTAGTGTTGAATACATTTAGACAGCTGGAAGACCAAAGCAATACATAGTCTGCAGTAGCTATGCAATACTTTTACAAATTCATTGCACTTCTGACTAAAAACTATGAGTAGCATTAGAAATTGTCCTTGGTGCTCTTCTATGAGGTATTTGTGTAGTATGTACAAGCCCAATAAGCTACCAGTAAAACTTGCCTTGGACCGTTGGTAGTTACTCCAATGCAGCAACATGTGAAGTCAGAGCTTTGATTTTTTTCAGGAAAGCTTACACATATAAGGTAGACATATGGTCACTGGGTATAATGACTTATGAGTGCTACAAAGGAACTCCGCCATACTACAACGAATATGACGGTCACAGTGCAGAACGAAAAATAAAAAATCGAGGAGTGAAATCTCACCTCAAAAAGCTAAACAGTGCTTCGGATATTTTACGATCATTTTTGAAACGGTAAGAAAAATAAGTTTGTAACCATCAGACACTCTCATTCATAACCCCAACCCCATCCTCTAGCAGAAAATTGATAAAACCATACCCGCTGTGTGACCAGTGGAAGGGGAGCAACTCCAAATGGAAACAAATGGATCAGACTTGAACTCCCGATACACTTATGTACATAACTTACTATCAGCGATTCTTTCCACTCATCAAAGGATGTAGAAATGCCCAAAAACTACTCCATAATGATTGAAAAGCAAAATATTGTTCAAGACCTGTCTTTGCATGTACACAGATTCAAAAGGCAAACTTATTTTATCACATATATATTGGGTTAAATATAAATTATTTATTGGCAAAAATATTACTCAAATTTAGTTGAAAATGTAAGTTGGGTTGCATATTTTAAAACTGTTATCAAATTTAAAATAACAATGCTATCATCGTATCGGATCGAGAAGTTTGGCAACGAATCATTTTATTTATTTTACCAAATTGTGACTGGTTAGGTCACTTCTCGATCTAATAGGTGTGTATCGATCTAATAGGTGTGTATCGATCTAATCTAATCTAATCTAATCTAATCTAATCTAATCTAATCCTCTTGAAAAGTCAGTATTGTAGTGAAGATAAATTAATAGCCGATAAACTTTGTAAATAAAAATCTGGCTACATTTTTCTGATTAAATGTGCAGAGAGTAAAATAACGTCCTGCTTCGATTTTCTTCTCTAAGGTAATGATAATATGAATTCTGCAGTAATCTGAGTGAGGTCACAACAAATTTGGCCTCATGGTTTTGCTGGCGACATGACCTGACCTGACCTGATGCCACAAATTTAAACAATTTGTCAAATTTTTAATTAATACTGACAAGACACTTGACAATTCACACCAGCAGGTTGCTGCATAACCACACAGGAGATAATAATAATTCGATAATTCATGAATAGGCTAATTAATTTTGCAGTTCAAGAAAACATCCCAATACAATCATATATTTATTTGATTATATCTATTATATATTATGTATTATATCAAACTTACAGATGCTGTGAGGTTAAGCCTGACTCTCGAGCTGATAGTGATCAACTACTCAAACACCCTTTTCTACAAAAGAGAAACATGTCCACCATAGAGGAGGTAGCTGAATACGTTGTGCAAACCAAAGAGTCACCTTTACTATGATAGCAGTGATATCTATACCATTTTATCCGCATTCACTGTCATCCGCAGATGTTCTCCCTGAAAATACTCTGTGATACTCTAAGATGATGTCAGACATTCAAACGCATGTGTCATACTAGTCTGATCGCTAAAGCAGCAGCTTCAAGGATCACATTTGCCAAACTTCTGTTTTTATTCCACTGGTTGAGACAGATTCTCAACCATTTATGGAATGTTTGCTACATTCCAGACCCATTATTACAAATCATAAATAATCATTAATACTTTTTTACATCATATATATTTTTATATTCTTTATGATATTCATATAACCTAAAATAACTGTTGAATACTACTGATACATTATCAAACCTTTGAATTGAACTGATCTAGTCCACATTATTTTGCAAATGTGTTGACTCTGATTGGTTTTTAATACATCTAACTTTTAATGGTTGGTGGGTCGTGATTCAGAGTTAGGTCTGAAAGTTTGAAAGGTCGAAATTAACTCCTGTCTTCATGGTTGATAGTTCAGAATCCACAGCGGTTTCAATGGTTGAGCGGTAAAATTCAGAACGGTGTAACTGGCTGATGGGCTTTTATTGACCCGTGTGGGTTTTTGCCAACCACTTTCACTAAATCACTTTGCGCTTAGCTCAAACAATAATCTCGTACCACAACAAGCATCTAGTAAGCCTGAGTTCCTAAGCAGTTTGGATCATAAGTACGTACTGCCCTTCCCTTTGATCAGAACCACAGGCAAACGTAAATCAGATGGGTGATTTTTGAGCTGATCAGATGACATGATGTTTTGATTACAAACTGAGTTAGATACTTTGTCCAGTATAAACAAAGAGTAAATCACAGTTTTAATCTATTTCTGATTGCGACTATTATATTTAGGTTTCACCACTATACGCTGCCTATGGCTACTGTGTATCCTGTCTAAACTGCTACTGTAGATATCATAAATCTGCTATTTCAAGTAGGATCTTACCTTATCCTTGTCACCCGGCTACTTTTTTTTTTGAGGGTTCCCCAAAACAAAAAGTTAGCCGCTTGACAAGGCTTCTATAACCTATAATGTAGGGGTATACATTAGAATAAAGTGGACAATGACACCATATAATTTTGGAGCTGACAGCCAGAATTTTCTCAGTATATTGCTGCTTTACTTTCGGCTCCAAGCAAACCATGGCATCCTATGCTGTTTCTAATACATGGATTTCAGTTCCTGTTTATTGAGGAATTTTATGACAAAAAGTCACGAGCAAACGCTATGTTGTTTGTAGCATTGGTTGACAAATTTGTAGCATACAGGTAGTGCCTATCATGACTAAGTGCCTTCTCTGAACATCGCTTTTAGGAGGTAAGCTAGTGATAAATCATTTTGGTACAATGTCTCATTTTGTGGGACGGGCGGGTCTCAGGGATAGAATAGCCTGATTTGGGTTGACCAAGTTTTTTTTTGCCATGTAACCCCTTGTACCTAGCCTTGTGACGCAGCTACCTTTTTGGTATGGGGAGTATTAAAGTATTAAGGTATTAAAGTATATGTGTATCTCTGATATTTTTTTACATCATGTCATTTTTTTCCCCATAACAGCCATAACACTTATATTCCTACAGTAACTTTTGAATACTTCTGGAAACTTATCAAATCTTTAAATGGAGCTCATCTAGTCCATATCATTTTGCCAATGTGTTGGCTCTAACTTTTAATGGTTGGTGGGTCATAATTCTGAAAGGTTAATGGGTCAAAGTTGAGTTCTGTCTTAATGGTTGCTAGTCCAGAATTCACAGCGGTTATAATGGTTGAACAGTTAGAATTCAGAACAATGTAACTGGCTGATGGGCCAAAGTTCAGAGTTCAACTGGCCATAATCCAACTATTTCAAAATTCTGTGCCAATCGGGTCAAAATTCTGAGCAGTCCAAATGGTTGATGGTCAAAATTCTGACCTGTCAAAATGATTGGTTGGTCAAAATCAAGTTTGGTTTTAATGGTTGATGAGTCAAAACATAGTTTGGTCGTACCAATACTGGACACCTCAGCATATCTCATGTAAGTTGAATACACTACACTGATAACACTACGACATAACCAAAAATGTGCTGCACCTAATATGAAAAAAACTGGCGATATCAAACTTGTGTGTTAGACATTAGTGAGTTGGGTCACTTAGAAAGTACTGTATGAAAAATACCCTGTAACTTACGAAAAATCTACTCTGTATTGTGTAGCACCTCTCTCAAGTTAGTGAGGCCAAGCATAGAAGAAAGGTCAGCCCACCAGTGACAAGTTATTGAATTAAAAATAATTGTTATGCTTCAGGTCAGAGTTGTATCCACTTGTACAATTAGGGGGCAACTCCGAGGATTGTGATTGGTAAGAATCTTTTGTATGGAGGTATCAATGTGATTCTCCTTTTATTGGCAGACAGCATTGACAGGTGGAAATGTGCCAGATTAATAAAATAAATGTGCTCATAGATGTTGTCTTTGCCTTTTTGCATTATCATTTTGTGAGTTTCTGACTGAGCCAGGAGGTTGATGTTGAATAACACTGGATGGGCTGTATATGGGTAAGTACTAAGTTTGCAAGGGCAAGGCTTTACTAGTCAATCTAGTTACTAGTAAACTAATTAATAATAAATTGATAAAATAAAAAATATATTATTATTTTATGTCAACGAATGAATGAATGCTCCCTCTGTATCAAATCAGTACTAATCCTCTTGTCTTGTATCCATTTGATCCATGCAAATCCCCAGGGTGGTAGAGGGAAGGACAGGAAGGAGGGTTAAATAAGCTTATCATCATTCATGTATATGTATGTGGCATTCTTAGTTGGGTAGCACAACAATGCCTTAATTAATCAAGTATAATAATAAATATAAATTATAATTCTGTGAATACAGCCCACCAACCAGGGATTGAGCATTTATTTATAGAACATGTGGGTGGACAGACCCTTAGACTTTGATTTTGTTGATGAAAAAAAAAGCAATCATTGCCATTCTTCTTCTTTCGGGGCAAAGCGATGAATACAGAATTTCCTGACCTAACATCAACAAATTAGAGACATTTTGTATCCTAATCACTGACATCCAAATTATGGCACAGTCTTGTACTGAGTGGTCTGCAACTTTTGGAAATTGGGTGAGGGTAATTTCTGCAATACATTACAAAAGTAGAGGTATATAATAAGTCTTTTGAAAGCAATTATTATTGCGCAATGGCGAGCTATAAGCAGTAAATTAGACCCAAATCTTCTCAATACCTCTACAACACAATCTCACAAATTTGCGCTTGTTGTTTTTGCATGTTTGTGTGTCAAAAGAGGCCAAATATAGATTGCCAGCCAGCGAGACCAATAGCCTATCTGTTAGTAGCATACTTGACAACCAAGTTCAGACCCTGATTACCAGGCTCATCATGGGACACAGACACAAGTTTATAACTGGGATATGTTCCTTAAAAGACAATTGTCAAGGAAACTCAGCATCAGACATGACAGGTAAACATGTCAAACAAAAACTCATAGAGAAAAATGATATTCACAATTAATTCATGAGTCTATTTGAGGGCACAACAGGCGAGCGTATTAGTCTCTTTAAAAACACCAAAGATTTGGGTGAAGTATCTCAGTCATATTTAAAACTTTATGAAAACATCAGCATCCCCTTGGTTGAAGTCTCTTTTATTGTCATTTAGATTCGCCTTACAGTGCATGCATTATATTCTATTAACAGCCCAATATGATGTTCAGTGCAGTATTGCTGACACTAACAATAACAACTGGTCATAACAGAACTTTTTGTTGACCGGTGGTTTTTGCCACTTTCACTAAATCACTCTGCACATAGCACAAACAATATCTCATACCACAAAATGCACTCAGTCAGTCAATAAGACCACAAATGTGCTATAATGTCTGTCTTATTGTATTTGTTGGTGATTTTTGGGTATTGAGAGTGAGAGTAGGCCAGGTACAGCATGCAAGCTCAAGTGTCCGACTTCTGTGGGTAAAATATTTAATAACCCATAGCATCAGATCCTGGTTCTTCATGAAGTACGGTGGTGCAAAATCTTTAGAAGAATATAACAAATTGCTTCTAATAAACGTTTTACCCGATAGTTCATCAAAACTAGTTTGGAGGTGACTTAATGTTAGCAAGCAAGCAAGCCTTATGCCTCGGCCTAGCTATTATAAGCATGTGCAAAATGGCAAAATATTTCCTCCTGCAACTACTTTGCTCCTCTAGACAGTATTCTGCATCAGTGCCAGCATTGCCTACCACAATTTGGATATTTGCACTAACCATGATCACAACAGGGAAGCGCTTAGGACTACTGCGATAGGCTCATCGCCCATTTCAGGGCACATCAGATGGCTCAGTTCTCCACGCAATGATAGCTTTGTGAAACAGTTGTACAAGCGCTAGAGAAAATCTTGGTATATAAACTTGCCATGCGATATCGCAGCCTTGAAACCGTTGTCACTGGCCAATACAGTGTTTAGTGCAGCATAGCGACGCTACTAATCATAAAATGGTCAAAACAGGACTTTTTGCTGACCCGTGTGGGATTTTGCCAACCACTTTCACTAAATCCCTCTGCCTTCAGCACAAACAATATCTCATACCACAGCAAGCATCAAGTCAGCCTGAGTTCCTAAGCAGTTTGGATCAAAGGGGAGTACTGCCCTTCCCTTTGATCGAGACCACAAGCAAACATTAATCAGAAGGGCGATTTTTGAGTAGATCAGATGACATGATGTTTTGATTATAAACTGAGTTGGATACTTTGTCCAGTATAAACAAAGAGTAAATCACAGCTTTTAATCTATTTCTGATTGCGACTATTATTTTTAGGTTTCACCACCATACGCTGCCTATGGTTACTGTGTATCCTGTCTAAACTGCTGCTGTGAATATCATAGCTGCTATTTCACTCTGAAGGATATTACCTATAATGTAGGGGTATACAGTAAGATGATGTTGACAGTGACCCCATATAATATAAGAGCTGTCAGCCAAACTTTTTTCAGTCTATTCATTCTCTTATCTCCCAGCAAACCATGGCATCCTATGCTGTTTCTAATACAGGGATTTCAGTTCGTGTTTATTGAGGAATTTTATGACAAAAAGTCACGAGCAAACGCTATGTAGTTTGTAGCATTGGTTGACAAATTTGTAGCATACAGGTAGTGCCTATCATGACTAAGTGCCTTCTCTGAACATAGGCTTTTAGGAGGGATTATACAGTACCTTATCTGACGGCAATGTTTCCTTACATTACGACCTCACCTTGACTTATGCGTGGCGTGGTGTCACACATAAAATGCGGAGATTTTATCACGCACGTGTTTTATTTTCTACGGATAAGGTAGAAAATAAATCTCTACAAACCAAGCTGATATAACAAGGATTATTAACAAAACCCAGGCAATTTCATCACCCACTCCCGGATAAGTTTTGGTTCTGTTGGAAGAGCCAAATTCTCTTCTAGTGGCTAAAATTGCAACACAGGAGTTTATTTGTCTTCGGATAGATAAACCGATTGCTACACTAGTAAATCTGGATTACTACTAAGATCTCTTATGGATAGAACAAAGCAAAAGGATTAATAGCTGAGCTGATTCTGTGAGGATAAAAATGACATCTTACTACATTCCAAAGTTAATTCTGGTGAGTCTTTTAACATCTCATTTCACGTTGGCGCATCGATACTGTCTAACACACGTACTCAGCCTAATGTGCGAGAAGAAAGGACAGTGTTGGATGCAGTCAGGGGCTGAATGAGCTTGGTATTCAATCCTGGTCCCCAGGTTTGAACAGCAAGCCAATTGGCCGGGCCGTCCAACATGTCGTTCATGTTGTTAATCCCTGTGACTGAGTTGATTAAAGAAATGCTAGCGTAATCTTATAATGATTGGTTCACAACAAATGCCGCCTTGCCATCTGCAGCTATTTTACCTCTCTTTTTCACCTTTGTCTTTGCAACTTTACTGTCTTTTGATCTTTTGGTAAAGGTTTTAAAATCACTTATACATGGAATAATAATTTGAAGGGTTGGTCGGGTTCATGGATAATAGAGAATAAAGTGGATGCCAAAAGAGAATTATTGATTGGGGAGCTGACTCAAACAACTTGTACTCTTGCCTAGCTGCTCAGATAGTCCTAATGTAACCCTCATGTTGGCCAATATTTAGTCCAAAAATCTGGCTGGACAAACTCTAGTAAACAGATCAAATTATGATGCAAAACAAACCGGTTTTTGTGTTGCAAAAAATACCTCCACAGATCCTGTGTCAAAGCAACCAACTTACTCGGTAAGACAGTGTTGGTTTCAAATTTTCTGATACTCTTTTATCTACTTACTTGTACTTGTTGACGAAGTCCGTAACAGGGTTACATTTCGTATCACCTCATAACATCTACTGTCTTCGCCACTATTGACATCCACACTTTTTTATCTTTCGCCAGCTCTAAACATTCAAATGTAATGTTAGCATATGTTTTGAGGTCTTTTTGGCAGTATCAACCCATGATATTTTCCTGGCCCCTCCGGTAATTTAAATAATATTTTCAATGTTGGTTAGGACAACTTTGATTGATAATTTTGTAGACTGCAGGTATACTGTTATTAGTACTGTTTACCGGTTGTGATCGGTGTAAAGGTGAGACTACACAAACTGCCACTCAGAAGAGGTAAGCTAATCTTAAATCCTTTTGTATTTTGTCTCATTTTTGCGGGACGGGTAGGTCAGAGGGATAGAACAGCCTAATATATGTTGACCAAGTTTTCTTTGGGTTAGCCATGTAACCCCTCGTAACAACAAGGTGTATGCGGTTCTACATATGATGTTAGCTTTGGAAGGCAGCGAATGAGACCCTCACAGCCTGATTGACTCAGCTTTCCAAGGACACAATCTCTTATTGCTAGACTTTCAATTGTAGGAAACCTCTCAAAGCTATCCTGTTGTGTTTAGACCTATACCTAATTGGTAAACTAATTGCCAACTTTTCTTTGAGTTTTTAAGCTTCCTCTGAATTTATAACGAATCACTAAAAACCTGTCAGATCCAAGGATGATCAAACCAGGAGGTTTGAAACAAAAACTCCATATCAAAGTTGCCTGCACTCGAAGTTGTCTCCCCCATACAGAACAACAGCTGGCCTCTTCCCAGTAGGATTGCAAAAATGGACGAAACTCCATATAGGTACTATGGGGCGAAGAGCTGCTAGGATATCAATCAGTGGATTCTAATAATGTGTGAATAACAAGATGGTCTTCCTGCTAATTGTGAGATTTTGTACGAATACTCGCTCAAAACAGCTCTTGTGGATTGGAGGAATCATTTCCCTTGAATAACTGTGGTTTGCTGACAGCTTCAGCCTTGAGATATGTTATTCTTTGTTTGTGTCCCTGGTCTATATCTTCGTATAAAAATCCCCCTGTTTCTCCAAAGTTATGGTATATTGGTGAGCATGACTCCAGATGTTTTATAATACTTCTGACTTTTGATCTTGAGCCCTGAGTTACTCTGGGTATTCACCACATCCGTCAGCCAATAAATCACTCACTCAGGAGAATTATTGGAATATCGGTTACATTTAAGATAATCTATGTTTATGTTTTGATATGAAAATATTGCTACCCTTCTCAGTTCAGGATATGCTAAATATTTTGCTGTACTTTAACCGCAAGTTGTCATTAAATTTCTCTCAATATGAAAATGATAAATGGACATCTATAATCCATTTGCTGACTAGCAGGTCTTGTTTCTCTCACCATTAGTTATGAATCACTAATTGCTTTCAAAACATGTTGAGTCACTTATTGTAGCAAAAGTAAACTTTGTGCCTTCCACCTCCAGAGCTTGGGATATCCAACCATCCATCAAAAACCTTGCCTAGATTAAATCATCCCAATTATATACACATTCTGAATTGTTTGTAATTAGAAAACTGAAGTATTTTTGTCAGCCATGTCATAGCATAAACACAGATTGTAATAGTTCCCAGTGGCGGATTGAAGGGGTAGATTCTTTTGTCGGGTGGAAATTTAAAGCTTGTGATGTAAGTTACTTATATCTGCTGGTGGGAGACATAGTCAGGCATTGAAATAATTATGAAAATTGTGCCGCATATTGGTACTGATGTATTGAACTCAGAGCAGTGAAATCTTCTCTGTCGAGGTGACGTGAATGACTTCTTCACCCCTGAGATTTTACCATCTGGATCTGTCACTGGGGTTCTCATGGAGTGTTTACATGTGGCTGAGATTGGAATGCCATTATCAATACATCAGTTTATATGTCATCAATCTAGTACACCATCCTGTACACGATCCTGTACATTATGTTTGTCCTTGGATCCATAACAATTTAGTTTGGTGAGCAGAACCGCAACTTTGAGTAACGCCTTATAATAACATGCCTCATGATTCAAGAAATTTCTCTGGGGAAGATTGTCGTGTAACACAAACTTTTACTACACTGGGTTATCGGCCCCTGCCATGCTTGCCCCTGGAATCGTTGTCATTTGCGGAACATGATTGACTTTTACTGTGATTTGACTTGGTCTTTTTTCCACGCATCTTAGTTTCTGCAATATTTTCTTTGGTGATTGATTCCATGACAAAAATTCTATGCCCAATATTTGTTACCCATTTTTTATTTGATCACACTTTTATGACAATGAGTCATTTTATCATGACTGGCTAAACATACCTTTGAACACTAATGCTAAGCTAATGCTAAGGCTGAGTTGGAATAGACCAGAGGTTATGCTTCAAGAATGGTTTTAGTTGACAGTTTTCTGTGGTACAGGTCGGATCACAAATGATTCCAGCTGCACCACTGTTAATTAATGGCATCAAATTATCAAAAAATAATAATTGTGAATGCTATTACCAGCAAAACTCGGTCAAAATTTAATCACTAAAACTCTAGCTCCAAAATTGTTGACTTTAAATTAACTCAATTATCTTTAACTGCACATATGGAGCACCTGCACATTTAAGAAAATGCAAGTTTATCCTGAGATCTGACAGTTAATATAAGCTGTTCGTGACACTGCAATGACCTTATTGGTTCATAGTACATTTCTTACGTAAGAAAGCATCTTTGTACTTCATGACATGATAAAAAAACGACCTACATCAGAAACATACTGGGTGAGCCAAGAAATAAACATGACGTGCCCTCCCATTTTTCTGAGTTCTGTAAAGCTGTTCCAGCTCTCATAGGTTTGAAGGTCAATAATCATTTCTCGGTTTAATGTTCTTGTGTGCTAGGAAATTGAAAATGGCTTGCTATACTTGTTTCTTAGAGTGAAATTAAGGTAGAGGAACAAGATACCTGCAGCATGGTACGCTGACTTTATCAGTCACTTTAGCTGTTCTTGGAATTGCTCCCATTGCATTATCCCTTGCAGCAGTTCAGTTGATATGAGCAGCTTCAAATGATAGCAAATTTGAATAGAGCTTGATCTCAGTTTATATTCGTCCCATGCTGACTTCTCCGTAGATAAAGGCGCAAGAGTGAAAATAGAACCTCTGGGAACCACCAAATTTTGTCCGCTAAATTAAGTGATATTCCAATGCATTGCAATTTTCTTGGTATGACTAGTCAAGTTTGATCAAGTTTGCCTGCATTCCTGTTGCTCCCCGCCCACTGGTCGCACCGCAGACCAGTGGGCGTGGAGCTACTAGTATGCATTCAAACTGGATCAAACTTGACTAGTCTAAGGTAGGACCAAAATTCTGTGTCCGATCTAAGAGGCTTCCCTCGGAAGGTCAAAGTTAATTTTAGCACAATGTATTGTAATTACACTTAATTTTTCCTAATTGTCTCCCCATACAACCAAATTCGATATCTCAGATCAATCAATGCTATCATTTACAGCAGCGCGGGTGTGCACAAAGAGAGATATGAGAACCATGATGGTGAGTTCAGAGACACCGGCGGAGGAGGAGGAGGAGAGGGGAATCTCATACCAGCTGATGGTCAGGCTAGATTAAGCGATAAATCTCTGACCGGTATGTGAATCATGTGATGATGTGCTGCGAAATAGCGTGTTTGATTTATACGCTTGAACTTTGGTCGGCGTGAGGTGCATATTGTGGCATTCCATAACCATTGTCAGCCGCTGATGGAATGCCAAAGATTGGTGAAATTGGTGATGGAATTTTACTATCAGTGTCCTGGATCTATCCCAATTCTCAAGCAAAGTTTCTTTACAGCCTGTTTTTGAAGAATTGAGGTCGATACTGAATTTTGGGTTCATTGCAAGGTAGAGGTGGACATTGTACGTAACTTAGTGACAGGAAACTATTCTTGATCTGATCATTACATCATGCCACCTACAAACTAACCTGACTAGCGTCATTTTACATCATATAAATTAAATTTTTGAGAGTAAATATTAGCTCGGGTTTTGTTTGGGGTCGACTTAAAAATAGTTGCATCTATTTTTCAATAGCTGAGATAGGAACTAAAGAGAAGCAACCAGGCTACGTAGATCTTAGTCACAAATTGAACAATTTCAAGCCTATGCAAGATGGTGAACTTCATCTCCTTCAAATTCTCCACATCTCTAGATTAGCTTTTCCAAAGTAAAATGTGAAACATCCGAAAATGGATTAATAATGGCAGAAAATATTTTTAGCATTTCACCATGAAAATTAAATGTGCATTAACTACTTGGAATATTTCAATGCTAGAGTAACACTGCCGAGCATCGGATGACTTTTGGCAGAAAAAAACACTTCTTGTTTATTCTCTGCTATTTCTTCAGCCAAAGTCATGCTTTTAAAAACAGTCATCAAGAAATTCCCTGTGTAGACATTGTTCTCAGTGCCAAGATAAACAGCAACATATTAACCTTTTGATGCCATCAACCATTTCTTGGTATGTACTTTTGCTGCCCCTGTTTTTCTTTCGGCTAAAGTAGTTATTTAGTTGCACAAATTTCGATCAAATGTATTGGTCTATGTGAACTTCAAGGTATCCGCTATCTGATGCATATTGAAACCCTCCGTCATCCTTGGTGCTGATCAAAATACTAGGAACACAGATATACATTAATCAATTCAAAATCCTTGTACCAAATTAAAATTGATCAATCCTAACTAGAAATCTCTCATAATAATGTTTATATAACTATGTTATGTTGTGTTTCAAGTACAATATGCCCATAACAAAATGTAATTATACTAGCAGTATTATTAGGTTTAAATTTTTATATCCATTTATAAGATGTTGTTGCTAAACTTGTCGTTACGCTCATTACATTGCTGTGGTCTTTTGCTATTACAGTGCAGTGCACTCCTTGCTGTAAGAAGTTGTCTTTCTTAATTTTGTGGATGGGCGACTCAAGTTTTGCTATGTGTCGGGCAGTGTTTAATATTTATCTAAAGATGGTTGAAAGCAGTATTATCTTAGTTACTTTGTATTTGAAAGGCACTTTATTTATTTAGTTATTCTGTGATGGTAGTTATTATTGACAATTCGTTTGTTCTTTAGATCAGCACCACAGACTAAGACGGGCCTCCGTAGTGGAAAGTGACATTGATGAAGGGGGCACTTTCTGGTCCTGGGTTCTAAAGGCTGTGGATAAGTCCAAGCTAGGGGCTCCTCCTCTAACTCTATCAAAGGCAACTCCAGCACACCTTTCTGTGAGTAACAATTCGCATGGATTTGGAGCTGAAACAGCCACACCAGTAATTCAGTCAAGCACCCTTTCCACAACAAGCTCAACTGTGATTGCACAGACTGATAATGAATCCATGGTGACAACCGTTGGCTTCGAAGCGTCAGAGTCTACTGTAGAAGTTGTATTGCCATATTCACCTGAAAATGACTCGGATCCTTTGAGGCATGTAACAGAGCTAGGCCATAATGGTGAAGTAAAAGTGGAAACCACAAACAATGTCACGGCTAGGCCAACCACTCGAATAAGTTTATCTCAAAACCCTGTCACATTGTCCCAAAGAAAAGTAACAAGTGTTTCTGATGAAAATATTGTCATGGCACCAGTATCTACTGAAGGAGTGACGGCCGGCAGGCAATCCAGGTCCTCACCAAAAACTTCTGTTCCTTATACTGAGCAAATAACTGACATAGAAATACTAGTTGTGACTACACCTCAGATTCAAACTGAAACTGTTTTTACCCAGTCCAAGGTGGGGAGTCAGAATGATGATGGGAAAACTCTCTGGTCCTGGTTTTTAAAAGCCATCAGTAAGTCCAAGCTAGGGGCTCCCTCATTGGCTGAGTCCATTGCAACACCGGCAGACCTTCTTCCTGTAAATGATGAAGCACATAGATTGGAAGTTGAAACAGCCACACATATCAGTCAATCAAGCACTTTTTCCAGATCAAGCTCAACTGTGACAATAGAGGCTAGTACAACAACCGTCAGCATTGAACAATCAGAAACCACAACTGAGTTTGTTATGCCTCATTTACCAACAAATGACATAATCATTTTAAAAGATCGAAACGAACAAGATGGTAATAGGCGGATTAAAGAGGAAACCGCAGACACTGTCAAGGCTATGTCGGTCGCTCAAATAAATTTATCCCCAATTCCTGACAAATTGTCCCAAAGCAAACTAACAAGTAAATCTGATGAAAATAGTGCCACAACACTAGTGGCCAATGATGAAGTGACTGCTGGAAGTCTGTCCCGCTCCTCACATATGGCTTCTGTCCCTCATTATGCGCAAATATCTGGCGGAGAAAGAGTAGTTGATGCTACAGTTCAGGTTCAATTCAAAACTGCGTTCACCCAGTCTGATAATTCTCAAACCGATCACAGTATAACTGCGCCTCATACTACTTATTCCTGGCAACCTTATCACCAAACAGATCTACCGGAGGTTGCTGAGTCAGTCAGTAATCAGCTAGAAGCTTCACCTACAACAGATGTTCTACAGGCGGAAAAAGAGGATGTGACAGTGCAAGCCTCCCGGCAGTTTACATTTGAAGAGCAAAACTCGACTAGTCCAAGTAATACACAGGCGGCATCAACTCCCGTTCCTCTACAGATAGAGGACATGCTTGTGTCACATCCAGTCTCCACGTCCAGTCCAGTAGACCATCTAGATTCCATCACAACAGCAACTTTGGAGTCAATGACAACAGATGGTGAGATGGATAAGACAAACTACCAGGACAGTGCTAATCTGAGCACACACGGGCCTGGAACCACAATTGGGTTAAGTCAGACTGTCGCAAGCACTGTCAGCAACACCATTCAGAACCTTGGTCGATCAAATTCAGAACACTTCAGCAGAACACCCTCAGTCCCCGTTACAACACGATCTAAAGAAATCATGGGAGGATTTTGGACGCTCGCCTCAAGCACGACACTGTCCACTCTAAGAGTGGAGACAAATACAGAAAAGATGACATCATATTCTTCCCTTAGAACACCAAAGGACATATCAGCAACAAGTGCTTCACTTGATACACATGATGAATCATCAATGCAGCCAACCACAACTCCGCCAGTTCGACAAAAAAATAGGACAAGTGTTGATGGAGGAATAATTGAACGGATAATTCAGAGTTCAGCAGCTCCTGTTGCAGTACAGCTTTCTACGAACAAAACCTCTAAGGAAGCAACTGCCCACTCCAATACAGTTAAGGTTATGGAAAAAACCGCAGCTGAAGAAGGAGTAGCAGTTGAGATAAATCAGAATGCATTTTGGTGGTTGCCATTTCATACTACAACAAGACCCCATGTCACAACATCGAGCCACGTCACAAGGGAAGCGGGGAATGCTACACCGCAGGATGTGACATCAACTAGTCACCCATTGCAATCAGTGGTTTCAAATCAACCCAACAACAACAATATTGGTGGAAGCACAACCATTTATAACGAAGATTCAATAACAACAGGGGACTCTTCTACACAGGCCAACTTCAATGAGGTCTCACAGCAAATTATGGATAATGGGAGAGACAAGCTTGGCAATGAGAGCAGAATTGATGTGACTACTACATTCCTATCAAAATATCCTGTTGAAAGTAGTGAGAGTTCATCAGGTTATGGAGTTGACGTGGAACTTGCTATTACTTCAGCATCTTCTGATCAAACTCACTCACAATATACATCATCGATCTTGAAAATGACAGCCATTGATGATATTGCAGATACCAGCATTCCTACAGCTATCAGTCAATCCAGCACCGCATCTGCAATGACTCCAACTGCCATTAAAACAGCCACCCAAACAGAACACCCAGCTACGGAAAACTCTACAGCGGAATTTACTGAACGAGTTACACAACAGTTACTCGTGAAAAGCCTGATGAGTCTTTCTGATCACACACTGACCATGCCCGTGTCTAACTCCTTAGCAATGCCTGTACAACCACCAGTTTCAATCTCAGAGCCGACAAACAGTGTCGCTCCACCCCTATCATTCAATTCAACAACGCAGTTGCTGAATTCCATACCAACTACGCCTGGTACGGATGAGAATGGAGATTCACAAGACCCTTTCATCTGGATGTGGAGGTACTTTTTTGGGGGCAACAAAAATTCTGATAGAGATTACGGAATCAGTACAGGTTCTTCAATTATAATAGCTGACGGAAAGCTAACGTCCACTGGTGATCCTGCAACTAAAGCCTTTGTTTCGACATTTACACCCCCTATTGGACGTACTGGGAGCCCTACTGTAAAAAGTAAAACACCTGAAGAGACTGGAACGAGACCCATTGGGAGAGCAACAACTGGTACTGATACCCACTTTTCACAAATAACAAATACTAAGCCTATATCTAATAACTACCCTACAAGCAATGGCATATTCCCATCTCCTCCATTACCTACAAACAACGTTGACTCAACAACCCCATTTGATTCAACAAACACCCTCGATTCAACAACCACCTTTGCTTCAACAACCACCCTTGATTCTAAAACATCATTTGAATCAACAACCTCCTTAGATTCTACAGCTACTTTTGAATCAACAACCACCCTTGATACAACAGCAGCAACTCTCGAGTCTACAACCTCTGTTTATCCTGCAACCTCCCGTGAATCCACGGTCGTCCTTGATTCAACAACCGCCCTTGACTCAACAACCGCCCTTGACTCAACAACCACCATTGATTCTACAACCAGCTTTGATTCCACAACCACCTTTGACTCAACAACCAACTTCATCTCAACAACCACCATTGATTCAACAACCACCTTTGATTTAACAACCACCCTGGACGCCACAACAACCAATGACTCAACAACAACCCTTGATTCAACAACCATCTTTGACTCAACAACAACCGTTGATTCAACAACCACCTTTGACTCAACAACCAACTTCGACTTAACAAACACTCTTGATTCTGCAGCCTCCCTTGATTCAACCACAGCCCCTGACTCAACAACTAACTTTGTCTCAACAAACATCCTGGATGCCACAACCTCCCTCAATGCCACAACCTCCCTCAATGCCACAACAACCCATGACTCAACAACAACCCTTGATTCAACAACCGTCCTTGACTCAACAACCACCGTTGACTCAACAACCAACTTCGATATAACAAACACCCTTGATTCTACAACCTCCCTTGATTCAACAACCGCCCTCGATTCAACTACATCCCCTAAATCAACAAACACCTTACACTCTACAACCTCCCTTTATTCTACAACCACCTTTGTCTCAACAACCACCCTTGATGCTACAACCACCCTTGAATCCACAACCCGCCTTGATTCAACAACCCTACCAAAGACTTCTACTGCATCTATGATTAAGAAAGGTCAAGGTCCAGAAATATCCATGCCAGAGAGTGCAGAAGATGGAGTAGAATCGGTTGATATAAGAAATTTCTCCTCTACATCCGTACCAACTGAGATCTCAATAAGCATATCCACAGCTCCAGCTACCCCATCCAATTATGTTAACCGTACACCTACAACCAAATTAGATTCAAGCACAACAGTATCCCAAGCTGACCAACTTATCCCGGGATCAGAGAGTTTCTTTGCAGGGAACACAAATACTATGTCAATCTATCCGGACCCCACATCTGAAACTGATATTGGAATGTCAACAAGAGGGCCAGGAACTAAAGTGACAGCTGAATTACCCATCAGCATCAAAAGCATCTCTCCTGGTGGTGTTGAAGTAACTAACATGATTGCTGGTGACTCAGGACTGCCTCACTCTACCAATCCTGGAGATAGTACAGACCCTGACCATTTGTCATCTAAATCTGTAACTGCTGATGATCAAATGTCAACAAAAGATGCACAGTTGGAGGTACCCTTAACAGAAATACAGGAGAATTTATTGACGACCAAGGACAAGTTTCAAACCAAACACCCGAGCACTTCTGGCGCATTGGAGGACACTAAGCAAATGGTACTCGGGATCCCTGTAAGGGAGATGACCACAAAGCCACTAAGTCTTCAACCCCCTAATGCTGAATCTTATTTGGCTAAGAGGCGGAAAACTACTGCCAGTGTTCCTACTGCTGTAGTTAAAAGTTCTGTTGATGATTACTTCGTAAGCGACAAGCAAGCTGCAGCCGCATCTGTTGCTGAAACTCATGCAGATCAGGTTGAGCTGGAAGAAAGTGAAGGTAAATTGACCGAAAGAAGGGATATGGTAGCAATACCTACAGACCAAACCACAAAGAACGCCTTCACTCAGCATGTGGTTTCTACATTACCGACAACTACACCAAAGACACCGTGGTATTTGGATTGGTTCGGTTGGTTTTTTGATGGTCCCTCGGAACATATACCAACCGAGGTAAAGCAGGAGGATTTGCGAACCGAATTGCCTGGGATAGAAACAACAACGTCGGCACCTATATCTGTTGTCAACACAATGCCTTCAGTTGACTACCTTGAGGTCACTAACACAGCTGGAACTTCTATGACGAATGGCATAGAATCCAATCAACATACAACAGCAAAGGCTTTGGTGATGGCAACAACCGGGGATGTTGTGTACTCTACTAAAACAAATGGGGAGAATACAGCAGAAACAATCACTTGGCCTCCCACTAAGGTTATTGGAAATGAAATATCATCACATACATCAAGTGAAGTTGCAGCAATTTCGCATACTTCAATGCCACATTCAATTGAGCCTGACAGTATTGGTGGGTCTTACCCAAACTCTGTGGCGAAAGAACATACTACATCAGCCGATTGGACAACCGGGAGCACATCTACAAGCCCACCAATAAATTTGCTCATCACTCATCAAGATGTTGTATCACATTCAACCACACACCCATCTGCCTTTTTGACCACTGAAGATTTCCCAATAAAACCGAATGATCCAAAACCAAATGATGGCCCAGAAAGTGTATTGATTGAGAGGAAAACATCAACATCAACATCAACAGCATCAACGGACACAGTTGAATTTACCATCATCACTGAACCTCAAGGTATGATAGAATCGAGGACATCTCAGGTTCTCCCGCAATATTCAACGCACAATATTGATAATGATGCTGACTTTCCCCTCCACCCCTCGTCCTACGGTTCAGTCCCTGGAGTAACAGCAAGTGACAATGTTGACCAGAGTTTAACTCAATCCAGTTATGCTGTTGCGACAGACACTACAACGGAAGCACCGACTCCACCACACAGCACCCTCAGTAACAAACAGGAAACTCCGTCAGGACAAACAGCAGATAACAACGATCCCACTCTGGTTACTGGTGAATCACACCCAGAGGTTTTGGAAACAGCCACTCCTTCATACACTCAGTATGATCTGACAAATACAACAGATTTGCTCGATGAAGAAATCACTACTAATTATGAAGATAATACCATGACTGTGATATCTAGTAGTGTAGGGAGTAAACATAGTTCAACAAAAGATCTGGATGATATTTTCCCTGACCATGATAATACTGTTTACGCAGATGTGGTAACAACCCATAGTCCGATGTCCACTGCAGAAGTTACAGAGTCAGTCACTTTGGATAAAGTTGATTTGAACAATGTCAAACCTGAGACCCTCACCACACTACATATGTATAGTGCTTCTCTTCCGTCGCCAGCTCAACAGCCTACTGATAATGTATCTAATCACTTGTCAGAGCATACCACCCCAACACACCATGTCTTCTCTTCAGAGAACGATAAAGATGCTGAATCCACTCAAACACGCTCAAAAACCAGTACAATTTTAGTGAAACAAACTTCCACAAGTAGCGCACAAGAAGTACAATCATCGACACAATCATTCTCAACGCCAGTAATGTTCAAAGAACCCACAAACGATAGTACATTTTCAACACCACAAATCACCACCTATGTGACCCCCAGAGTTCCACCTCAAACCTCACAGCTCAATGCAAATACAATTGCTCAAACACGTGAAGTTAGTGTTTTGACTGCAGGAGCTGACTCGAATATAGACACTGAAACCTCCCCTAGTCCTAGAATCTCTTCACCCATCTTTTCTGTGTCATTTTCCTCTGCTGTGACTACTCTGTCGGAGGAGGCATCAGAGACAACAACAAAACCCCAAGCAGTCGATGATATCAATGCTTCTACAGTGACATTCGATCACCTTGAGGGAAAAACCAGTGGTCTAAGCAAGTCCTTCAATGCAACCAGCCAGAGCAGCACTACATCTGCTGTAGAGAGCACCAAACCTGTAACTATTGTCTACTCAACCACCCGAGCGATGTCTCAACCAGTTAGCACACATTCAGCAGAAACCACAGTTGCTTACCAGGCTACCACAACTCAGGATGACATTGAGAACAATTTTGACAGAACCACATTGGTAAATGTCCTTACGACAGCTGCTAGGCCTAAAACTACAGCAGTTGAGAACGAGCCAGCTCGAGGCAGGACCTCAGCACAAGATCATACAGCTGGAATTACTAAGTTTGTAACACCAACCAGTCCACCCTTTGAGCCAAGTGCTGGTATCAATACTGTCACCAGAGCAAATAAGAAATTAACCACATATCAAAGTGTGGTCTCCAGCCGGATCACTGACCCAAAAATCAACGCAACAATCCCTTATGCCCAATTCTCCCACAGCAGCACCACAACTACCCCACAACCATCCACAGTAGACCTCTCATCTACCATTGAGCATGAAATCACGACTGCGAGTCAAGACCACAATCACACTGATTATGGCGATGACCACCCAACCACTACTTGGAAAGGGTCTACTGCTGAGAATGGATATTATGGGGATAGTGTAACCGTAACTGTACAACAAGTACATGGTAATGTTGATGAAAATTCGACTACCGCAGCCTCAATAAGTCCACTCACCAAGAGCAACACCACAGCTTCTACAAGACCATATACTGTAGCCTTGTCACACACCATCGACCCTGAGCTTCTGACTACAAGACAAGATAATAATGGTGCTACTGAGGATGGTAACTCAACTACTGTCGTACCCGCAACAACTGAGAGTGAGGCTTCTGTTGAGGGAGTCACTAATACCAGGTATGGTGCTCATGATAAGGAGATGACAACTCAACAGCAAGCTTTGGGTAGTGTGAGTCATTCGTCCATCGTACATACCGAGTTAACAGATGGGACAAGTACAGTAGCATCAGCGGAAGAAAGCTCAACTGATTCTATTGCTACCACGATCCCACCAACGCAGAGATCGCCAACATATCAAGAGAATGAATCTACTGCTGTGAGATACAGCTCTCCTATTGCTAGCAGTATAACCAGTCACTCAACGCAGGGGATTACAACAAACCTAGTTACAACAACAGCTCAAGCTACAAGTCCAAAAACTGAACACATTGGATTGAGTAGTGCACAGAGTCCATCACCAGAGATATCTATGCAAACTGGTTTTATCTTCTCATCACCCTTCCAACAACCCACTACAAAAATTATTACCACACCTGCATCCCCTACAACCACAAGGCCTACCACAAAAATAGGTAAGCCTACAGACTCAATAGTCACTACTCAGAAACTGATAGTGACGTCTCCCAAGCAATCTCCTTCTGAAGCTCAAACGACAACCAGAGATCACCCAGCTACGAAAACTTCCTCAGAACCATCGCTGCCAACTACAGCAACACTCCCAGAGCCATCACTGTCAACTACAGTCAAGCCAGTGGTACTGAAAACTACACTTCCGATGGCATTCAACAAAACTGAATCTCTGACACAAGCTCAAACTCTTGGAAAAATCCCAGAAACATCGCCTTTTACAACTAGTAAAGTCACAGTTAAAACGAAGCCCACCCAGCTACCTGCTTCTACTGAAAATGCAGATCAACCTCATGTAGTATACCAGGGAGATAACAGATCACCTGATTGGAGGGACAGTGGATATAGGGGTCAGCCTAGCCGAGGTTATGATGAAAGGACAACAAAGGATGTGGAGGAAGTTGATGATAACGACAAAATCAAAGATCTTAGTGAGTTATTTATTTTCAGTTTCTTTATTCCTGTGTTACATTACCACTACTTTGTCGCTAAATAGATCAAGCTAAATTTTGTGTTTGGAAATCAAGTTTCGTTCCCTGTTCCTTGTTTTCTTCACAATTCAAAGCCAAGCTAGTACTACCTGATTATTGGGAGCTTAATCACTGCCTCCTATCAAATACACAGCGAAAACAAGCCAGTATAAGTTGCAATAAGATACATCGGTAGAAATATAACACAATGTTGGTAGAAAACTTGAAGTCACAAATCTCATAATCTCTCAATTTTAGATATGACAACCATTGTGACAACATCAGTTGTGGTGATCGGGCTTATTATCATTACTATACTTGTGGTGATAGCTGTTATATGTACCAGAAACGCTCGCAGAAATACCGAAATAAGGTAAGGAGGAGGTTTGCATCATTGAAAACTGTGAATACTAATATAGAGGATATAATTACCAGTATTCGTGTTGACGGCGGGCTGTATTATTTATTTTGCTTGGCCTTGCCAGGTAGTTGTATTTGAGGTTAGTGTTCACTGCCTACAGCATTTTAGCAGACGTACATACATTGTATTTTTGTTTCATCAATATTCTATACTTTATTTTACTTACTCTACTGTATTTTAGGAACTAACGTAGTAACCTTATTGACTATGAGTTGTGTACGGCAGTTTCTTTTGACTTAGTGGCTAGTTTGACATGTGGGCCCAAATCAAGTTGCAATTAGATATGGGCCAAAATGTCAAACATCAAATCGAAGAAAAAAAAACAATAAAAATTATTTCCATCAATTATCTCTTTATTTTATTTTTCAATCAATTTGTTGCAGGAACCGACGGAGTAACCTGATTGACTACGAGTCTGCGTACCCTCTTCCATCTCAGCTCAGAGCTAATAATATCAGGTCTAAGTTCTCTCATATAGAGAAAGTCTCTGTCAAAGCGGAGGAAAATATATGTAAGTTAAAAAAATTGGTCGTTAGCATCAAGCCCCTTTCTGTCTTGTCTCTGAGTTACTCAAATCAACCTTGGTTCAGGTCTCAGGAACCCATAGAACTCAAGCCTTCCGGTCCTCCAGCCCTCCTTTCATGAATTTTTTGGGATTCTGGACTTGAGTTCTAAGAGATTTGGATAAAAAAAACAGGGTGATTTGACGGTGAGGTAATGATAGACAATTGATGAGCAATTAATGATTGCATCAACCTAGCAATCTTTGTCCAAGCAATAAATTCATTATTGCACCATTGAACCTAGCCTGTCTTGACAAGCTTTGTGAAACAAACAAAGACCTCCCCCTTAACGACCCTTGCAAATAATGCTACAATGGCTCCTTATAAATAATGTTCACATTCAGATTCAGAGATAGATGAGTCGTTAGCTGCCGCTGCGCAGTCGCCTCCTACAACACCAGTAGAGCCTGTTTTACCAGGTGCTCCTGCCGTGCCTGGTGCTCCAGCTGCTCCAGCTGCACCAGTCGCTCAGGTACCGGTTGCTGTACAGGCAGGAGCTGTCAGATTACCAGTAGTACAGGATATCATACTGCCTGGTGAGTCACACTTCAACTAACATCCTCAAGCTTACACTATCTTTACTTTTCTTGGTATATAATATATTGAAATTTTGTTGGAATTATATACAGTTTTGTCCTAATTAAGGAAAGTGTGATTAATCTGACCCTAAAATTCAACGTGATTTGTCTGAAGAGACCAAAGATCCTTGTCTGAATTGAGAGGAGCACTCTGTACTGATTAAAGATTGCCAGGCAAGGCTGAGCTCACCAAAAGGGATTTTCATCAAACTTTTCTTACTGTTTATTTATATAGAACATGTGGTTGTGATCGAAGAGGAGATATACTCACTACCAGTACCCTCAGCTCGACCCCCTGCTAGACCGCCCCCTGTATCACCCCCTACTACACCCCCTCAACTTCCTCCTAGAAGATCTCTTCCTGCATTACCTGGTCTCAGGCTAGCTGGTGTCCGCCAAGGTGAGTCTGAGTTTCAACAAAATAAACTTGATACAACAGTAACCAGGGAGGGTTGGAGGAGTATCCCACCCCCCTGCAGTAACCTGTTTGCTGTTTGTCCCAAGCTATCTGCTGTTACACAGTTATAGACAAATAAGCTTTGTTCTTGTCCTCCAATCAATTGTAGGTTATTTGTTTACTGAGGGGTTATTTGTGTACTGATGCCTGGTTATATTACAGCATCATTACAGTGTAAACAATCAAGATCACTAGAGAAATTATAGGATAAAGATTAGCCAACAATGCTGTCAATCATCACAGTAATTAAACATCACACTGACATTAAGATTTCACTATTGTGTATGTATAGAGTAGATTAAGTCTGAGCAGGGAGAATTCCCCTGGTCTGAGTACCTAGCATGTGCATTTCTCTAATGCTGAAAAAGTCTGAGTAGGCTACCTAACATGTGCATTCCTCTAATGCTCAAATAAGGTAGGGTGATCACACAATATGCCTCCATGATGTGTTGCTCAATTGATAAAAAAGATACACGCAATAATGTCCCTGTGATAGGTGTGGTCAATCTTACCAAGGAGTTAAGTTCAAAGTATTTGATACAATCTTATGTCTAGAAATCTCCTTAATCGTACCAAAAATAATGCACTAACACTGCTCAAATAATATCTATTTGTTTTCTATTGTAGCTTTGACATCAGTACCTTTCCTTGTTGGAGCACACTCTAGGATAGATAATAGTATTATCGATCCTATCTCATCATGTAGCAGCTCTGAGTGCTCCTCACCCGCTCAAACCCCTCCATCACCCAGACCTAAAAACAGAGGTATATCATCTTATTAATCCTTTGACACTTTACAATTAGTGATGACATATAGTCGATTTGTATAGTTATTGGCTATAGGCAGGCTCGGAGCCTTCACTAACATGAATAAAAGATTGTGGCTCTACACTGGTTAACTACTTACTTGAGTTGCAGAGAGTTGTTTCTATGGACAATTGAAGTGTTGAGGCATTTGACTTGCTATAAAAAGTTGCAAGCCATGGGTCTCTTATCAAAAGAATTTTTTATTATGATAAGAGAAAAATAATTATGTGTAGAATTGCCTTATCTTGCCTTAATGATTTACTCACATATCATTTTAAAATTATCCGTCGTGTTTATCAAGCAGTCCCAGGTGGTCTAGTGGTTAGGATCCCACGCTTTCACCGTGGTGGCCGGGGTTCGATTCCCCGTCTGGGAGTATTTTTTATTTTTTCAGTACACTCATTCATTTTATTATCACCATACCCAAAATGTTGATGACAACACAATTGCAAACATAATAAGAACTAATTGTCTGATAAAATATAATATGGAGTTGCCCCCTCTTTACTATTTATTGTTATATTATTTGTAAATATGTAATAGTTGTTCAATCTCCTTCACTGAACCTACAGCTCATACAATGGCATGAGTCCCTTTTAGTCGTTTTATAATGTTAAACTCTAACAGCGGGCCTGGACAAAGGTTAAAGCCCTTGAACTGTCAATCATTTCGTTGTCGGGGGGGGGGGCCCAAGACCTGTTGAGTGCTTTCAACTGTAGACTAGACAGCAAATATACATCAAAGGAGTAAAGAGTTCGCTTGAGGAGAAGTTACACAGGCTTGATGACTTATGGCTAGTTTTCATTACTTTCATTATTTGGCTAACAAATTTGTTGCTAGCTTACTAGCTAAACTTAACTTAGTGTAGTATTTACTCCTCTAGGAAAGTTTTCTGATCTGATTCTCAATCTGATTTGGTTAATCTTGTAACTGAATACTAAGTTTTTAAGGTAGGCCATATAGGTCTACAGATCAACAATATTTGTAACCCAGTCCTCTTTCAATCATAAGTTTATATTTACTCCCAACCAAGCAAGTTTACATTATAATTTGGAGTTGTTCCCCCTTTACTTGTTTAACAATCTAGAGGAGTAAATGTTTGCCAACATTCAGTTTAGTTTAGTTTGGGGCTGATTGATGTTAGCTAGAACCAATAGTTTCCCAGATGAGGTGGAAGGTTATATAAAGTAGAAGTAGTGGGCAGAATAAATGTTAGATAGCGTTAAATGCAGCTATCTCAAGCTTGTCCAAACTTTTATACCGGCAATACTTTACATTCTCTAGAATAGATAACTTTACTAGATTAAATTTATTGAAAGTCAATTTAAATTTTTCCATTTATCATTACAGTACTGCCGCTGTCCTTTACAAGGCCCACGCAGCCAGTATCTGTTCACTCACCGCTATCACCTATAGTATCACCAACAACCCAGCAATCTACAACAGTTCAGATGAGAAGGCGGGCAGCTGATATACCACCCGAACTACCTGCTAAAACTCGGACTAAGACTCCTTCACCACATTAACTTGCAGGTAATTCTTTGCAGGCCAAATTTAACTACAATTTGTCTATAAATCAAGGATGAGTATCTATCATATATTCTGCTCATTTCATGCTGAGGGAAGGAGGTTGCCTCTCCAAACGTTCACTTCGGGATAGAACTATAGATTCTCAATGAAGCATTGCTTTGTTTTACTTGGTAACAACAGAAGTTGGAGTGTTTTGAGCAACTGTAATATGACCCAATTCTAATTGAAAGTCTCCCGAATCCACCCTCTTGATTATAAGCTCTGTCATGATAATGTTGAACTTCCCAAGGACTTCAAGAAACAGGCTTGTCCCTTTATTCAGACTCTTCCTTACGGGCCTAGCTCTTGCCACAGCGCATTTTTTTGTATTTATTTTGTCATTCCAAATTAATTGACAGATTTAATTAAATGTAAATCTTTATTTTATAGAGTTATAAGGAAGAAAAACTTGCTGGATGTAGCTCAACACATCGACCTTGACATTCAGTAATGTCACGGCTTATATCCGATGCACATGAGAGTAGAGTCGATTCGGACTAACTGTATTCTTCAAACACTCAGAAGTATGGTACCAAATTTGGAATCTCAATTTATTTTTATTGTCTATAGTTTAAATTATGAAATATATCAGCAAGTATAATATAGCCATCAATGATTAACTTGCATATTTGCTTTTCTTCATAGAAGAAGATTTTTATTTTCATTTCCCTTTGATACACATTACACAAATACTTGCCTTAAAGGTTGTTTTGGTTGCTCAATTAAACAGAGTAATTATTAATTAGTATTTGCCACTCGCCAATGAAATAGAATTCTCATGTGCCATAACGCTGTCATATAATCAGGTATCCATACATTCTTAGTTTTCATTCAGGGCAACTATTATTGCCCACCAGTTTTCAGTTTCCAGAAAAAAAAACTTTTTATTGTAAATCTTGATTATTATTTCCTTTACAATTGTTCAAATAAGTAGATATTTTCATACCATCATTTTACTATTATGTTATTTTTTTAGCTCATCGTATTACATAAATAAATATACGGGTAATTAAATCATGTTTCTAAGTTCCTCGTTTGGTCGTTAGTGGCGTTCAATTGATACTGGTTGTTCTGATCTACTGGTACCGACCGAATCATCACAAACTACAAAGGTGATCAATTCAACCAAGATTTGCCTTCTCTTGAACAAAGTGAGGGTAAATCTTGTTGGTTTCGTGTATTTAAAGATTGATTACCCAACAATAGAGAGCATATCTAAGATCCTCTGGACTTAATCAAACAACAGCTCATCACATTTCGATAACATTGGCATCCAACCACAGTCACTATGATTTAACCGCCCATCTCATGCTGGTTGTTGATACTGATGTGAGCCACTAGAATGTCCAGAGACAGCCTCAAATCAGTGTTCGGCTGATGTCCCCTATTCAAAGCCTTGTGTGTTGCAGAGGTACCAACGCCGCTGTTTCTCGAGTCTGGCATAGTGAAAGTTCCTCATTATCAGATTGATGTGATTGTATACAGTTGTTTAAACAGAAAAAGTTGTAACAGATGACAGCTAGGCCTGAATGAGAAGGCGATTGTGGCCGTAGGCGGTCATTCACCTTCCCTAACTACTACATGCAGCCAGAAACGCCTTCTGATAATTCAGAGCCAACACATCGGCCACCCATATCGCAGTACATGTCAAGTCTGAAGTAGTCAGAGTTTCTCAATATCAAATTGATTTGATTGCAGTAAAAATCAAGATATCCAAAATAAATCGTGACAGACGACAGCCAGTCCTGAATGGTATTGGGTAAGGCGATCCCGGCCGTAGGTGGTCGTCAACCTCAATTTAGCGTCCGCATGCAGCTACAAACATCTTCCCCTACACCACTAAGGGATGGCTGTGTGACAGTCCTGGGATTGACCTAGATTAAGTTTGATCAAATTTGCTGACATTTCAAGTTGCATCCATTCAATAAGTGAGCCTCTGTCTTAACCGCCGTAACTCCTGAAACAAGTTTAAATTTTAATCAAATTTGACTTCGGGTAGACCATTCTAGCCATGTTTGTACCACGTTCAATCTCCCAGACAAGTTGTGGGCGTAGTGCCCACTATACTTGTTATAGCTGAGGTCATGTTTTTTATCAGAGCATACTTTACCATCTCAAGTATGTTGATTCATTACATGTAGGATTTCAGGTTCATTTGCATATTGAGTAACAAATTTAGATGAAGAGTTTCGACAGGTTAACCAGAATTATAATGGGATGATAGAACTTTTTTTGCCCCATATTATATGAGTTTGAGAAAAAGATGTTAGAGAGGGAACTTTTTGAAAAGCCCCTGACTAAAGTTATTTTCAGTCCTGGCGCAAATCTTCTCTAAGATGAATGAGCCTTGATGAAAAACATGAAGGCGGAGCTTAAGGTTACTGCAGATTGTGTTGTGGCTGTCAGAGCTTTCAGTCGAAGGTTCTGCATATGGAGTAGTGGATAGTCATAGAACAGGTTCTCTCTTGGTGGTTTATTGATGTTACAAAAGTTGAGTATTGATTTTTGAACATCAGTCAGCATTCACAGAGGGAACTACCTTGTTCTAGAGTAATGAAACCTAATTGCAAATGTATACATCTTGTGCATGAACTACCAAACTACTTACTTACCAAACCCTAAAATACCAAAATAACAACATGAGGCGCTTTGAGAGCTTAGCGCAATCCCGAGTTGTAATCAGCCTGAGTTTTCACCGCCCTCTTGACTCATATAATTTGTTGAAACCAGAACAGTTATACTTAACAGTACTCCACACCTGAACCAAGACAGATATATCAATATTTGATGTTTGATCTGAGCCATTCTGTTGACACGGCCGAAGCCAAAAATTCTAAAAATAATATCAAAGCTAGGAACACCTGAGTTTTGAAGGGCATCGCTCAATGTGAAACTATGCAGAATGTTTTTGATGTGAGGATTGGTGAAGCTAACCCAACATCAGAGTTTAGACTTGGAGAGCCATGTTCTTGTTAGCCTATAAAAGTTCCCAACCCTCCACCATCCATCATTTTCAAATGACATAAGCTATACTCTTTGGTGCATACCATTTCCATCTACCCAAAGGAATAAAGGTATTTAGCTAAACTTGAGTTGAGTTTGTTGCTGTCGACTAGGTGAAAGTTACCACCAATTTTTGCTAGCTAAGCTTGGGGTTTTTATAGATTAGAGAGGTTGAGAAAGTGTATGCTAGCCGTAAATTTAGCTTTTTAAAGATCTGCACATGGTCTGTTTTCCTCCCGTAAAACTACTCTCTTCTAGGGTAGGAGAGTAACAAAAATAGTAGTTGAGGTGAGTCTATTTATAAATTCACTCGTAAAATACGCACAACCTCTAACTAATAATTACAGAGAGACTTTGTAGGCATCGTAATATCGTCACTGCCACACATTTTTTTGTGTGAGACCGTCAAATTAGCTGAGACCAGCGCTATATCTGTGAGCTCAGAGCAGATTTGTTGTTTATTCTGAGAACTTGTGTATCTTTTCAATATCGAGGAAGAAGCCACGGACAGGGGCGTAGTGTAGACCAAACCCACCCACCTTCCTACGTTAATCAGGGGCTGAATGATGAAACTCGTAGCAAACAGGGATAAGAATTGGCACAGCATCAAGTTACTTCTCTTGTATTCTCTGCATATTCTAGCTATATACCGAAATATATTATAGATATATACAAAAATAGATATTATATTACATCTATATATAGAACAATATTGGTGATACGCTCCTGGCTTATGATGGTCCGTTTGATAAGCCATAACACAAGCGCTACACAATTGATAAAATGTAAATTCTCCAATGGGTTAATAAAACCAGCCATGCATTTGATGGATGGGCAAAGAATGTCACTCTTTTTTGCCACATTGTAATATTGCAGCTTGGATTGCACAATGCACAGCTTAAGTTATGGTTATAGTTATAAGTTGTAGACGTGGAGCGGGTGTCTGCAGTAGCACAAAGTATTTGAAATTTAAACCCGCGGCCTTTTTTTCTTTCGAAGAAATTGCAGATTGCATGATGATTGACTTGCGGCTATCATTGGTAATTGGTTGACCATGTAATTCTGTTGTCTTGTGCTCATCTCGATCGAAACACAGACACAGAATTGGTACCATTTTGCAAGTTTATCAGCTGATCTCGAACAAGCCGAAATCACAGAAATAACTTTGGATTGATTGAGTGCTTAAAAGATTTAGACTATAAAATAATCAACATAATACAATTGAAACGAAATCCAAATATGTCAGCTACATCAAATTCTGTCAGATAAAAAGAAAATGGATGAACCACACCTTCTATCAAAATACTTCCTAAATTGAAAATGGCGGTAAAGTAGATATAAAGGGTGGAGCCTTCTATTGATTTTCGGTGATCACCACACCATCGTCATCATTGCATTATAAATGTTTGGTTTCCATATGGCCTTAGTAATCGTTGCAAATTGTCATTTCTGTGTAATGAGTTAGTTTACGCTGATGAAATACTTTGAAAATAAAGTGCAGGGGTCATCTCTGAGGCCATATAAGCGATACACCTGGTAAGTGGTGGTCAAAGTAGGAAAAACAGGAAATAGATCCTGTCACCGGCTTATCACTATAAAAATCAATGTTGATCCCCCATGCATGTGAAGCAAGCTTGACTTTGGCGCCAGAAACAATGTACACACAAACTTTGCAAAATGAGTCCTCTTTTTGTTATTCAAACATCCCCTATCTATCTTCCATCAATATAATTGTGCCTCAAGATTTTGAAATGACAGGGTGGAGTAAGCTGTTTCTCTTCGTTATTTCAGCTGGATAGCTATTCCAGCTAAAATGATTTGATTAGAAAGCAACCACATCCTCCGATTATAAAGGCAAAGCTAGATGATAGTTGATGGTTATCAATTTTTGAAAAGCACCCATACTAATTGAGATCTTCAGTGATTAGTTAAAGTTTCATCTCCCCTCAACTACAAGTGTGAAAGTGAAAGATTAAAGATCAGAGACAGATTAAAATTTTTTACATACGTTCGAGTTGTACTTAGCCAGAGGGCACATGTGGGGTAGAGGGGCGTATTCACCAAGAAGACAGTTTTACTAGAAAAAGTTTGTTCCCTCTGTTGTGGTGGAGTGATTTTGCAAAAGTCAGGTTATGACGCCTTGATACCCAACTTTTTATAAAAGGCGCTTCATCACCACACAGGGAACAAACTTGTTCCATAGTTGATGTCATCTCTTAATTTCTGTGGGAATAGGGGAGGCTTGGTTAACATTTTATCCTCAACCTTGTTCATCATATAAATCTTGGCTATTGAAATCATTACTAGCTAACCACTCAACTAGCAAAACTGAACTCCAGCTTTTAGGGGGGGGGGGGGGGGGCTAGCTAATCAATACTGCTACCAGTATATATTAAGAACAGCTTTGTCACCAAACTTCATATATTTATGTGGGGGTGAGCTGGCGAAGTCAACTGAAATTCAGATTAATTCAACTCACATTACACTTTGAGGCTAACGCCAAGTACCAACTCCAGTTCCCTCCTAGCTATGGGTTACCAATACACAAAGAGGTATCAATAACCTGTTAAGACACATTCGTGACCTTGAAATGACATTGTATAATTTTATTATCAGGTATTTTGTTTTGGCTTTTCCTGTGGCACCATTTTTATGGAATTAAATTTTGGCAAACTTTCAAATTAGTTTGATTTATGTTACACGATTTCAGGCGTGAACATTATAGTATAGTATAGTATAGTATAGATAGTACAGAATATAATCGTCCTTGACCTAAAATCAGCCTCATGTCGACATGTTTTATAACATTTCCATAGCGCCAAAGTGAATACTGATAAATACATTACAATGAATAACTACAAAGAGAGAATTGGGCTAGCTCGAAAACCAATATTGACTTGTGTTCTCTTTTATTGGGAGAAGACAACTACAGTATGATTTTTGACTTGAGCTCATGTGTTGAGATCCATGTTGCAAAAAGTAAGTTACATCACACTGAAAACAGCCCAGATCAGGGTGCCAGATGCTAAACAACTTCAAACCTTATAAAACTTATACTTTTCCGCTAACCTTGCAATCGCAGCAGGGGTCAGAAACTAGAGTTTAACATTGGATGGATTACCATATCATTATATCAACTTTGATTATATTAATTACAATGCATTGAAAAATGTTGTTCAAAATTGTTTGAGAGAAAGGGCATCTTTATCTGAATTATGATAACTCACCAGTGGTGTCAGCATGTGAAGCATATGCAGGCCCAGTAAACAGTTCGGTGAAATGCTATTCCATTATCAATATTTTAATGGATGCACACTCTATAAATCCATCCTAGAGCCTCCAGAATTTATCATATGACTTGACATACACAGAAAAGACTGAGATTTTAATACAGCTTGGTATGATTCGAGGAGCGCCATTGTGCGGCCTCCTGTAGATTAGACGAGTTGATGAAAAATCTATGCAATCCAATCACTGATGTCCATACACAGTTCTTGAGAAAGAAAGAACCAAGAATTGCGTTTGGACAATCAATTTCAGGACGCGAGCCTCAAGAGGTGATTCCCATGATGCAATTTGTTAAAGTCGCGATCTTCAAATTGCAAATTCAACCATATAATATCCATATTGAGTTGTCAAGGTCCAACACATGGTGCAACAAGTGGTAAGTGGTTCATAAAACAACACGTTTACTGAGGTGTTGCAATTAGAAAAGATATACAGCAAGTAAAACATATTTGACTAATTCATGCTGTTGAAACAGGTTGCATAAGCATTAGTCGATGCCAAGTCACTCTCAAGAGCCGAGATATCTTGAACTGTCAAGTGAAATGTTGCACCACTAATTAAGCGGCTTGAAACTCAGTAAAGCCAACATTCAAAATCTCCTGCCTCTAGTGCGTCAGAAAACACTTGGCCGTTGCACTAGCGCACTTAACCCGTCACCACACTTGGACTTCTCAAACCGACATCAGATAGACAACCAAGAATCTATGACAGCTTATGAAAAAGAGTGCCAACAAAAGACTAAGAAATCTTCCACAAGATTTGGAAATAACTTGGAAAAAGCTCACTACAACAAGATTAAAATGTTGAACTGCCACCAAAGCTCTGAAAAAAGGCACAAAGACTTTTATTTACTGAGAAGTAACAGTGTGACCTACCTACCAGTAAATCATTCCAGCGCTGCGGTAAACACATTCAATCCACAATAGCAAACAAACTCTGTAACTACCCGCATATCTAGAGCAGACATCTCTCCGACAACTATAGCTGGTGGTAAGTGTAGATGTGTAGAGAGGATGAGAGAGAAGCGAGCAGACATCCCTCCGTTGACTATAGCTGATGGTAAGTGTAGAGGAGAAGCTAGCAGAGTGAGGAACGGTTGCTTGTTACCTCTGCTGGTTACCGGCGCTAACTGACTGCAGAGTAGTGAGCGCCAACGGAGCAAATAAAGCCTTCAGCCTCTCTCAGCTCACCACAGCATTCAATCACAGCTTAGCTTGTGGTTAACCTTTTGCTAAGTTACCCTGATTCATCTTGCCTAATACTGCAGCTGTATAGTCAGTCGTCAACGAGACCAAATACGTGGCAATGCTTAAGAGAGCTTAACGAACCATGACTACATCATAGTTTGGTGATTGGTAAATCTATCTAGCTACTGATGCACCAATGTACAAGGCGCAGTTTCTCTTATAGTCGGCTATGATGAGTGTGCAACCATGCAGGGCTACAGACACCCATAATTTGAGGGGCGGATTGGACGAGCCTGTGTGCGACAAGGGGTAATTAAACAGACTAGTTATCACTTAAAGTTAAATTAATGATTAAAATGACACCCAGCTAATACTTATCCTGATTGTAAAGGTTGATTATCAGATAAGATTTAGTGTTAATTTCAAAATTGATAGCATGTGTCAAACAATTTGAAACAGAGGAAATTTTCCTAAGTAGTTGAGAAGTTTCTGCAAAGTAATCACTGGTTTAAAAATAGAAGATCAATCTGTGGACTAAAATAAGGGGAAAATTCACTTTCTGATATAACGGTTTCTCTTGCTGATTTTTGACCCAGAAGTTTTGTTCCTTTTCCACATTGATAATGGATAATGGAAATGAATTCTGGCAGTGCAGACAACCATGATGTTGCCCTGAAAAGCTTTTCAAATTTTAGCCACTAAATACCTATCTACTCAGATAAGGTGGCTTGTTGCTCCCCCTTCAATCATATACATCCACCCCTTTGGAGGTTGACCATTCTCCCGCTCCTCATCCCTATGACTCGGCAGGAATGCTGTAATATAACATACCCTATAACAATAAGTTAATCATATACCTATTAATCATTATTATTCACTTATTCATTTTTCCCAGGTGAATTATGCGACACACGTTAAACACCTAGCCGAAATATGATTGGCTCAATTTTAAAAGAGATGCCTTTTGATTGGCTTAATTTTCAAATGAGTTTGTGATTTGCTAGGGATAGCAATATAGGGAGCCCGTAAGATCGCCGACTATACCCTATCATTTAGCTCCTACCCACAAGTAATATATAATATTGAATGGTAAACGTGGGTGTCAAGGGTGGCATAGAATGAGCAGTGAGCCGGCCCATGTACCTGACATAATCTGAACTCCACTTCGCTGACAGGAATCGGTATTGAAAATCCTCCGGAATTAACTTTTTCATAGTCTCCCATACAAGAATGCCTTGATATCTGTAAGATATGATTGACGTTACCCAACCTCATAATATAACACTAGAACCAAGAAACTTTGAATCATCAAGACTTAACTTCCAAATATTCCTTAATCCAACAATGCCTGGAAACCTATAATCTATAACTCGCAATACTCAAACTTTCCGAAACACAAGGCCAGAACTGCGAAACTACAAAAGAAACAGAGGTCTGTCGGCAAAGAGCATTTGGTTTTGATTGACCGACCTACACACACTTACATACCAAACTGTTTGAAAACTCAAACCTTGTTTTGAGGTCTGCTCTCTATTAAAAAACTGCCGCAATGTCTCCAGACCAAAACTATAAAAGCCTTATCAAAGTGTCTAAATTCGCAATCTTAAGCGAGCCTATACGTCAGAATTGTGTCCAAAAAGTGTTTTATGTAAGGAGCAACAAAGTTAACATGAACCCAAACTAAAAAACATAATCTAAGTGTAATAAAGAATCATGCGCTTGCTGTACGAGCTCTTCCTACCATGTAGTGGCTTACGCCGAGGTACAGCAGGTAATCATCGAATGACATCACAATGTAGTGGCTTACGCCGAGTTTCAGCATGTAATCGTGGAATGACATCATAATGAATGGGATGTGCAATAGTAAACTCTTGGACTAGCTCAACATGCAAACAAGCCTGAGCAGTTGCCAAATAGTTACAGCTAGCACGATGACGTCTCCCATTTTTCAAGCCAACAGGATGCCACTGCAAGCAAGTTCTACTCCCGCCGTGTCCTGTTGATATTGTCTTGCCCGGAAACAAAATGAATTTGCAATTTATCAAAACTCTCATCCTGTTCAACTTGAATTTAGATTGATGATGATTGTTAGAGTGCATTCACGATTCCTCAATACCGGAAGCGGTACCGTATTGATCAAACAAGAGGGTGGACCGGCTGTGTGGGTATGACCCAAGTAAAACCTGTCAATCTTGAATTTAGATGCGTTATGATTGTTGAGAGTCCTTTTGCAATTCCTCCACATCAGAAGTGGTACTGTACAGATCAAACAAGAGGGTGGACCGGCTGTGTGGGTATGACCCAAGTAAAACCTGTCAATCGGTGTAACGGAAAAGGCAAAAACATCTGATCAACCTCATAACATGAACTTAGGTCGGTACTAAATTTGCATGATACACTGAACAGGTTACAATGACACTGCGATGACACTGCGGCACAGTCATTGTTAGCCAAGTGCTCTGAATATTACCAAGGAGTAATAGCGTTACTCCTTGATTTTACCTACTCATACTAGTGATGAGTCTACTCAAATCATGAATCAATATTTTCTGTCTTTTGAGCCTTTGCCACTTGAATTTTAAATCTCCCCAGTGGTTGGGAGAATCAGAATCCATCAAGTACATGCTATGACGAATTCAGAGTTTTAAGTGCGCCCAAGATGATGCAACTCGATAAAATCCATCTGCTTGCATGGTGCAAAAAACAAAATCTGCATTTTAAGGATTGATGATTATCAAAGATGTGCCAACGAGGTTTATTAAGGGCTTTGTACTGGAAGCAGTTGTCTAAATTGCAGCTGCAAAATATTTTTTTTACACACTGAAATCATCGCATATACTGAACAGCTTCCACAGTGATTCCATAATGTCTCTTTTAAGAAAAAAATTCCCTAACCTCTGAGATGCCGCGGCAGAAAACAATACATCTAATATGCTAAGATTAACATTTTCACCTCCAATAACTTCCAAGTTTTGCGAGTTAAAAAATGCTTTGACAGATACATTTTAGATCTCTCGCAAAGAAACTAGTAATGGCAAGAGTTTAGTTTGAATGTGACTTAATGTTAGCTAGCACCAAAACCAGCTAGCTAACATTAAGTTTGAGTTTATATAAAGAAACAAGGTTAAGTAAATAATAGCTAGTCTAACTTTCATTTCTTCAATCTGCAAATAACTTAAACCACTGCTGACACAGCTGGGTTTGGCCCAGCATAGCCACCAGTCACAAATTTAAATAGAAAGTTGTGGCATCAAAACATCTAGCCAGTAGCTTTGAAGGGAGATATATGAGCTCTCAAAATGTAAGGAGTATCTTCTTCCCCAGCCATCCACCATTAGTGATGACATATGTTGAGGTTGACCAACCAGTTGCCTTTAAAATCTAGCTGAGATCCACTTTGAGAGCTCATATAACTCCATTCAAAACTACTGGCGAGATGTTTTGATGCCACAATTCTCTATTTAAATTTTTGACTGGTGGCACTGCTGGGCAAAGCCCAGCTGTGTCAGCAGTGGTTTAATCCTCTATGTTTCAGACATTGAATAAGGCGGGAATTCATGTAAAGACATAAAATGGACTTAAATGTAGCTTGCCATGAATGGCGCATTTTTCAAGCTGCAAATACTTTAATCCTTTCTAGGTTTAGGTAGGCCTTGACTAGACTAAACCTATGCAGTTACACCGTACGGCGTGGGTGACAAAAATCTATAGTTACCGCTATTCTCAAGTCTTTGTGACGGCTATAACCTGTTATTACGTGTCATAATTACAGGTCTGATCCTACATAGCAATGAACGTCTTATTTTTTTGTCAAGCAAAAATGATAAAACTGCTGGTAGTGGCATGATACTGGCATTGCAGCTGGCTCAGAAAAGTGCGGCCTCACTTAACGATTCCTTAAGGGGGCTAATGGGGTTTATCCGTACTTCTACCTGAGAAAGTTCAACCGTAAAACTATAGACTGTTAGTATGTTGTGGTCCTGGGGTTGAGGAATTCGATAGGTCACACATTCGCAGCGGATATAGAAACCCATCCATTCACATGAAAGTCAAAATAGCTAAAATTTTGGCTTTCGGCCCAAAAGTTATGACTTGGCTATCTTCCGGCAGATTAAGAGAAAATTATTTAGCTACTTATTGTATTTATTGGCTGACTCCACAGAAAACTTGCACACATGGAAAGCCTAGGTGTTGATGGTAATATATTAGATATTGTATCTACACAACTACGGCTATCCATATTATTTTTAAATTTTGACTGCACACTAAGAATTTTACGATACTCAATTTTCAAGAAATATGTAGTTCAGTGTGGCATGCCTGACAAAAATCATCCATCTTACAATAGCATAATGGCAAGGACTGTAAGTTTTCTAAGGTTTCAATCACCGACTTCTTTAACCATTACAGCCCGATCCTGCTAAGCTAACACCACAGGTCAAACAAATAGGAATCACAAAGTGCCCTGTGCACCTGGTGTCGTTGATCCCATTCTAGCCTATTCTTATGTAATTTACCATTGCCATACTAGGGCCGTAGTTCTAGGGGAGGCAGGGAGACATGGTTTACCCTAGAAAGCTTACTACAGTGGCCTAAAAAGGCTATAATTGGATAATCCATGTCAGAACCAGCTCATTTGGGATTGCCATTTGCTCGTTATATCATTGAAACGCTTGGAGGCTGGGGACCGGGGACTCAGGAGGAGCTTACAATACCCAACCTGGTGTTACTTCACATCCTCAAAGATTTTGGCCTCCCCCCTACCATTTCTCCTAAGCTACGACCCTGCATTGTCATACTATAGTTTGTAAGGCTGTCAAGTGTTAGGTAGGCAGGAATGACAAGGATTAGCAGGTACTCACAGCATGGCTTTGATAGATAGTAGGGCTAATTACATTGCAAATCATTGATTATTTACCATGTTGTGATAATTGTTACATGCGGATAGGGCTACCTATGGTGTTTTGAGATTGTTTGATTGCGAGAAAGTTTAAAGGGTAATTTGAGTGCAGGATACCCTTGGAGAGGAAAGTGTTAGCAGAACTAAAAAGGTTACCTCTTTGCACTTGAAATAGTTAGAGTTAAAGCTAGCTAACATTATAGTGATTTCTACCAAAACTAGTCGCCCTCAAACTAGCTAAACTTAACTCTAGCTAACATATTCTCCTCTTGGGCATGTATACGTTTTTGCGAAAGGTGTCAGTTGAGGATATAGTGATGCCCCATTTCTTTGCATAAGGCCGTCAAAAACTTGAAATACCTATGGATTTATGGACTGTTAGATTTTTTTAGAATACACAACTCACAGCTTGACTTTCAAAAGTTGGTTTCCTTGTATGGTCTGTTGGGTCTGTGTTGCCACTTTGAGCCAAGAGTTATCATCAGCCCCCCCCCCATCTAACTTTCTATAAATAAAAGTATCGTTATCCGTTTTCCTTGTCACTGTATTGCAAAGGGTTGTGTTTTTCTCTCCCTTTGTGGTTACTTACACATATTTTACGTGGCCACAATTAATAAATTCACTAAACAAGGTTGTGAATACACCAAGGATTTTGCACAAATCTTACCAGCCAAAGAGATTGACAATCTCAAAGTCAAGAATGAATTGTTAAGGGGGTCACAACTCCAGAAATATAAAACATTTGAAAACCACCATAGTCAGGGTGACACTGCAAATATTACACCATTCCTACCTATGATACAATTTCCCTCGATCACCCTGTTCCGACTCCAAGCCTTCTCCGTCATGGTTAGAATTCAGTTTCTACAATCCTCACCGTTACTAATGATTAATGACCGATTCAGTGTAATGTGTTGATATGAGCTGCGGTGGCCAGCCTCGATAATTTGCCACGCAAACAAAATCTGGCAAAACTTGTTTGTAAAGATTGAATGACAGATCCTCAGCTTTGATCTGCGGGCTCGTCAATCTTTCAGTCCACAACAGCTGACGGTTCAATCATTGCCAGAACTAGAGCCTGTAAGAAGAGAAATTACAGATGAAACCGCGGAATGTCTTACATTTACATAATTGTACTAAACAGCACGCAAAGCTTATCAAAATTCTAATTTTTTGTTACGGATTAACCAAAGTGGTTGAATGTGCGGCAACCACGAATGGATTCTCTTCCCAGTAAACGAAGATAAAATCACAAGCTTACTAAGAAAAAAGATTTCAATTATAGATGATGCTGTTGAGGTGGCAATAATTATTTAACTGCGCTTTGCTATTAAGAGGGTATTGCAAAAGAATTGATTCTTTTCTCGGAATCGATAGTATACATATTGCGCAGTAATAGGATTTTTCCGATGAAGAAGTCTTTTAAACAATACTACCAAGTTCAGCTGGTTGTCTTTTTAAAAACTTCGGTTAATCTGCAGACAACCTGAATAGTATATCAAAGAAAACTTCTAAACTTAGGGCCGACTCTTACAAGCAGAGTGAAGATTTGCCTCGTCTTTTCAGAATCATACAATTTCACTATAGGTTACATTAGCATTAGCATTAGAACAAGTCTAATCCAATTGCCTGCATTCCTGTTGCTCCCTTCCACTGGTCACGTCGCAGGCCTGCGGGGTGACCAGTGGATCAGGAGCAACTCGTAATGCAGGCAAATGGACCAAGCTTGGTCTACATTAGCATAAACATTCCTATCACACCAATGAGTTTAAGCAATGAACTAAATTAGTTCATTGGTTTAAGACGTAATCCCCACTGAGACTAGTGAACAAGTTGTAGAAAAACAAAATGTCAGAAATTCCCACATATGTTTTTATGCATGACAGACTGAATTTATTCAAAAATTTCTAAATTGATCCATAAATTATTGGAATTGGCAAACAGCAAAAATATCAGGCCACATTCTAACCCTGACACAAAGTTGATGTGGTACAATTGATGTGACAGGCTTTGGAGTTTGGTGTAAGCGAAGGTTAGGGATAAAAATTAGCTAGAGTTATGTTTAGCTACTTGGGGGAGAAGGGTTTTATGTTAGCTAGCTAGCAGAATCACCGATTTTCACTGGTTGGAATTTATGTTAAGTAATGAGGTTGAGAGTAAATATTAGCTAGACAAAAATTTCACTGCTACAAACTTGCTCAAAATGCTGAAGTTTTTACTCTGCCAATTTTTTTTCTCATCTAGAGTACATTACTGAATCGAGGCAGTAAAACTAGTTCAGACTGCTTACCATTTGATGATGAGCAGCCGAGGGATGTAATTCTCTCTATTGCTGACTTTGGCTAAGTCTCTTTGCAGACTATGAAGTGACTATTTTCTTCACTTATCGAACAACGGAGTGCCCAACTGCCATCCCTTTCAATAGCTCATGGTGTAATGAAATGTAACTTCATTCACAATTTCAATTGCTGGCACATCTCATTGATGGTCAAAAGCTTTGACTTGCTTGCAGAAAGCTTTGCTGGTTTATATATGTTTGGAGGTAACTGAGACTATAATGCCCTTTGGAAAGCTACGAAAAGCAAAACATAAGTAGAGGCCAGTGGATGCACAGGAGTTGACTGATTAAACTACAATCTCAGTCATATCAAAACAGAACGTATTTAGCTGTTACATCGATGCAGCGCGTTTTTAAATTTAAGGATGGGAGGGAGTGATGCCAATAAAGTTTCTAAGTGGCGCACTGCGCACAAGCTCAATATATTCTTGATCTTGTGTGAGAACCCAGTTGAAGGCTTGGGCATATTTCCACAGAAAAGGAGCAAGTAGCGCACCTACACCCATTCCCCGGTTTAAATTGTTGCTCAAGACTGTCCACCCACAAAAGCCAAGGAAACAGGTTATATCCAGGACTTTGGATAAAATAATATAACTAATAATTAATTAGCATATTTCTGTATTTCCATCAACTCTGACCCCTAGTAAATCCCATTAATGAGTTCATTTCTTGTTTTACAATTTCAGATCTAAGGTTTCATTGACACTTAATTATTTCTATAGAGGTTTCTCATCCAATTACTCTGGGCTGTAGAATGTGGAGAGGATTGTTTGCAGGCGCTCCACTATAGATGGTCTTGTCTTGTCTTCAGTCCCTCCTCCCCCCCACGGGAAATGATGTTGTTACATGGTCAAAATACAGATATCGACACCCATAGTATTCCAAGGCCTCAGAAAATCCAGTGTTGTATATCTCAATGCCAATGAGAATATAATTTTGAGCTCTGTTTTGGGTTTGGTGCTGTGGACTACGACACCCTGTCAAAGCCTTAAAGGTTCACTCTTTACATTTCTCCGGGGTGTAAATGACTGTCGAAAATTCAAGTTTTAATTTCAAACTGCTGCATAAACTACAAAAATCATTCCCTTCTGACACAACAAAAGAACATTTAGTGGCATTAACTTGCAGTATAGTCAACTGCTTTCTACTTTCCTGGAACAGATTGAAGCGGTTACTTAAATGTGAATAAATTAAATCAGTTTAATTTGACTTATTGAATTAATCTCCTATAAATACGTCATAGTCAGGAGCTAATTTCTGAGATGGTTTCATACATGATTTATCTTCAAACCACATCAAAAAACATTATTTTCTCGTGCCACGCATATATATATATATTGCTCAAACAATAAACCATAATTGAAAAAACAACACAAAATTTACATGAAATTACAAAAAATTGTCTAAAATTGAATCTGTAGGCGGACTATATATTGGTCACTGCTTTAAAATTCAGTTACTGAATAGTGAAAAGAATTGAGCAAAAAAATAAACTCAGGAGTGATGTGGTAAAGTAATAGATTTCAAAACCGCCAACTGCGAGGCGACTTCATTTTGGACTATGTTAGGTGGCTGTTTGCTTTACAGCCGGTAATCTCTGTCAATATGCGATATTAATACACAATGATGCAAAAAAATACATATCACAAAAAAGATAGAAATTTTGACGCATTCACACCAAGAGGTCCTGGAAGGAAGATAAATTGAAGATAACGCCATAGATTTTAATCGAGTGATACAACATTGAACAGACCTGGGGATTTTTCATTTCGCATCTGCAAAGTTAGTTATATACGCGTTCATCACTGAGTAAATGTGATCGGCAGTGGCCCCATTTCCAAATTGATGCAGCCAAGGAGGTCTTCTACTCCTTGATGGAACTGAGTGAACAATTTCTCAAGGAAAACACCAAATGAGCGAGAATCAAATGGTTGCTTTATAAGTTAGAGTGATTAATCATTTGATTAAAATCGGATGTCTTATCACTCGCCCATCCCGAGGCATGGGCGGCGAAATATTTGTGCCTTATTGGTGAGGCCGCAATTTCTGCGCCAATTTGCTCTCTGTTTGCAGGCAGGTCGGAGCACACCTGGGGGCCAACCACTCCCAAGTAGAAGACGGACTGCAGTGGGATTCGAACCCATGACCTTCAACACATTCGCGTTGAAGTCCGGCGCTCTAACCAGCTGAGCAACCTCCTACGCCTTCTGCTTGGGCTGGTTAGGCTTGAAAGTACATTCATGCTACCAAGGTGCATGGATAGATTGATAAGCTTGATGGGTAGCAAAATTAATTTAACCTTAAACTCAAGTCTCTGGAACATGAGTCAGACAAGGAGCACCTGTTGGAGATATGATCACCAATTTCCAGGGTTTATCAGTCCATCTGTATATCAAGTGCTGTCACATTTATATTGTAATTCTTATCAACTTATTACAACATCATCATTCCAAATCACTAACAATCTTTATTGCTGAATAAATCATACATTAATGTCACTGTTAACTTTCTCAATGAGTTTTATGGCCTAGTTATTGGCGCCTACATTCCCATCCAATTAAGCAATCTAGTAACCCATCTAGATTCAAAATTGCCAAAAAATTTACAGGTTAATTTAAGAGTGGAGGAAAGAATTCTCATAAAAGACCATGATTGGTTTTAAATGATTATAAGAGGTATTATATTGTGTCATGACCCGAAAAAGCTGTAGTCAAATTGCTCAGAACAATCAAACTATAAATTAATTGTTAGAAATTAGACGTCACTGGGAGTTATACGGATGAATACCAGCCATATTAGAAAGCTACTCTGTGTGTGATCTAATGTGAGCTAGCACCGAAATCTTTACTCCTTTAGGGTGCTAGCCTTTTCGTCTCGACTAGAATAGCGGCCATCCTACTCTCATGTTTTCTGCACACTAGAGCTAGACACACATGTGTATTTTCTCAAGTCATTTAGGGCCAGGGAGAGGGAATTAGGTTAGAGAGTTTCAGATTATAATGAACTGGGTCGCACAAGTATCCAGCATAGCAGATGGTAGATCAAATATTGGTGGTAAACGAAATCTCAGACCCATTTTGTTATGACCAATAGACATGAGAAAGGTTAGGGTATTTTCAATTAGTAACTAGATGGTGGATTTAAAACTTAACGTAAAAAAAGTTGGTTCTTTCTGAGAGACTACAAAGTACTGGGTCACACGTGAAGCACACATATACCACTTCCGTGAACTCTTGTTTGTATCTAGAGGTAAAATAAATCCCCAGTTCATCTAGTGCAAAAAGATGAGAAAATTAAAGATAAAACTCCAATTTATGCCTAATCTACCATTAAAACACCATAGAGGATGATAGCCATGATGGATCACCTAGCAGACCAGACCACAGCTTAAAGCCTCATAACAAGAAAATGGGAATTAGGCGGCAAAAACAGCAACTCCATGGGAACCTACATTTAACAGACCCTCCCCTACACAGCGGCTAGAACTTAATAAACATTCCACATCGGAAAGTGGCAGAACTATGCATATAGCCTGGGCAACTACAATTAACAGACCCTCCCCTACACAGCACTAAGAACATAGACTACGTTCTACGTCCCAACATGGCAGGACTACCCAAATAGCCCGGAAACCTAATATCCCCTACCTGCAAACATAGGCTGCTGCAGCCTCAGGCCTCGAACTGATCCTAGAATAAAATGTTAAATTCCTGCAGATCATCACAAGTGTGACCTCAAAGATAAGCCTTCCGCAGCGTGAGTAGATTTTCATGACTCCACCCTCCCACACTTCCTGTTTTGTCAATTCCTGTTTGGTTTTGTCAGAGAGTATCACCCCATCACTGTATGACTCACAGAATGCCGGCAACGAGATCAAACAGTTCAGAACCTGCTATGAATCAGCATGAACTCAAAAAATCCTAAAACTGTGTGAAAACCATCGCGTTTTTGCCTAGGCTTCGCCATCTTGTCATTACAACATCTGATTATCATTTACCTTAAATCTAAATTTTTATACAAAAAAACATGCGTACAAAAGGAGATAGCGCAATTTGTCTATGAGCCTAGGGCTGGGTTGATTCATGCTTGTCAGAGTGAAAAAGAAAATATTTATAGTATCACTTGTCAAAATTACCATTTTAATCTGTGATGTTTGGATGTGTGCAAAGCCCAGATTTTCTTCAAAACATACTACAGGGCCCCCTATGTACACCACTATAGGAGTCAAGTATTCACAGGAGGAGAAATTGTCACTAAACTCTAGCACAGAGAGATGAGACTCATGATCAGAAGTAGTCAGACAAATAGTTAGTTGGGGAAATTGGTGCCACCTAACTAACAGTAAGACATCTTCAAGCCAGCTGAATAAAGGGTATTCTTTCACCATCAGACAAGTTTAGTCTGATATTATCTTCAAATTAAACAAAACGAAACCCTCATTCACATACGCTAACTAAATATAGCCTGTTCTTTACTGCTATAGGCCTACTAATCTAGCATGAAGGTGATATGGAACCAGGAGTATTAGGCAGACTAAAGTGGTGCTTGATAACATTTAGTCATCTCCCAACAAGCTGAACTAATATTTACTATGCTAGGGTATTCTTTCAGAAATTCAGATTCAGAAATGGGGGGTGGGGATATCTGAACTACAAAACCCTCACTAACGCGTGTTAACCAAACAGAGCCTAAGCCTATTCCACATCTTCTCTGCGATAATACTTTACCATCAGGGATATCAGACTCATGAGGAAAAGGCTGGGTAGACTGAATAGCACTAGATATTAATCTGGTGAAGCACCTCACCACCAAGTCATTAACACTGAACCACAAATAGTCTCGTTCTGACGTGAGTATGATTGATGGGCGCTAGATCATCTAACAAACAACTATGTCTCATGACTACACATCTGTTATGTATGTCACAGGACCGTAGCATGGAACTAACCCGAGGGGTTCCAGGGACGTCTCAGTGGGGGATGAAGATTGTCTTGGTGGTAACATTTACAGTAAAAATATATTTTGAAAATGAAGTGCAGAGGTGAATCTGATATATTCAACTTTATTCGAGAGCCTTGAATAGCACTTGGTTGACTTTGCCTTGTACCCCTCACTGCCGCCCCTGGGATTACAGGCTCATCTGGTGGAGCTTTGGCGGGATCTGGAATGTTTGAATACGTGGACAGACAGATCAGCCGGCCGGTAACTAGAATTGTCCACGTAGAGCTGTCTACTGGTGTGATGTGTAACTTGTTAGAGAGCCTAAGATCGCTGGATGTTTGTATTACCCTAGAGTCATTAGTTCAGCTAGTTTTACCAAGAAATGGCGTTAGATAGCACCATTTTTTGTAAGCCAGGAATTAGGATGAATTAAAATGAGTAAATGTTGGCTAGCGATGGATCTCCCTACTTCTGGCAGGTGTGAAACAGCAGATTTTTCTGTTGTCGGATATTTGTATTACCCAAGAGGAGTAAATATTAGCTAGAGTTTAGTTTAGCTAGTTCTGGAAAGAATGATATTAGCTAGCACTAATTTAAGCTAGTTAAGGTTGGAGTTTGTAAATAGTTATGAGGCTGAGTAGATGCTGGCTAGCAATGAATTGCTCTACTTCAAGCCTGACCGAAATTTGGGAATACCCTTTACTCTAGGTCTAGGGTATCTGTGCCATTGAGGAGAAATAAAAGAACATCATAAATCCTTGAAGAAGGCCTGGTTACTAAAAAAATATATATTCAATATCACTAATCTTTACAACTTTTTCTTGATTTTCTCAACCTTGAAGATTTAGTCTACAGCCCAAAAACATCTTCATCTGAATAAACAGGTTAACTGGTCACCAATGCAAAAAGAAAAAGGTACTGAGGCTTACAGCGCCATTGTTGATATAAGATCAGCAGTGAAATTTATTGCATAGTTCAAATCCAAATGATACTTCCATATTCAAAACGTATCAAGTACAGTGCCTTGGTTTGCTTTTGAATATCAAAAGTACTATGACATAATATTTAGGGAAGACTTTGTGAATAGCTGACTTTCTATCACCAACTGCTACTTTGAAATAAACAAGGTAGGTCTTACACACACCAGGGAGTTTGGGGCATTTGTCCCAAACTCCCTGCACACACAATTTGAGCAGGAAAGAATAGTTTGGGAAGTAATTGTCTTCACCTTATTAAAAGGAAGACAACTTCAACAGTAATACTGAATTGATATTCGCGTCAACGACATCCCAATATAGAAAGATTTAGCTATCATAATATATAATCACATATTATGTTTAGAACTCCAATGGATATTTAAAGAGAAAAACTAATCTTTATAAGGAGAAAAAAGAACCAAAATCCTATCGAAGATTCAGTGCAGCAAGCAGCGTACCAAATATTGCAAATGGACCCGCTTTAAAAGTGGAGCAGCTATATTCTATATCCATAAAGGCTACTGCGATTAATACTTCTTTTAATTTTCATAGAACACCAGCAAGCATTTGTACAGGTGCATGACCAGAAAAAATTCTCCAAATGTCACATAAGTTTTATAGGAACATAGCTGAGTATGTAAACTTTCCAGTTCATGGTTTCTCACCCTGCTTGTCATTTTCCTGCCCCTCGCCGTTAGTTTGGTCTATAGCGGTGTACGGCACATTTCTAATATAGTCTATGAAGCTCCATATCGTAGTAACACCAGTAACTCCCCATAAACTCTGCAGTATGATATGATCCACATAGCCAAAAACAGGTGCTGCACAGGTAGCCGTCAATAGAACCAGCTGTAGGTTGGTATTTACCTGCAAATACAGAAACATTTTTGTTACATGACTTGGAATGCTTTGGATATTCTTGAAGTGGTTGTTTTATTTGGACATCTGAAATCTTCCAAAAATTCCTAATGTACACAAACATTACACACTTATTATGTGGTATGGAAATTGCTAGATAATAGAAATATGTAGATTATGAACACTAATACTGGCATGAGCATGGAACTGTGGTTGTAGTTATTTAGTAACATTTGTGTAAGACCCCATGATAAGAGAGTACCCGAGTAACAACACATTGTTGTTCTGAGTCCTGTTTTTGCCAGTAATAAGCTCTACCAATTCAGCTTAAGAAGCTGAAATTATATATGGTTTAAGAAGTTTAATAGCATGGTACACATGTCTAAAATTTATGTTGTCTGTAGCAATAAAATAGTACACCTCAAATTTAGATACAAAAGTTTGCTGTGTCAGTTTGAGGCAAGCAAATCTTTAAACACAAGACTCCAAGCAGTCTGTAGCTTTCATTCTTCAGCAGAAATTTGATTATTGATATTCAAGGGTATAAAGACATTGACAGGATAGACTTGAGAAATCATCTACATTCACTATGGAGCCTTACCTTACTAATCATGGAAGGTTTTACCACAGCGGTTGGATGACTGAAATCCCAGTATCTTTTGAAGGTTCTCGGAGGAGGGAGTGTTATATACCTCACCCTAAATCCACTCAGGACAAGATAAGTATCACGGGCTAGGTACAATGCTGTCAACCACACTACAAACATAATAATATATATATTATGTATATTAAATGTTACCACAATCACATATCAAGGTGCTGTCTTATTAATGTCAAAGAGCACACAACTCCTCTTCCATAATAAAGCCCCTTTTGCAAATTAAAGCAGAATGAAACGTGTAAAATATATATAAAATGTATAATTGAAACTGATGACTGGGCCTCAAGAACTAAAGCCATCCACAATATCATCTTCATCAGTTCATAGTTAGCATATGGAAAACATTCTTTAAACTGAATGATTTGAAAAAAAGATGTTTTGTCTAGTGTTTTAGGGTGCTGACGTATATTACATGATATTGTTTTGGAAATATATTTTTCCCTGAGTTAATATCAACCCAGAGAACTTGAGGTTATCTATTCAGCTGATCCTCCGCCGAGGATCAATGGTAGATTGTCAAAAAATTTCTTGAATCAGGATACGACAACAAGAATACCCCAATTCAGCTCTGGCCTGGAGAGGAAGGTAGGTAAAATTCTAACATATCATCATCAACCTACTATCCATGGAACTATTGGCAACTTGGCAATTTGCTATTGATCACCAATCAGGTAGGCATCGGGATGGGTGGAATCAGAGTTTCAGTGTAGAACCTCACACAAATTATTGGGTTAATCCAGTACGGTGCAAAGAACCACCCTGCATTGATTGCTGCTCATGTGCAGAGTGTAGTGTTTTGGCTCATTAAGGCCTACATGCAGGATTAGTTTTGTTAAGCAATGATTCTATTCTCAATCAATCAATCAATCTAAGATTATTGAAACTACCCTCAGTGACTCAAGAGCAAACTAAGCAAGTTGCTGATTGGCACAGATTAGTTTAAAAATTTACAAAATGGTACATGTTATTTAATATACACAGTCAACCAAATACTTGCCTAGTTGGCCGACCAGAGTGATATTTTCATCAAGACACCTACCTGGGATTAGCTGCACCACAGTAAGAGAGATCACCAGATTAAATACCAGAAACTTATCTGCCAGAGGATCTATGACTGAGCCGAGTATCGATGATTGCCCTGCAACAAAATAATAATAATATCACATCAAAAATAATATAGTGCTACATTCACTTTTGATTACTGGAGACAATCTTTGTTATGATGCATATGTAGCAGAATCCATGAAAATAAATATGCTCATATTATTTGAATGCCTAACATGCAACAATGCTCTTGTTAGCCCGAGAGATATTACCCCATGATTCATTTGTGCTACCTTTGTGGTATGTAATTGTGATGATGACTACGTATATTCATATGGGGTCTTGAGAAATTGTAATGCGCCCAAGTTCGGGTATGTTTAACATTAACCTTTTTGATATACCCTAAGGGACTAGAGTATTTGGCAAGCGTATGCTTGCAAATGCACAATATATGACTGCCTAGAATTTATTTGTTCATTACAATATAGTGAACTCCCCACTACCTAGCAAAAATTGGACTAGCTAGCATTGAATCATCATCAAACTGGTTAAACTTAACTCTAGCTAATATTCACTCATCTAGTATACCACTGTCTACACCTTCTCATGATAATCATACCTTTCCAGTTTCTTGCTATGTAACCATCAGCTATATCAGTGAGAGCAGCGATTCCCAGCAGTACACAGCCTGTGTGGAAGTTCTCTTGTAGCACCATGTAACCCAAATAAGGGGCTACGATGAACCGACCCACAGTCAGCAAGTTTGGTATTGTGTAAATATTCTCTTTAGGTTCTGAGGCTGAGTTTTCAGGCTGAGATGCTTTGGAAGAATCATCAGGATTGTTTGATTGACCTGAATACTTTCTGGTTTGTCCCTGACTATGTGTTGGTAATGTAGCTGGCGTCCACAAGAACTTAGAATATTTACATTTTGACCAAATGCTTATCAACCTTTTTGGTGAGGTTCGATATTGCTGGTAATTAGATGGAGATGAGCCGTATGAGACATGGTCCTGAGTTTTTACACCACATATGTTTGATGATGTGATTTGTTCTCTTCGAGACAGCTGCCTTACAAGACCAAATGTTGGATTTGACAGTCTTGTACTGACATCAGCAGACAAAGTTTGTGTGCAGACTTTTGAGCAGGAAAGGCGGAACATTGTGATCGTCTGACAAAGCGGCAGGAAGTGTCTACATCTACAATGTGAGGATAAGAAGCAATGAAGTGAAAATACATCATTGGTAATAATAAAAGAAATGAAGAACTGATATATTGTAGGGGCCGACGAGGTTTGTTTATGAGGATAATAAAGGAGATGCCTACTTTCAACCCTACTAGAGTTTGTCTAGACAGGCTTATAATACAGGCAACTTGTCATGGGATAATTAATACACAGGAATGCATACACGGGCTTGCAATCCCGGGCTTTCTAAACTAGTACCTGACGTAGCCTGGGCAGGCTAGCTGACCCCCACAATAAGAAAGATTTTGGTTAATGGCTTATGTTGTTGGTAAGATTCAAATTCCACATGTTCTGACTACCACAGGTCTACTCCAAAAACTGGGATTTTGGCAATGTTTGACTGCCCCCCTTGACTCAAGGGGGCAGTCAAACATTGCCAAAGTCCCAGGTTTTGGAGTAGACCTGTGCTGACTACAAGCACTAGCTACTAAGAGACACCCAACAGAACATATTTTCTACATATCTGACAGCACATAAAGATATTTGCTGAATAACAAGACAACAAAAAAAGTTTAAAGTACATGCCACAGGTCTACTCCAAAACCTGGGATTTTGGCAATGTTTGACTGCCCCCCTTGAGTTTTTGTTGTTTTGTTGTCAACAACATGCTCCCTGGTTTGGCCCAAAAGCATGAACACTGTCTCTTTCTTCTCTTGCATTCATTATAGTTGCATGAAAGTATGCATGAAACTTCACTCTTATGCCAACTAGGGTTCTTCGTGCGGTTGGTCTGCAGTGCAGTGAATGTCAAAATTTATCAAGTACACAGCTACCAGGCCTTGCAAATGCAGAGAGTCAGTAAAGTAAGTAAAATGAGGTTATCCATTTTTTCCATGTTTATTTTGTTTGGTTCCCCTAGAAGCATGCTACAAGTTAATGTACCACAAACACTCAATATCAAGGCTTAAGTTGTCCAGCATTGTACTAATTTATTCAGACAAGAGAAGCAAGGGCCATTGAGACTGTAGGAAGAAGAAAGGCAAGATTTTAATTTGTTCATGTGGGAAAGCATCAAAGTGAAACTACTAATTTTGAAGAACAAATGAAATAGTTGTACTCACCAAATTTAAATGCTGTCCAATCAAAAACAAATATTCTGACTATGAGCCAATCAATGCTTGACAAATTTTGTGTACTTCCACAATGGCTGTGGGGAAGAAAAAAGGTTTCCTCAGTAATGAGGTTAAATCTTCCTTGTTTTCAGTGCTGGTAGTGCTTATTTCTGTGAGTATATCCTTTGAAACTCAAGTCAAAAGCTGGGGTAATAGTGGGGTTTTTTTTTGTCAATGAAACTAAAGCAACGCTGCGGTTGCTCCTTGTTACTATCACTCACTCAAGTTATGGCCACTTTTATGTTGCTGATTGATTGATTGATTGAATGACTGTTATGGGACAAATACTATAGCAGAAAACTCTTAGTGTTTGTTGTGAATAAAAGTTGCTCTTTGTCATGTTTGTCTTTCCATCAATATTGTAGACATGTGCTCTAGGACCAGTTGGTGCCATAGATAATGCTGAACTGTGTGCCTCTAATGGATTCATGTCCGACAGTCTGTCCTGTTCATCATGTAACTCACTAGCAGCTTCGGGTAAGTGTGATTAGAAGCTATATCAGTTAGTTTTTTTTTTTAAAAGGTTGATTAAAACCGGATGTCTTATCACTCACCACATCCCGAAGCATGGGCGGCGAAATTGTAGTGCCTTAATGGCAAGGCCGCAATATCTGCGCCAATTTGCTCTCTGTTTGCAGGCAGGTCAGAGCATACCTGGGGGCCAACCAAACCCCAGTAGTTGGTAGACTGCAGTGGGATTCTAACCCACAACCTTCAACATGTGCATGCTAAAGGACGGCGCTCTTACCAACTGAGCCACCTTCTACTCCTTAGTCAGAAGAAGAAGTAGTTATCAGGAATAGCTCGGTTGGTTGAGCGCTGAACTCAAGACTGCAAGGTTGTGGTTAGATCCTCAGTGGTACCTGTTAGCACAAAGTCCCGATTTGAATGTCGCTGGCCATTCGCCCTAGCCGACCTCACAAACTAGACACGTTCTTTCCCCTACCAGTTGCTAGTGATACTGGTGTTTGCTAAAACCAGGAGAGTTAACATTCGATATGCCAACATTCGACAGAACCTACAAAGGTCTCAGCTGACATAATATAACAAAACTAACCGCTATCACACACTTATTTGATCGACACAAAAGACTGGTTATAAGTCATCTTTTAATGTTATGAATCAGTTTGATAAGGTGTTGAGTACAGGAGCTTAGAGTATGCCCCCAACCCTCTTTCTTCAACTTGGGATTGGGAAAATGACATTAATAGGCCTTGTAACCGAGGACTACTCAATAGGAACATAAAGGTGATGCAAAGCAACGTTGCCTGAAAACTTGCCTGTATACTTATATGCTGTTAGCTTCTAGGAGCTACCAGGAAGGTACACCTCGATGTATGATAATTGTATAGGGTTTTTAAGTGCAACACGAAGATTAACCAAGCCACATCACATATAGGGCCCAGTGTGTTAGTTGTTAGGCTGGTAGAAGTTCAGCAGCATAAAATATTGTCCTGTTTGTCCTTTTGTGTTTATCTCCACTTATTGGCTGTTATCACCTTATTCTTGAACTCTTAGTGTAGCTTCCTGGAATAAGGTGCTGTTGAAAGTGTTGGTCTTTCTATGATATTATTATTATTATTATTCCTTCACACAGGATTGAGTGCTCTTGAAGAGGAATGTCGCTCATGCTGTAAAGATGAGGATAGTGGGGCTGATTCTGACACAGTAAGTATATTATTAGGACCTAGCCATCCTGTTGTATGGTGTGATTGAGCATAGAAACTGAATTACACACAGTGATTAACCTAGGGAGAGGTTTCCATTATAGGAATCAGCGATACAATTTCTCCCCTTTGTTTCCTTAAAATTATCTGTCTAACAAACTTTTGATGGGGTCAATTACATACTCAGCTCAGTAAATACTATATATAACCTTGGTCATTTATTGTCTCTGTTCCTCAGTAGTAGATGATAGGCCCATAAGACTGCCGACTATGATCATAACTTCTGCATATTTCATTTTGCTATGCTCACTTCATCATGGTTTGTTTGGGATCTTCTAAAATCCAATCATCTTAGAAGCCTCTTGCTTTGTTGACTAAGCTAGCTTACCCACTTATATAGGGCCTAGTTGCTGAGACATCTAAATTGAGGAAATTGGGGCTCTGAGAAATAAAAAGTTGCATCACAAAATATCTCAAAGTTAAGTGCCCAATCACCCAGATAAACCCCATCTCAATCACATTTTTCTGATGATGACTTCCACATATCATAGTCTGTGTTGTTGGTTGTTGCAGGTAAAATATCCCTATGCTGAGTTGGTTGTGTGCAGCTGAAAATTGGGGAGATATCCACAGGTCAAAGGTAAGATCACCACTGACATGGAGATTACACTATAATCATGTGTATCTCTGGTTGTAAGAGTCAATTTAGGCTTAGAACCTAACACGTGCCTGCCCTTTATTTTGTAATTTGTCTTTGGGTTGTCATACCAAAATTATTCTGAGGTTACTCACTCTACATTTATTAATTCCTCCTATTGATCAGAGTTATTCAAGCAGTAGTATATCACATGATTAGAGCAGGCCAGAACACCAGTGACATCCGTCATTCAAACCAGAGGTGTTTTTTTTAATTTTAGGGAGTCACCTTAGTTCAAAATACCCTAGCTAGATGAATACTTTACTTCATAGATACTCCAAACTCAACCAGCGATAAATTACGCTAGCTAGTATTCATCCACCGCCAAACTCGCTAAACTAAACTCAATTCAAAGGAGAATAGGGGGCTCATCATTGTATTGACATTTACCACCAGTTATAAACACGACCTCTATCCTGGATTGTCATGAACCTTTATAATACCAATGATATTGCCAGTCACCTGCTGTGTAGTTACAAATGATTTGTATCATAGCGATTAGTGTGAGGATATACTAGCTAGAGTCTAGTTTTGCTGTTTTGCTGTGACTTAGTGTCAGCTAGAATCAGTTAATGGAATTGAGTAAGTTGAAGCTAGCCATAGAACCAATTATATCAAGTATGTGCGAAATAGGAAACTTTCCTCCTGTAAAACTTTACCTCTGCTAAATTATTTAAGATAAGGTCTGAACCATAGAGGATAACTCTATGGTCTGAACAGAGAAACCTAACTTGATGCTAGCAGCTATAGTACAGTATAGCTAAGTGGTAAAAATGTAGTTGTCATCATTCCTGTTGCCAAAAGGTCTAATTTTATTATCTTCATGAACATATCATCCTCATCAGCTATGATCTGGGCAAATAACATGACATGAAATTAGGAGTTGCCCGTCTTTGACAAAACGAGGGCAACATAACTCCTAATTCAGCACAAGAATGGAAGAAAACAATAGAACCTGTTTTGGATCATGTTATCATTCTAGCCTGTCTTGACAAGCTTTGTTCGGTGGGGGGGGGGGGGGAGGGACAAAGCTTGTCAAGACAGGCTAGTTATCATTCCTGATGTAATTATATTGTTACTTAAGTATTGTTGTAGTTTTATGATATCATGTTTATACATATGCCCAAGTATGTTAGGAATCGGTCATATATTGGTGATTATGACCGATCCTGAACATGCTTGGGCAATTCTCCCGATTACTCGAAAATCTGGCCAGTGATTTATAAAGTTAATAATGCTGACCATTTTTTCTTTTATTGCAGCATTTATCCAAGATAAGCAAAAGCTAGCCAAGTTTCCAGGTCTCAAGATCACATATAAAAAGGGCTCCGACCCGTACATATACCTGCAGAACTCTGAAAAGACAACTGTAGAAACTCTGGCTATAGATAAGTGGAACACCGACTCTGTGGATGAATTCTTCATGGATCACATGGAGCTCTCTAATTAAATATCCTGCCGTAGGTAATTTTTTATTGCTAATATATATATAGAGCCATTTTCATCAATCAGGCGCAACGGAAATCTTATGTGCTTTCAAGTTTGTGATATGTTGTTTATGCACTCAGACTATATTTATTGTCTAGTACACAGACAGTATAGCAAAAGAGAGGATTTCTGTAATGAGTGATTGGTGGAATGGCTCTTTATATAGTCTGACTGTTTTTGAAATCTTGCCTGTATAGAAACATTTTAATTCCCATGTGTATTTTTTTAGTAATATTGATTTCTAAGCTTTTTGATCACAGATCAGAACTTATGTTTTTTTACACTGATTGAGGGTGGTCTCTTGATGTCCCCTGAATCTTACATATTTAATCATGTACTCGCCCGGAGGAATCTCCATCCAACTATTGTTTTGATAAAATCACCTGGAATTATCCGCTCATACCCAAAGAGGAGATAACTTATTAAGAATTTATGTAATGTAATACAGGCAAGTTTTCCCATAGGTTTTCTAGCCCGAGTATGCGTGTCTTTATGATGCACAGCCTGTAAAGCTGAGCAGGGCTGTGTTGATGGCACTGACATATATTCGGCTAGAAATTCTCCAGTCATTTTTGTATGCTGGTCCAACAAGTAGTACAATTATATAGACCAGTCATATTCATAATATATTAGCGAATGTTTTTCAGATATTGCGCTATCATTACATTAAATAATTAAATATCCCATCCAGAATAAATATGTACAGTCTTACAAACATACATGAAAATGAATAAAGGAGGATGGAAAAGCACTTTGATATAGTTTATTTTAAAATAAGGCTAAGTCGATGTAAATGACTAGTGTGTATGTTCGGATATAATATTAACTGGGGCAAGCTACTCAAACCAAGTGTATAATAAACTCGTCAGTCTTGTCTTGTCATATCAAAGCTAGTCATTAAAGTAACCATACATCCTAGAATTGTACAGAATACATGTAGAGCTATCAGACTAGTGTCATTAGACAAGCACACTCTAAATGTAAATTCAATGACCATAGCTGCAAGGCCCAAAAAGGTTTGCACCCTCTGCTTATATTAAATATGATAAAACATCATGTCTCTGCTACAACAAATGATGGCACTCATGGCGGAACAGGTTCTGTTCAACATTTGTCAAAACATTCCCACAATGCAATTTCAACTTGGAAATTCCCGAAAATTGCATTATGGGATACTCGTAAGCAAGCCCTATTTCAGCTTTCTACAAATGATGAACTTTTATTGTTTATCACAGTGTTAAACTTTCTTTTGCTCAGAGGGCTGTTGACAACCATTTCTTTGTCTATAGTTGAGAGTACTATTTCAGGTATTCTGTGGGTGATAGCCTTCCCGTCCCTTTCCGGGCTTGTTTTGCTGGTTGTAGGTTCTTTGGCTGAGGAAACTAGTCTAGTGCTGATTTTTAGCTTGTCTGCTAGAGTTTCTGGTTTGTTTTCCAAGTTAATCTCCTTAATAGGGAGTTGCTGTACATTATTCTCTATGATTTCTTCTTTGATCTTTTTTCTCTGAGCCAGAGGGCTTTTTCATAACACTTGACCATTTCTGTGCAACTTCGGACTCTGTAAAAATAAACTTAGAGGTGAGAGCAAAATTTCAAACTCCTTGCTATCATATGAGCATGTGAATCTTCAATGGGAATGGGTTATCTTTGGCTGTATGTAGGGTAAGTCTGACATGGTTAAACCTTTGATCAATGGGCATCCCGATATGTGTTTATGATTGCAATGATGACCAATAAAAAAGATTAGGCTTTGATTGTTGTGACTATCTCAAAGCACCCTGGTGTATCAATGGGTACATATTGATAAGTCTGGCATAGTTTATTGCTAGTCATGTTTCAGTTTTCTTGACAATGGAATATTTTGTTCTATCCTCTAGTCTTGACAAGAGATCAATTTATATGTATATAATATGTGTGTGTATGTATACAGTACACAACTAAAGCCTTCAGCAGTTGATTTGGACTCCAAACCAAGCGTCACAATTAATGTATCGTGTCGGACAATGGGCAAGGAACACAAAGACAACCTATGGAGGAAGATCTTTTGGAAAAACCTAGGCAAACGCTGGCCCAGCGCGATAAAGTACAAACTGGAAAACTAAAAAAATGGAGGAGTTAGGACCACTTCTGAATTCTTAGGCCCAATTTACATATGCCCATGAATATCTAACCAAAATTCAACTTACAAAAAACCTAAAATAGGCTGTTCAAATAAAAAACTTGCATTATATCATTTATATAACTTGGAAACAAAAAGCCCAGAATCTAAGTTTGACAAAAGCGCCAGTTAATACATTGTCGCATTAGGCCAGCTTGGCAATGGAACACTGGTTTTAGAGTAGTATAGAAGTTGCCTTTCTTGACAAAGGCAAAGCCACTGTGGTTGTAATGTAAAGATAGCCTCTGGCCCAAACAGGCATAATGTCAATATCAGTCTAGACAGTATGACTTACCCCTGAGGAAGTAGAAGAAGGGGATCCAGGTGGTTTCTCAGTCTTAGGAGGACTTGGCAGCATAGCGTAGCTAGTTACTGATGAGGATCCTGTGGAGTTGTAGGAGAGAGACTGTATGTCCTCAAACTCTATGGACTTTCTCCTCTGTCTTGTTGGGAACTTCTTCCCACCGTCTGTTAAAAAAGATAAAACTTGGTTATAGCATGCCACACTGATATCAAGATTACATTATTATCATGTGCATCTCTGATCTTTAGAGTCAATTTAGCAAGAGTACCTAACATGTACCCGCCCCTAATTGGTAAAATTGAACTCGGGTGGTCACACCAAATTCCTTGTGATGGTACTCTGGTTAAGTGGATTAGTTCACTTTCTATCGATCAGATATATACATGCAATAGTATATAACATCATCAGTGTATTAGCATACCTTGACATTGTAAGCATTGCCTTAATTTACAAGATGACGTATAGGTTGTAGAGTGATTTTTAGTGCAGCTCACACATTTATATATCAACCTGGTGCCATTTAGATTCACCATGTTTGTTTGAGAGTAGATCAGGTTTGATCCAGTTTGCCTGCATTGCAGTTGCTCCCCTTCCGCTGGTCTAGCCGCAGCAGCACTGCAGTATGTCCAGTGGAGGGGGAGCAACTTCAAATGCAGGCAAACTGGACTAAACTTGGTCTAGCTTGAAACCGATGTTTATGGGATGTCAGTGAGTACTATGTATAGATAATCAAAAGGATTTAATCGTGCAGGGTCGATCGGAATCAAACGATACGATGTCAATTTAACATTTGCTCTGCCTGCAATTATCTATCAACCTGTTGCTAAGAAAAGTTGATAAAAAAGTCTAATCTGAGGTCATCTTGTTCAAATATTATTATGACATGCTTTCTCCGTGTCATACACATTACACAGCCATGCCACCCCCTTACCTTGCATCAACTAATTGATGAAAGATTCATTGAAATTGATTTTCGGCAGCGAATTGAGTATATGGGTTCGTGCCAAATGTTTGATATTTAATTGTTCAAGATCATTGCACCAGCATGGAGTGTCTACTTATCGAGGGTAGATAAGACCCAATCATGTGTTTTCGTCAGCATAATTTTCAAATTAGTTCGCTCCCCGGTCAGCGATTGTGTATTGAGCATACAACCCTATAAGGATTTTGGAAGGTGGCTAGTCCATAAGGCACACAACTGTCGGAGCATGACAGGTGACACAGGATAAAAACGGCTATATTTAGGCTGATGTCAAATTAAATTAATTTTGATGTTTGTTCTAGCTAGTAGTTTTTTTGCTGGCAGCTAAGTAATGTAACCCGATGACAAACTGTCCCAAACCAACTATTCAATTCAGATTTTTGTATATTGTGTTTGTTGATACTAGACAATAATCAAAGCGATACTGAAGGTCACAAAGGGGTCAGACAATGTGATAAGTTTTAATTGTGACTACCACTCATCGAAAGTACTGCATAAAAGTCTCAATTATGTAACACTGTCATCAAGCATTTACAGGTTGGGCCGCTGGGAGCTCACCAGTACAACGGAAAGCGGACAAATTGGATCACACCTGGTCTGAGCCCCCAAGACTCTTGCCGCTGTTACTCAAAAATCAGGAAGAAAACACTCACAACTCACACTCACAACTTTGCTTGTGATGAATCTGGCTGACTTTATAAAATTGTCTGACAGATTTACTACCAATATATGCTAAATCAAATTTGTCCGGGACCTCAGAAGAGGATGGGTGCCATATATCGCCTGTATTCTGACTGATTTATTCTATTCTATCTCAGTCCCCCTCATAAGTCAAGACAAGCCGTGGATAATCTCACCTTGTAATGCGATTGAAGGTACACTCTGGAATGTGATTGGATAAGGGTCCTCGCACCACGCTTCTGATTCGTCGATTCTTGGTAATGAGCTCCACCTCGTCATGTCTGCACTCTGTCTCTGCTTCAAATCTATAAGAATAAGAATACAGTAAGGTATAAAGTCACTTTGAAATTGTCCCCTCCTCAAGGTTTTCCCTCCTGGTTTCCGACTGTATGACATCATATCAGGTACTGCATGTATTGCAACCCAAGGGTAAAGTAAGCCAACGATGTTTCACTATTTCTAATCCTTTTTTCAATCAGCCGGCTGGATTTTGGCAGGTCAACCCATCTGAGTTATAGCAATAACATTAGAAATTCCATTTCTGTAACAACTGGCTTAGTTAGGGCAAAGCCTGATTCTCGTAAACTAATACTATGATATTCCTGTCAATCCTGGTACTCATTTCCAGGCACAACTGTGAAGAACATGGTAACAAAGCAACATTCGCTCAGACAATAGAAGATGAATGAGCTCCTGTTTTATGGAAGCCCAAATGTAGACCAGTTGAAGTGCTAGAATGTTACTTCAACATTTCCAATCGTTTTCTCTGCAAGCTAGGACAGCGCAGAAATTGACCAAACGAATGCGATCAAACAGGAAAATTTACAAGATGCAGTAGTGCATTTAATCTTGCGGGAAAGTCCCAAAAAATTATGGAACACCCTATATTCTATTGTGAGGATGGTGAGATGGCGCAATCGGTTAGCACACTTGCTATTCACTGCCAGGCGATTAGTGCCGCAGAAGTTGTGGGTTCGAGTCCCACTGGGGGAGCTTTCATTGTTGATTGTGCCAGCCCCCAGCACCCTCGGGTGTTTACCTCTCCTTGTGAGGATACAGATGGTAAAATGTGTAATGAGATTGACATCATTCCCTCTCTACCAAGGCAATGGCAGCACCCATAAAATACATTCAACTTGCGTTCATACACATCTCAAATTTGTTGTCAAAGAAGCCATGCTCTGGAAGTAAGGATATTTGAGCCCTCAAACTTCCCCCATCTCTTTCCCTAGATTCATTGCATTGCATTCCCCACTTCCCCCTCCACTCACAGGGAAATTGATGGTCTACTCTTCCCCTGTCTGACGCCACCTTAGAGTTTGTCAATCCAATATATTTGTCAAATTTCGTCTTACAAACTCCTCGCCAGTACTGCGTATAAGATAAACTAGTGCTCGAACTCTGCCCAGGCTGCCAGGAAGTGGCATTGAAATATCAGTCTTGGCAGAGTTTGATCAATTAACTGGTATAATATAAGTCTCAGACGGGTCCAATGTGAGTTAGAAGCATTACATTACCAACCACCCATGTAAATGGAAATTGGTGGTTGATAATGTAGTGCCACTAACTTGCACTGGAGCCCTCTGAGCACTAAACTGGTATAATATAAACCTACCTAGTCTACTAACGCGGCACTGTCACCTCGCCTGACCAGTTGTCAATTAAAGCTGTGAGCTGTGTGCACATCTGATCGCAGTATAATATTGGTGCTACCTGACATGTCAAATATGCTAATAAATACCTCAATTAAAAAAAATCTGCTTTGAAGTTAACCTCAAGAGGCTATAAATGTAGCATAAATATGAATTCAATGCAATTTATAAGCTAAGCGCACAGCCAATCGATGATGAGATGAGTAAGACTAAAAAAAAATCGATTGAAGTTGCATCAAACTTTATGCCGTCAGGAGCACATCAGTGACGTCTGAATGGTGTACCTAACTCATTCAACTGTTACGTTGCAGTATGATCTTCATTTACTCCTAGGTTTGAATGACTGGTGCTTTATAATCTTGAAGAATTGCTACCCTTAATTTATAGTTACCCTCTTGTTTTGAACCAATCAGTACCTTCACTGATAAGGTAATTAGACTTGGATAAATGACAAGAAACACAAGACGTAAAGTGAATTTTATGCAAGCCTATCTGTGGCTCTCGATGGGGCATTCATAGTGCATAGCAATAAATCAATCGTGTATGTCAGATAACAGTACTAACTTTTTAAAGCTCCACTGATAAAAAGTCTTATTGCACAATTGTAAAAATATATTTGATCCGTGTGTCTTGCAGCACATGACTGTATTTCCTCATCGAAGCTATTATATGGTTCCTGTGCCGGTGCATTGTACAGGTGGAAAGATGATGGACCCTGTTTATGACAAAACAGAGGGTGGGCTGCCCCTAAAGAGGGACGCAAGGTGCCCGGTATCCTCGTACTGAGAGTGTGATACATCCTAGAAAACTAGAATGCATCCTAGAGATGAGGCCATGGCGGACCTCCTAATCGTAAGTGTACAGCAAGCTGCCAGAAACTGAAACAGGCACTAATCAGCCATTGGCAGTGACACTTTGATCTTATGGCCAGAAGAGGTATAAACCACTTTTCATGGATTTTTGTATTGCATCATATGCAATACTTTTTGCCTGCGAAATTCCTCTTTTCTATTTTGGGATAGCTTTTTAATATGATCAGGTGGTAATGTGAAAAGGTTTTAAAATGTTTTAGAGTTTTTTTTGGATAAAGATATTGCTAGCCGCAGGGTTGAAGCCACTTTAACATGACTTTCTTAATGTAAGACAACTCCTATATATTTTGTAAGAGGCTCTGCTTTGCTATACTGAAGGCATAACAATTGATCTAATTTTGACCTTAGAAATCTGTCCACCAAAAATATTTTTCTGCCATTATAGTCTCAGAAGTACACCGCAGGCACAACGCCTCACCTTGAATTCTGTGATGTATTTTAGCCTGTGCTAGTTGTAGTTTTTTCATCTGTTGGCTCATAGTACTATCAGTGTACCTCTGTACGCTGTCCAGCCCCTTCTCCAGCTTACTCATCGACTCTCTGCTCTGACGGCGACCATGTGACAGGGTCTGCGTGGGGAAATAATATATAATATATAATTTTTAATAATATATAATTATACATAATAATATATAATATATAATAATATATAATAAATATGATAATATATAATATAAAGAAAGGGAAATGTTAGTAAATGGAAGCGCATTGATCTGGTGATATACTATTGCATGCACAGATATATATCATATGGATGAGGGGTATATATCTGACCCTGAGCAAGTGATGGCTATTCATGTATGGTTGCTGGACCGCATTTCTTATCTTTGATTGGCCCACAAGTCTCGTCAACCTATGCATAAGGTAAAAGCTGCCAGATTCATAGCAATAAATGCCCGGTTGCTCTGTGTTTGCAGGCAGGTTGGAGCACACCGGTGGGAGGCCAACCTTACCCCAGTAGTCAATGGACTGCAGTGGGATTAGAAATCACTACCTTCATCCCTTGCATCCTGAATGACCGGCGCTCTAACCTACTGAGCCACCTCCTACTCCTTGGAAACGGATTGTTAGTAGATTGACACACACTGATCACGTGATATCTCTGATCGTTAGAGAGTGAACTAATTCATTTAGTGTGAGTACCATCACAAACAATTTGGTGTGACAACCACTTTTTCAATTTTGGTGTGGAAATTTATCACACTGACGACAAGGGGTGTAGTAGCAAATTGAGATACCCCCCCACCATAAAGCATAAAAACGTCATTTGAAGCCAATTCAATCCCGTGAAGTTACATTATAAATTCGACACTTTATTAAAGACTGCCCAAAGGCAAATACATTACACAGTCAGGCAATCTTATGTAAGATTTTTATGGTGAAAATACCCAACTCGCAGCTGGAGAGGATGACCAGGGTATCAAAGATTTTAAATTATCTCAGATGTTTCTTTCACATGTATCAAAACCTGCTTGTGATAACACCTGTTTGGTCTTTGGGGAGTCTTTTCATAATTTTATGGCCATGGGACTTGTGACAGAGTTTTTCCACTTGAAATGACCGAGTATTGATATGATATCCCAGGCCCGTAAATCCAGGGGAGGCAGAAACACTCTGCCTCCCCTAGAATGCTCAATGGAGTGGTATAGAAAAATGCTTTAACCAAATATATCATGTCAAAATCAGCTCATTTGGGACTTCCATTTGCTATCTATATCATTGAAACGCTTTGAAAGCTGGGAATTAACTCCAGACTCCATAGGAGGGTGCTTACAATATCCGGCCTGGTGCTGCTTCACGCCCTCAAGGTTTTTTGCGCCTCCCCTACAACTTTTCTTAAACTACGGCCCTGTATCTTCCCCCTATGTGTGCTGCAACATGCTTGTTTATAGTCCTGTTAGTTTTCATGTTGCTGTAATCACTATCTGAGAATTGAGGGCATTCACTGTTTTCAGCATTCGTCTTTTCAGTTGTTAAAATACCCATTTATTTTTTAATTACTGAGACAAAAGCTTGGGCTAGCTTGTCTCAAATCAGTATTTGATCACCTGAACCATCAAGAATCTATGACATAGGGAAATGCTTGGTTTGCTGGGAGCCACATGAGAAAAGTAAATTTTGTCTAGGTGATTTGTAGTCCTATTAAATCTGTACAAGTTTCTGCCTTCTTTCATTTACACGCTCACACCCCACTCTCTGTTGACAGTATTTACCTGAATATGAACAAGATTGTTTCCTCTTGCTGGTTTTAATATTCCTTCACCACCAGAGGTAACAAACTTGTTCTACTATTTCTTAATTAGCATGAGTCAAACTCGCTATGGGTTGAGTTGCTCCCCCTTCAACCCTAGCAGCTTACCAGCAGAATTTGGGCCACTTTAGATGCAGGGGAAATTGATTTAGTGGAAAAAGAGAGAGGAAGCTCATTGGTAGAACTACGTCTCTGATTTTACGTTCTAACTATTAGGATCTAACCTTGAATTCTATTTTAGTCAAGCAAGAATATTGACAAAATAATGGTCGACAACGCCTGCCTCTTTTGATCAAACTTATGATAAGCAGGACGCTGTTTCAACCAGAAACTCTGAAAAAGCAGGATCTCACCTCGAACTCTCTGCGCTCGTTGGAATCTTTGAATGGACCATGTGGTTTCAGACTAGGTAGCATCTTCATTATATTCCCTTGTGCAACTCTAAAACAATGTAAGCATTTGGTTAAAGAAATATTACAAAAAAACACTGATCCAAAGCATATGCTATGTCATGAAGAACGGGCAGCAGAGTTATTTATATATCATTCCCCCCACCAAAGATGGAACTAACTTATTTTATATTTGCTCTCAGTTTCCCAGAAGATTTATTACTCTCTAATTCTCTTAGTCAAAGCAAGGAGTAACAGCACCTGTTACTCCTTTGTCAAAGTACTGCAGTGGATATTAAACCTGGGACTTTCTACACTTTCAAACGCTGTGACCACTTGAGCCTCCTTTTTTTTTTTATTTCAATATTATCTTAAAAATTAGCTATCAATATTTACTGTTTTTGAAATCTACAGTATTTTCAAAACCCAACAACCATGCTGTAAAACTTATTCATCATTGATTTGTTTGTTTTCTAGTATTTTATAAACTTCTTTGATAATCTCTTGTAAAGTAAAGATTCATGCCAGCCAACAAACACGAGAGTAGAAAAATGTGAGCATGGATTAGTTTCAGACATCATGAAAAGGTTTTGTAATTTATGTACTACATTAAAATTGCAGGATCACTACATAATTGTAGTTCATGGTATTTTTCAAATGGTAGAAAGTCTCAAAGTAGTACTGATGTGCCCAAATAGTTAAGTAATCTTCTTTGATAGAAAATAACTTTGCATCCCACCTCAAAGATGACTAGCGATTTGCAAAATAAAACAAGACATATTTCAATCACAGGCAAAGCACAGAACACCTAGCACAACTATCTCAAAATTGATTGTAAAATAAATAGGATTTCGGACCTGCAAGCTGTGTTGATGTTGCAGTTGAAGATCTCGCACCCTGTACACAATATATTACCACCAGACCTGATTAGAAAATTAATATGATTACTTACCTGCAAGCTTTGTTAAATAGTATGCTGCAGCTGAATATCTCACCGTGACTTATCAAACTCCCTGTACACGATATATTACCAACAAACCAACAGCAAGAGTATGCCTTGTCACCGCAGATCTCAGCTTTGACACACTGAGTAAATGACACAACAGCATAAGTGTTTGGAGAATGAGATATCAGAGTCCGTAGTTCTAGGGTGGAGGGTAGGGAGGTACTGCCCCCCTAGAAAGCTGAATAAAGTGGCCAAAACATGGTTATAGAAGTATCCATGGCAGACTCAGCTCTTTTGAGATTTCATTATCTAATTACATACCTTGATTTGCTTTCAAAGATGCTTCCTGCACCATTCTTTGTGATGCTTTGTACCCTTTGCCTCCCCTACAATTTTTCTTAACTACACACCTGTGATATCAGCTCAGGTGAGTGTTGTAAGCTGACGTAGGCTTCTTTATATCATTATTAAATGTTATCAACTTAAGGCAATGATAGTATTTATAATCTTTGCTTGATGTAATTAGTTTGTACTGTAGAACCTTTGTTTGAGTTATTAGTAATTTCTTTTGAAATTAAATTCTTATCTCTACCGACCTGTACAAAGACGGTCCTTCCACATGTGCCAAGCAGCGAGAATGTTGTTTATTAGTAAAGGACCATAGTTTGTGCGTAATAGAATTATGAGCAGTGGTGGACTCAACAAGGGGGACTTGGCTTTCTACGAACAGGCCTAACTTTTACCGCAATGATGATATCGTAACAGTAACACCATAACAATATTAATCACCAACAAATCAACTAGTTACACATGGGTTCTAAACTAAAGCAAGTTTTCGGCACATTACCAAAATGTTTATCCCCCCTCATCTGCTTAAATCCACCACTGACTCAATCGTTGAGCTGTCAATAAGCTTTCATAATTTAAAGCTTCTTTTGTGATGTGGTGTGTTATTCAACCCCTGCTTACGGCAGAAAGTGTTGTTTTAAGTTTTCTAAAGCTTCATTGTTTCACCAAAAACTATAATATTATGTTAATATTATGTAACTTTACCCTCTGCAGGCTTTGTCAACAATCATAGACGGCATTTCTTCATAGAGCTCGGTTAACAGAGTAAAGTAGTCACCTCTTCAGGGCCTTTAGGCTGAGACATAACCGGATACATACAGTCAGCTGCTCGTAAACAATCTATGAGTACTTAGACTAGCCTGGGCAGGCTGTGGCAGGCTGTGGCACCCACCCCGAACCGACAGCCTGCCCAGGCTATACTCAGACTGTAAACATGTTTGCCTTGTTGCGTAGATTCATTCACAAAGTATTTGCTCGGAGCCTTGATGATGTCATTCGAATCTTTTGAGATGAGGCTGACATGAAATTTTGTCGTGTTGTATCAGAAATAAATAATGTACGGAGGTCGGAATATAATAAAACCACTGAATCGGGATGATGGCGTTGACCTTGGTCTTATTGGGATTTACACTGTAATCTTCCATCTTACAAGACAGCATTGAGCCATGAGCTATTTTTTTTACGGTTGCAGGCCTGTCTGTTATTGGATACACACAGACATTGCTAATCTGTTAAGTGTAGATCTAGATGAGAGATGTTTTTTTTTATCGATTCTGGGTAATATATATTTGCTATTGTATTGTTTACAAAATTGGAATTTTATTAGATAAATCAAATCAAATCAGTGGCGTAGGATAACCAAAGTGTAGTGAATAGTTTCAATTATGAACTTCTAAAATAAAAACTGATAATCACTGCTCATGAATAAAAAGTAAAATAATCAATATGTATACCAACTCATTAGCAAAATGCCTTACCAATTTATATCATTGATAAAAAAGGTGCATTTCAAGTGGAGTTATGCTCTCACTTAACGAGGAAAGACGAGTTTGAATTCATTATGGTCTACTATAAACATTTATCCAATTCAGGAATAAGTCCAGGTAGCAGCTAGCAAATGCGATGAGACTGACTGGTTCAATCATATAAATGGGTGTCAGAACTTTGGAAAGACATTAATTTTCAATCCACAAATATGTAGGGAAAACACAACTGTCCAAAACAAATCCAATAATAGTCAATATAAATTGTCATATTATCACTATAGCACATTTAGTATTTAACCAAATAAGAAGATAGGCGATAAGTTAATCCATGGTAAGTCAACTAAGTGCGAATTATGCTTGAAAAATTTCCCTCATCTAAATTTAATATTGAATCACGTATCAGTTAAGGATCAATTAGCCCTTGATAGTCTTTTTTTCTTCCGAGGGTCAGTCTGTAGTAAGGTATTATATATCAGAGTATGCGTCATCTTTAGCAAATTGAGTGTTAGACTTAGTACCAGGAGATACCTGTGAGATAGTATGGGTATCCTCCAGCTCAACTGTCTCACTATCATCATCATACTACTGCTGATCAGGTATAGACTCAGGACCCCTGAGCGGCTCAACTACTAACGGGGCTGCCACAGTGCCTCCCTGGACACCAGAGTCTAGGTTAGCATCATTATCATCAGAGGTAGTATCACTGTAATTAGATCAGATATAACCATGAGTATTTCTTATAATTTGTTTCTACAGTGTTTATGTAGATCATGGACCTTACTTAGCAAACTGGTGTGGTACGGTGTAGTGCAGTGACAATCTAATCAACCTGTTCAGCCATTCTCCATGCCAATGCCTACTATGATGTTCAAACTTTGCAAAAGTAGGGACTTGAAAAGCAGTGATAGCCCAAAGAATAAATAGGAATGATTTAATCCTGTACCACACTATATCAAGCTACGAAAAAATGGTCGTAGGCTGGTCAGTAGAGAGGAAGCAACTCCAAACTGCTCTTAATTAGAGAATGTAAATCTACCCATAATACCTTTCAACCGATGGATACTTGTCATCATCGCCAAGGTTGTTCTGAATCCTTGAATCTGCTCCCAATAAATAGTGATTGTCATCCAAATCCTGTTTTGTAGACTCAGGGCCAAAAATATTCATCTGCAATAAGAATAATAAACAAGTAACATAGTTGTGATTCAAGCAATCAATTAAAAAGTAGTAGACTTTTGTTGGAAGCTCTAAAAGCTTTGATATAATGTGTTGCTTACAGGGATTAGCCTTTACCTGAAGTTCTCTAGGTTTAACTGTGTTTATCTCTTGCATTTTTTCACCCGCTATATGTGCATATTCATTTGCCAGCACGCCTGCTCCAAGCTTCTCCTGGAAAACAAAAGAAATCAATCAAACTTTTGATCACAAACATAACATTGTCTTGTGATGAGAAATATCTTTTATCCAAAGCCCTTTATGATAAGGAAAGTGCTTTCGTTATTAAAAATCAAAGTTGGCAAATGAGCTGAAATGGACTAAGAGAGTTCACTCATTCACTCAAGTGACAGCGAACACATCTACCATCTTCAGAAACAAATCAACATCTGCGAAGAGAATAATGATATTAGTAGTAGTAGGGAGAACATCCCTGACAGTGCGTTTGAACAATATTGAATACTGCTGGATACATTTGAATATGTGTGCACCAGTTTAAAAAAGTCTAAACATGGAATGATTACACATGATTGGGTTGCATTGAGATCAAAACATCGATTCAACTCACCTCGTCATCTTCCTGGAGTTTTGGTGGCTGCTGCTTCTGGAGTTCCTTTTCGATCTTATCTCTCTGGAGTGTCAGTTTATGTATCTGATCGGTCAAAGAATCTTATCAGAAATATAAAAGCTACATATGTGAGTACCTCAATAACATGGACAGAGTGAGAGACATTGTGTATGAACAGCGATGATATTCATGGTGGGAAAGGGGAGAAAAGCTTAAAATAATCAAAGTAAGGAAACGACGATGTGGTTCACTAACCATACAAAGTTTTAGGATCAGAGGCCTGGTTGTAGAGATCTTGTAAGTATCTGACAGCCCAAATTTTTCCATGTTGTTGAGCTGAGTCCAAAGCAGTTTGTCCGTCTTTGTTCGTCAAACTAAGAAGTTCAATCTGTTGAACAGGGGTGAGGTTGCTGATATTGAGAGCTTTTATTATGACTCTTCTGCCATCAATTGCAGCGCGGTGCACCACTGTGTTTGTTTTCTCGTCCTTCAACCTGAGTAGATCAGGTAACACATCCGATGGACAACTCTCAAGAATGGCTTTCACCATGTGTTGATTTTGACTATCAATAGCGTAATGAATGAAAGATTGTCTGTTGTAATCAACTGTGTGCAGTAGGACATCAGCAGTATCATCATGTGACAAACCTGACAAAATATTGGTCATGATATCACCACTGCCAGATGTTGCCGCACACCTCATTGCCCACCAATTTGAATCCAGTACAACTTGTGCCTTTTCGCTTGGATGCAGTTGCTCTATAATGGTTTTAGCCGCACAGAAATGATAGTTGCCAAAAGCATGTAACAAGGTTTTCCGCAGAATCTCATTGCCTTCCTGCAGCATCGGATTTACCTCTCGTATCAACCACATAACGTCACCCCCCTTAGAACTGATTATCGCAACATTAAGCTGGGACCAGGCAGTTTTTGTTGTCAACAGATCAACTTTTTCCGCTTCTGAGAGATTAGCCAACATAACAGTAATCATTTCAGTATGGTGCCTTTTAGCAGCTAGATGCAAACAAGTGAACTGTCCATAATCGCGCTCATATAACTGGTCGACTGCATTGACCCCCGTGGTACTTCCTGTCCGATTCTTTATAAGCATTACTCGCTCTGCATTGGAGACAGCTTTACATAGCTCATCTAACTTAATTAGATCAGGTTGGGCGGCATTGTCGGTTTTCATGTACTCTTCGATGGCATGAGTCAGTTTTGAGATATGTGAGGCTGGTGGTGATGACATTGCGATAAATGTACGACGTTTTTTTTCATAGGAGTGAAAAATTATAAATTTAGCTCAGGTTCTGCTCAATAACTGCTGCAAAGTAAATAAAAATGAGATAATACAAGTTGGTCATTTTGATCCTTTTCAGATATCAAAAGAAATATTACAACTATAATAATTCTAGGCTGTTTTAGAATCCCCTAGGTAGTATATATAGCACAGGCCTTCTGTAGTTGGTGCAAGTCCAGCGGTTAAGTGCTCCATTGGTCGAGGCACTGGGGCACTCGAGCACTGGGGCACTCAACCACTGGGCCTATGTCAGATGATAATTCCCTCTTCTTACACTTATCGAATAATTCAAACGAGAACAGAAACTTTTTAAAACGGGTACAACAAATTGACCCTGTAACATATTTGAATACCTATATACTGTTGTGGTGATACATTTTCCGCCTTCTTTCAGGCAGGCAATTATTTGAATTGTCAAATTCTGAAATTTAATAAAGAACAGAACGAGCCACCTTAGATCACTACCTTCTAATCATGATGTTGTGATGTTTGTTGAAAAGGGATATATGTATGTAAAATTCACTACCATTAAAAATTTAACTATGTTGCTCACCACAAATCTCCAAAATAAGCTAAAGTTATCATGTGAACAGTTAAACTGTCACAAGAATTCAAACCATCGGCTAGGTATGAACCTTGTCCAGTGAATCAGAGCATGATAGCTGATAAGGAGACATGTATCAGCTTATATCATACAAGTGAGTTATCTTGTCTATTGTTTGGTTACAAGGCTATCTAACTTAAACTCATGGATGAATACAGGGTGTGCCCTGTTTATGACAAATCAGGAGTCGTCGTACTGAGAGTGTGATACATCCTAGAAAACTAGAATTCATCCTATAGGTGAGGCCATGGTGGACCTCCTAATCGTAAGTGTGCAGCAAGCTGCTAGAAACTAAACATTTGAATGACAAGTAATCATGTACATCTATTTTATGCAAAGGGAGATAACTATGGTATGATAAATCCCGATACCCAATCTACACCCAAGCATCATCAACTGGGTGTACTGGTACCTAATGCAGCATCGGGAACAAGTTGAATCATGAGGGACAAAGTCAGACTCTTTCACCCTATCTACAGGTAGCCCACTGGGCTGTTTGCCTAATCACACGATGTTCTCCATATACACAATGTCATGCTGTTACTTCCGAGTTACATTTTGTGAAAACATTGTGTCATGTTTAGCTGGTTCATGCTTGAACATGTCTGCAGTTGACGAGCTCGACACCTGGAGCTTCTGAAGTAAAACTATGGTTAATTTACCTTGACCTAACCCTATATCATTGAGCAAATGGTATTCATAATCCTAAAACTACAATAGATTGTGCATAGCTCCTTACCTCTAGCGAGTCTCAATAACAACACTGGTGGTGGGGTCAACTCAATACCCTCCAAGGCTTCTTTGAGAGCACCTTCTAACCTGTTTGTGTGGCTAGGAGTAGTTAGTTGAGTGGCTGCGCACATTAAACTTGTTACATCACAAGGCCGTAGTTTAGAGAAAATGGTAGGGGAGGCAAAGGACTGAGGCGAGTCCGAGGCATCACCAGTAAGCTCTTCTTCGAGAAATTTGAGGCATATGATATGGAAATCCCAGAGAAGCTGATTCTGATATGGATTACTCCATTATAGTGTTTTCAGGCCACTGTATTAAGCTTTCTAGGGGAGGCAGGGCCTTCCTGCCTCCCCTAGAACTACGGGCCTGCATCAGCACACAAAACTGATAACAACGGCTTATATCTGCAGTTCTAGCCTATAAACTTGTGTGATGAAACTGGGCCTTATCTTTTTGATTGTTCTGTGTGAGTAGATTATATGGCACTGCAGGACCGTAGTTAGGAAGCAATGGTAGGGGAGGCAGGTTCGAAGCATCACCATGAGGGGTGCTGTAAGCTCCTCCCCGAACAATTTAAGGCATATAATATTAGTAAAATTTTAGAGCCGATTCTGACAGATTATTCAATTATAGGGTTTAAGGCCACTTTATTTAGCTTTTTAGGGGAGGCAGTGCCTCCCTGCCACCCTAGAACTACGGGCCTGTACTGCTATCCCTTCAACACACATTGATAAAACTGTTGAGTTAACACCACTCACATGTACTTAGCTTTGCAAAAACTGCAGGGTACCATACAACCCTATAGCAATGATTGTAGTAATATCAAATCCATTGTTACTAGAATTCGAGCAGATAACTCTAGTTTTTCGGCAGCCTTTTTAGTTATAGTAGCTGCAGAGCGGCATGACATACAAATGTATGGTCAGTATGCACCTTATTTTAAGCTAATACTTTCCCGCCAGAAAATAATCGAGTGCAGCCTTTTTGATGATATGTGAGCGTTCCTTAGGTCTAGGCATTCATTTCAACTACTAGATACAAGTATTTCTTACTGTTTTATGCAATTAGAGTTAAGTGCTCCTTCACATAACCGAAACATCAAATGTTAAGAAAATATGCAGAGTTGTGTCATTTGAAAAACTTGTTTCATTGCAGATTTGATTTCAAAACCAGTTGTTTTCCCAGCGCTAGATCGTAAACTTTTATTATATGATGTTTACCACCATCATAAACTGTTTACATTTTTGACAATCCCTAGAACATCAGTAGTGATTGTGGTGGCTAAATGTTATTCTGCCAGGTCTCGGCTCGATAAAATATCTTAGATTTAGGAGAGGCCAGGACTTGTATCAACAAAATTTGACACTAATATAGTTACCTCTCGCCCCAGGGAGCAAGCAAATGGAAGCATTTGTCATGGGAGATTTTACCTGGTATGAAAAAACTGAAAGTCAAAAGCAGCTTGTCTATATTAATGCTACTTATTTATAATGCAAGTTGACTTCTTCACTTTTCTCCAGTTAGTGTGAGATTCAATTCTGCCTGCAGGATAGCAATGGAGGCGCTGGCCTCCATCAACAAAGGCAACTCCCACAGAGCTTAAACCACTGCTGCCACACAGCCAAATTTGTGCTTATAAAATTCTGTATAGCTCAAACTAACAAAATGAGGCTGCAATCTCAGCATTGTCACCTAATGAGCAAATATAACTTGCACAAACTGATCGTCAAAACTAGGGTATGAAATTAATTATCTACCGGCACGGGTGACGTAGTTACCGTCTTACTAGTGCATACTGTACACGTCATAAGCTGGGGCGTAGATTTCATGCCCTGATTTTGAAGACCAGTTTGTGCAAATTATTTGCCCATTAGGTGACAATTATGAGATTTAAGTCTCAATTAATTATCTTGGAGCTATGCAGAATTCAATGAGCATAAATTTGTATGAGTGGCAGCAGTAGTTTAAGGTTATGAGGTCAGAGTTCAAGGTTATGAGGTCAGAGTTCAAGGTTATGAAGTATCAAAACCATTGTGGCCAAAATATTTCCAAATTCTTGGTTTCGATTGGTTACTCAGTCTAGGTGAATTATTTCGGGCGCTATGCTGGAGAGAGGAACGTATGCATCAACAGTTCACACATGCGAAGAGTGATGGGATTCAATCATCATAAATAATGCAAAGATTTATGTTTCAGTGTCTGTTGCCGACTTTACAAGTTAATACAAGCAGAGTAAAATTATAGGTATTCACACATGGCCTGTCTGCATAGATTTTAAGATTGAGATAAATTGTGTATAAGAGTTGTGTGTCCTGTGAGTATAGTTTGTGAACATTCTTGGGAATCCCAAGTGGATTGGCCCACTGGAAAATATCAACAAATGAAGTCATAGTGAGTTAATGGGAAAAGAGGAGACTTGGAACTGAATGGAATAATGTCAACAAAACTATTGCCGATCCAAATAGTTTCTTGCTAAACGCTCTATCAATCATAATGTGTCAAATGTGTAAATTATGCAATGTCAGAAGTTAGTTTTTAGTAAAGCTTATGGTTTCAACTGTGTCCATAGTCTATTTTAAAGGCTGCGATGGTGCTTTTAATGAGACTGAGACTGGACACTTTACACTAGAAAGACTGCCCAAAACCTCTGATTGAGAATTCCCCGGTAGCAGGTTTCTTTGTCTCCTTAAGCTGTGTATAAATGTCTGATTTTTCTGTCAGATTATTTTGGCAGATTTTTGCTTTCATATAAGCCGCTTTCATTGGGAACATCCAAAAATCTTTGTATTGTGACATTGTCACAAAAATCAGATTTTTGAATACTCTTAATAAAAGCTTGTATGGAAGATAAATGTGTTAAGAAAACCTGAAGGCGAAATCTGCAGTCTAAATACACATGTCTTTGAGAAGGGGCTGGCCGAGGTAACTCGAATCATCCTGGGTTCAGGCCTCAGGGACCCATATAACTCAAGCCTTCCATAAAACAAAGTTAAATCTATAATCTTTGTTCAAACCGCCTCGAAATACGAATGAATTGGAGCGAATCAGACCCTTTAGGACGGATTGAGCAAAGGTTCGCTGCCTCGCTTGTTTGTTTTGTTGTTGGGCTGAGGAGAAATCTACAGTGTAAATACAGCTCAGGGCATAAGGTGTTGAAGAACCCTGCAACAGGTAAATTTTTAATCAGAAGCTTTGGGGCAACCTATATGTTGTAAAGCAGCCAACAAATTTGTGGGGGCACTCGTGCTGGGCGGCCTTGCGGATGTGTCTTGTACTTGACGTTCGTGCTTTACAGTTGGGCTGTCTACACTCTAGCCGCAGACTATCAGACTGTCCCTTTGCTTTTTACATATTTTTATTGCAATTATTTACGTTTTATGATTCAATCTCTTTTGCCTTTCTCTCTCTCAATTTCACTTTATTTATTATATATTATCAATTTTATCTTTAGCAATAAACACACATGAAAAAAAAAAGCATAACAAACGCCACTACTAATGGTATTCACAATATTTAGCTGATTTCTTCAGTAGCAGAGTAAATACAACTTTAGGCTCCAGAAGGTCTGCAACAACATCTCTTTAACCATACCGACATCAGCTCATCCATGCGCTGCTCGTGGCACATGGCATCGACATCTTCTAAGATAACAGAATACCAAAGCATTTGTCTTTAAGAATTAAAGCTGGTATCGGATATTTTATCAGATGTTTTACAACGATAGATTTAACCACTGACAGCTGCTGCCAGTGTCAATAATATTTAATTGAGGGGTTATCAGGTATATACATCTTTGGTGAGCATGTCTATCATATGATCTTCTGCTGCAAGTCTGCACCATAGACTTAATATTTATTTATGTATTGAGGTTTTCTTAAAGTTTATAACTAAGCAAATTAAAAATAACTTGTTGACCTCACATACATTACCATAGATGTAAAAAATGACTTGAGTAAAAAGATACAAGTGGTAAGGTGTTACATACTATATAGTAAGTAAGATAATGATTTCATGGTATCATAAATTGGGTGAATAAAATGAAAAAAGAAAAGAAGAAAAACAAAAATACAAGTTAACAACATAAACGAGAGTATTAAGTCTGCACCATTCTTCAAGAGTTCTACGCTGTATATAATTTTGAATGTCTAAATCACCATCACCAAATTTTCTCCACAATAATATTGAGGGCCTGTGTATGGCCGTCTAGGTTCAATTTGGATCAATCCAGTCGGAAGCAATATCCCCCTCATAAATATGATAGAAACAAATAACAGTTTATAACCCCGAACCGTTAGCTAATGTCGCTTCAGATTGTAGCTAGACTGGCTCTTGCTCGTCTCCCGAATGAAATCAAATTAACACTTATATATCTCCTGCTGCAGCCCCGACCCCTAACGCTACTCAAGGTCTGCACCGTTCATCATGAGTTCCATGTTGTATAATTCTCAAAGTTAAAATCTTTATATCTCTAAGAACAAATATAACCAGTTGTGAAATTCCTAGCAATTAAATTAGATCTGCCATCCACTTTGCTACAGACAGCCTTTTCGGCCTCACTTCTTTGATAAAATTGTGCAAAGAAATTCAATCACATTTTTTTTGAGTAGTTATCAGTCAGTAGGTCGGCAGCTTTCCAATGCTGTATAAAAATAGTTGATATTTGCTGACCCCAGTGTATCTACCTTAATGTAGTCAGGAATATCTCTTATCAGGTTTCGTCAGGCCATCATGCTCCCTGCTCATGCTGAACACAAAGTGCTGAGGCAGATTCAGGAACACAATTGGAGCACATTTTTAAGCCTAAAATTCGCCCCTCTATTAACCTGACAGGTGGGGGGTAGTAACTATAAACTTGAAGTGTTTAGGAAAGAAAAAAATAGCCACTGCTCATACCAAAGCAATATCATTGCAGTGATAAAAATCCAAATTTACTCGCACAAGGGCCTTATTGAATGATATAACCGAATTCAGAGTGTGAAAACCCATGGTCTAGAAGGGTCTAGAGAGTGTTATCTCCCCTGCAACAGCTGAACACCAACATGATGATCCACTGACAGTATAACAGTAAGCCTATCACTTGCTTGTCTAGGGCAGTTACTGGGCTGCTATACGTTCTCCAGGAAGTATCACTAAACAGTATTGGTCAAAGGTAGTCTGTTAATCTGTTGCAAGGGAGATAATATACTCTAGACCGTTGGTGTTTGCACTTTAAAATTGATTATAATTCTAAAATTTCCTCATGCGAATAAATGTAGTTTTTAGTTAACTGCTATGAGGATGCTGTGATATTAACAATGGTTGATCCTTTGCTTTCCTAAACACTTCAAGTCCCTTCCTAAAGCTTAGATTATGTAAAATATATTCATTTTGGCAAACACGTCAATGCGGCTCTATTGAATGATAACAAGTAATTTGAAAAAAAAGGCTTACCAAGGTGTTACTGAGATATTGATGTTTGATAGTGCTTAAAAAGATCTAAGGTCCTAGATCGAGCCCCATCGGGTGTACCGCTTGGCTAGTACTATACCTGATTTGGCTGCTCTTAAAAAAGTAAACCAAAAGAAACTTAGTGAAAGTCCAGTCTCACACTGGAAACATAGCCAAACAATCTTTTAAAAAATGATTATGTTGCTTCAGCAATCTATCAAAACATGGGCTTTCATCAAGTTAAATTAAACTGATGCGTATGATTTGATATGCTACTTGAAAATAAAGCTGTTTGTCTGGCTGCTTCAAACCGCAATGAATTAATTTGTATCTGAATAAAAAAAAGCAGAATGCAAAAACACAGATTAAGTTGTATGAGAAGAATTGTTGTGAATGTTATGAAGTTGCATTTTTGTTTGCTGCTCTCTGCCTCTAATATTCATGTTTCTTTTAATTGACGCAATTTTGGTATAAATGTTTTCATTACCTTTCTCACTATGTAGTACGTACCACCGTACACTTATATTTTTTATTCAGTCATTTTTCTATTTTCTATGTTAATGCGTGTGAGGTCAACAAGTTATTTTAATTTAATTTAATTATAAACTATTAGAAAACCTCAATAAATAAATAAATGAGAATATTTGTTGTTGAAATGTGCTGAAATCATCGTCAACATTGTGATAGTCAATTAGTACCAGCCTAGTTAGGAAAATGTGCCATGTTGGCATTTTCAGATGAAAATTGAGATTTCAGGAGAGCATAGTTTAGAAAAAGTTGTAGGGGAGGCAAAAATCCTTGAGGATGTGAAGTAACACCAGGTTAGATATTGCAAGCTGATCCCAAGTCCCCAGACTCAGTCTCTTAAGTGTTTTAACATGACATGGACATTGAATATTCAGTAATAGCATTTTTAGGCCACCTTATTCGGCAGTCTAGGGGAGGCAGAGGGTCCCTGCCTCCCCTAGAACTACGGGCCTGAGGAGTATTACGTAGTGTACGTCTGAGTGTCTTGTATATAAAAGAGCTGCCATTATCCGAACTCAGTGTGAGTTGGGGTAGAACATCAGCAGCTATGAGGTAAGAGAAATTGTATCAAAATGACTAGGTAGCTGAAATCTCGAGTTTGTCACACGTTTTTCTTGAGTTGACACCTCGAGTTTTTCTTGAGTTTAATAATCGAGCTGAAGTCTGGTGTCAGTAAAACTCAAATTTCTTTATCTTTCAAGAAAACTATTACCAGCTTTATCCATTACATTGCCTCAGGTAAACCCGTGTACTGAGGTGTCAACTTGCTTGGCAAGTTCTGCATACTCTAACACATTCAAATATCAGGCATATTTTACGCTCGCTACATTCGTCAGCATTATAAAATTTTGTTGAATTTCTTTGAAAATTTGAAGCCAATACCATATCATATGAAGTCAATTAACCCTACTCTCAACAACAACTGGTAATTTTCAGCAATCAAGCATTATATAATCTACTGTCCAAGAACAAACTCGACTTTTTAAACGTTTTATTCATAATAATTTTTCTGTCGATGTTACCAGCTACGTAGTCGAGCGAATACGTATTTTAGCAACAAACTATTCAAACTATATGATGAGCATATTTTATATTATGACTGCTACTCATTCCCAAGATCGCGATCCCTTTTACCGAAAGATAGAACAAATAGATTTTTAAATAGCTTTTTACCGGTTAGCATCAAAATATTATACAACAGAGACATTCCAACTCCATCATTGTAATATGTCACTGACTATATTACCAAATAAATCAATCTTATCCTATCTTATAATTACGATCTATCTTTAATTGTTACAGGGGTTTTATAATATTCGGGTTGCTAGCTATAGCCGGCAGCTGTCACGCTGCCTTTTCTACTGAGACTGACAAGTTCCTACAAGTACTCGGGTCTGCTCTCCAGAGAACAACAGTTGACCTAGAATGTGTCAAGCGTGTGGGAGGAGCTATCGGGAAAGTGACATACACAGGATCGGCGGTGAGTGAACTTTCATACTTCCATACTTTATCTCGCAATTTTAAAAGTTAGTGATAGTAATTCAATCAATCAATCAATCAATCAATCAATCAATCAATCAATCAATCAATCAATCAATCAATCAATCAATCAATCAATCAACCAATCAACCAATCAATCAATCAATTAATACTGAGAATATAAAGTAATGAAATTTACCATGATAATTGGATGACATAAATTTCAAAGTTTTCATAGTGATGCGTCTATGCCAGTCATACACAGATAAGTGTATAGAGAAACTGGCGAGACACCAGAAGTATTGTATCAATACTCAAACTTGAGGTACATTTTCAAGCTTTATGTTTCCGTTTCATAGCTCACTCACTCACTCATGTCGACCTTTTCTTGATAAAGACCATCAATAATATAATAAAACTGCCCTACTTGATAACACTATTTTTAACAAATCCACCTGATTCATTACCATAATTTTTTATGCACAGACTTATTTATGACTTGATCAGCAAACAAAATTGATACTATTATTATATGTTTACAGATAAAATACTCTCGAAAGCTTATGGATAACATAGATAGTGGCTTTAAAGGCGTCAGCATCATGATGAAGCTGGCCAAGTACCTTCCGACTATTGGCAATTTAATCGGCACTCTGCAGACTGCCATACAGGTCGCTAAGACACCCTTCAATACTGCCTACGTGAAAATTAAAGCTATTGATGATCGAATTAGACCCAGTATGGACAGAATCGGCACGGTTGGCAATCTCTTCACAGGAAGTGAGTGCAAATGCATAAATTATGTATTATATACCTACATTATATATATAATATATTAGAATATGATATATATAAATTTTCAAAAGACTTATGGGAGCTTTCGTGATGGACGCCGTCACTCTGGCATTTGTGTGGTTTTTCATTATTGTTACGATCACATATCACATATAATTTTAACTCTGTGTGTTTTTACAGTGAGAGCAATACTGACAACGGCTCAACACAGCTTTAGGGAACGAGGTGATAAGAGTTCGGGGGCAAAAACGTGTGTCAGTAACATGCCTGCAGGGGCATTGAAGAGTCAGCTGGAGGGGAAACTGGAGATGATGGGCTCAGCTCAGTATGCTGGTTTCGCCCATTATAACAACGGTAAGGCGTGCTTGCATGTTTGGTATTTGTATTGGTTTATTTTCGTTTCTATATCATTGAAATGTCGTGCTCATTTTACTCAGTATAAATGTTGCTATTGTTAAAACATCTGTTATAAAACTGGAAAAAGCTTTTTGAGCGTTTCTGGGTCAGGGATATTTCTGGATGGTATTTGGTGCATACATTATTTGTATGTGAGGATCTCTTGAGATTATTAAAACCAATGCGACCGAAAAGCGTCTTTCCATTCTCAATGCTGCCCTCTGCGGGTAAAACTCGTTATCACAAACAAAAAGAGTTCTGGTTGGGATTTGAAATAGACCAAAAATATATTTTAATAATTTAACTATGCAAAGTTTTATTTATGATAACAATTGCAAGCAATCGAAATTGTGTGATAAGGAGCTTTACACGCAGAGGGAAGAATAGGTCTTTTTTTCCCGGTCAGTTCATCATCGATGTGTGCCAAAAAATAGACAAATCATTTTCATTATTAGTCTTTATCTTCCACATTTCTTCTTTTATTTATTATTGTTTGTTTTTTTGGCACACTCGGAAGAACATCATTTTAATGATAAAGACTGCTTATCAATAAATGTTTGGAAAAAAAAATGTTGAAAGCACTCAGACACGGAACCTCGAAAACGAAAGCTGGAACTTAGCTCTACATTCCGTGAAGTTGTATTGAGTTGGAGATAACTTGGATAAAATCAGACAAAAATCTACCCCTTTGCTTAGATAGCGACTTATGGTTTCGAGTTGAACGTCCCGTGACCCTTGAGCCATAACCAATGACTTTTTGCGCTATATTACTTCGCTGGTCATATAGATTGCCTAAAACATTACCTTTACTGCATTATCACGATACTGGATGGCAAATGGTAGTAGCTCGACTAATCTCCGGCCCCTTTAATGTTTCTTTGTCATAATAAATTGAATAGAGCACTCCTTTCATTCAGCCAACTGATCATTTACTTTGAATTATATTTGCATTGTGTCGACCTGTGGTTCTTCGAGTCAATAGTCCAACTAATGAAATCTACATTACAAAATAAAGTACAGTTGTAAAATACCCTTTACCAGAGGCTTCTACATACTGTAGCAGCGGGTGGATTGTGTATATCCACAAATGAGTGTAGCAAAAGTGGAGAACTGAGGCTAGCACCAACATGTATTCAGACAAGCAAACTTTGCCTGCCTTTGTACTCCTTTGTTCACCAAACAAAAGGCCTTTTGTTATACAAGTCTCATAGGTGTCTTGGGACATGTCTCCCAGTCATCGGCCCGAGGGCCTATCCAACATACTACAGCATAGCTGTACTTTATTTTGTAATGTATTTTATAAACACTTTTACAGTTGTTGGAGCGATTGGACACAAATGTGGTTTGAGCGACCAGTACACCACTGCAATAAATGGTTGGGGAGACGTCCGATCCATCCAAACAGACCTGCAAACAGTCACAAATTTCCTGAAACCAGTATTGGACTTCTTCGGAAAGATCCAAGCAGGCCTGAGCAAGCGCCTCTGTATCCCGAACCCTTTCGAGGCGATTAAGGAGCTTGAGATTGTTGAGTAGGTTAACTTCAACATTAACATTAACATTAAAGCTTTAGTTGCGCCTCCAATTTTTGGTATCATATTGAACATATCAGTCTAATTAAGAGCACCATAACAACCTTCTGAATAGCCTATGGACACAGTTGAAACCATTAACTTTACTAACATGAAAATTTTTCTCAACCACAAAGGTTGTCCCTTCTTTATCTTTATACATTATAGTTGATAAGGAGGGGCCGACCTTAGTGGCTGAGAAAAGTTGAGAAAAAATTCTCATTTTAGTAAAGCAAATGGTTTCAACTGTGTCCATAGGCTATTGAAAAGGTTGCCATGGTGCTCTTAATCAGACTGAGACCTTCATTATGATACCAAATATGGGAGTCGCAACTATAGCTTTAACATTAACATCAATATGCTTGGTCAAGTTTGGTCTGGTTTCACTTTTCCTTTCTCTTGCTTTCCCTTGCTTTCCCTTTCCCTAACACAATTCAGATCAGATTAGCTTAGTCCTATTCATCGACTCTTTGTGCATGACGATTAATGAGTACCAATTTGTTTTCCATTTTGTACTAAGTTAACCTTTTCATTCTTCATTGTTTGGCCAAACAAAATCATTCATTACATTCTCAGCCTTAGTTGGATACCAACGTTGCAATCAACAGGAATTAGTCTTAGCAATCCAAATTGTGGATCTTTTTAATGTTCCTTTGTTATGTTACATTGAATATTGTTAACTTTCAAATATAATTGCATTGTGTTGACCCGTGGTTCTAGTCACCTTTCAAGATGCCAATTTTTCAGACCCAAAATTAAAATTGTCAGTATCCAACTAACGAAATTATTGTAATGTTGCATTTCCCACCCAGTTCGTTCTGGAAATGTGCATCAGCGATTTGGCAACTGTGATGCAGCTTTGCTGATAGTTATCAAGTGTATAGATGCTTACTGCATACTTCTTTCATGATATAAACACATAATATAAAATATGTTATTATTAAATTTATATTATATATTTACATTTTTATAAAAATTATATAAATTATTGAAATTATTATAAAAACACATAACAATCATAATTATAACTTACCCTGTTATGTTTAAAGAGAAGTAGCCGAGGGATTGAAGTCTGTGGTAAGCTTCTTTCGAGGTTGGGGCAAAAGAAGAAGGAGATCGTTGGTACTCGCTGATAGAAAAGCGTTGAAGAAGACCCTCGCTTCCCTAAGAGTAACAAGGGATCAGGCCAACTCTTGGTTAATAGAGAAACGAGCTTCCAACATATGTTTCAGGTAAATATGCAGTGTTCTGAGTGAGTGGGAACTGGGTTCCCGCAAATAAATTTAGAGGGGGAAACTTTAGAACACAGTTCCCACTGCATTCTGTTCATAAAAAACAATGCCAAGTTGTCTCTTTTGACCAGATATCAATCATACTATTAAAGATCCATAATTCTGCATAATTTGATCTAGAAATTGCAACAAATTCTCAAAATGATTTTCAAACCAGAGAGAAGAGTACCCACAAAGAAAAAAGTCCACTTAGACCACTGTAAATACGCATGCCCTTGCTTTGAAACACGCCACGTTTAGACAAGACCGATGTGAGATTATACCACCTTATGCTTGCTTTAAACACCACCCAACAATCAGCTACTGGGTCCAGTTATTGTAATTGATTGATGGATGACAGTACTCTCAAACTTTCAAACCATATAATTAACTAACAAATTTTTTGGCTTTTTATCAAACACTGTGCATTGTAGCACAGCAGCAATATTTTTATCGAGAAATTTAACTGAATCAATCAATCAATCAATCAATCAACCAATCAACCAATCAACCAATCAACCAATCAACCAATCATTCAATCAATCAATCAATCATTCAATCAATCAATCAATCAATCAATCCATCAATCAATAAATAAATCAATAAATCAACCAACCAATCAACCAATCAACCAATCAACCAATCAACCAATCTACCAATCAACCAATCAACCAGTCAACCAGTCAACCAGTCAACCAATCAATCAATCGATTCTTGCAGCATTCAGCAGATACTGGATGGTATTGACAGCGTGTTCGGACTACTTGTCAACATGGCTAACAAGTTCATAGCTAAACTTCTAAGCTTCCTCCCCAGTTTCAACTTGCCCGGTGAGTTGTCCCCACCATAGACTTAGTAATGTACAGTGTAAGCTGGTTAATTCAAATTTAATAATTCAAAACACCTGTTAATTCAGACAATGAAAATTGGTCCCTTCAGCCGGATTTCAATGCAATCATATATAATTAGAACAAATTTATGTGGTCCCCAGAGGTTTGAATTAAGTGAACTGTACTTTATTTAGTATATTCAGACTATTGACCCCACTTCAATCTTTTTTGTTGTCTCTATTGTCCAACCAGCTTACAAATTTGATTGTGCATCTTAGATTTATATTTCACAACATATGTTGTATACTTGAATCACAGGGCCATAGATAGGAAAAATGGTAGGGGAGGCAAAAGTCTTAGGCGAGTCCGAGGCATCACCAGTAACACCCCTCCCTTTCATGTTTCTTTGTTGACTGATTTGCATTGTGTTGGCATGTGGTTCTATTCACTTTTAAATATGCCAACTTAGCACTCCTCATATTAAATTTTCAATATCCAATATATGAAATTCATGTAATCTCTCTTTAATTTACAGGCCTTCCCAACTTTTCTTTCCTTGATGGGATAAACCCTATCCACTTTCAAATTGCGGACCCAGAATTTGGTGGGTTTTCGAATCAGGCTATGTGGAATCAGTTAGCTATAGGCCCAGTCTGTGTAGAACAAGTCAAACAGGTAAGTTCTCCTTACATTAGCTTAGCTTGCCTACTCCTACCCTGTACAGGGGTGCGCTAAGATGATTTATATGTATTATCTGCTTCTCCATGACAGCATCGCTGTCTATTACCAGAAGTTTTTTAGGGATTAGAAACATCTTCTAAACAGTATAATCAAATGTTACAGCTCCAAACGAGCACTGCACAACAATCGGCAGAGCTGTGTACCTAAGTGCCGCACTGCCAAGTATGCCAACAGCTTTTTTGTCAAATATGCTATGTAGTTTTTGTGTCGCACTTCATTTTTGAAATTCTTTCTTTTATTCATTTAACAACTACTCCAGTATAAACCCCATGGTTTCTGCGAGAGCTTCAATGAAATCTTATCTTATTGTATATGTATTATGTTTATGTGTATAATGTTATATATATAGAGATTATGTAATATGTATACAATAATTATATTATGTTTATGTAATATGTTTCATGACCTGTCAAGACAGCTGCTTATAAAAAGTGATTTATATTTTTACGTTTACAGGTCTGTATTGCTCGAACTGGAGCAGTGACAGCTAACTGTGCTGCCACTATGGGCAACTTTGGCAAGAGATCAGCAACAGCACCTGCCCCTGTTCTAACAAGCAAAAACTTTGCCGGAATAGAAATGGTGGACGCAGGTAAATACCTCTTATCATAAGCAACACTATCAAAGTATATGTTAAAGGGTCAGTCCTAATAGAAAAGTGGATTTATGACCCCAGTAAATCGAAAGTTGTGAGTTAATAGGGAAAATGAAAATCATAAAAAATAAGTATTATTGAAAATAGCATTTAAGTTTTTTTTAAATATTTTAGGAAGGATAATAATGGGTCATAGTGGTCAGGTGGAGGCAATAAATCACTGTGATCCTCTATGATCCAAATGTTCAGAATTTGCAGCAGTTTTAATGCAATAAGGTTCACAAGCTGTTTTAATTTGTATGCCCTAATGAATTGTCAGCCAAATACCAAATATGGCCGAGTAGGATTGTTACTTTTAACTACTGCCGCCGCTCAGGGAGATTTGTGCTCATAGAATTCTGTATGGGTCAAAAATAAGTGACAATTGGCAAAAAATCTGCACACACTGATTGTCAAAATCAGGGTATAAAATTCACTAGCTAGGTGATGACATCATAATTGTCCACTAGTAAAACAGTAACTACGTATGCTAGAAATCAATATCACACCCTGATTTTGATGATCAGTTTGCGCTATGTATTTGCCCATTAGGTGATAATGCTTAAATTGCAGCCTCGTATCATTGGTTTTAAGCTAAACAGAATTCAATAAGCACATATTATTTGCCTGTGTGGCAGCAGTGGTTTAACTTCCAATCATTGAAACAATTAGATTTCAATGCGAACTCACAATCATTTGAAATAGAAACTCACCTTTTGGAATGTGTCTGCAAAGTTATCATGAGCGGACATGAGTCACATGGTCATTAGTGCTGCCAAAAATCGCTGCCCTAGAATGCAAACGTCATAAATGATGAAATTGAAAAATTGACTTTTTTACATTTTTCATGGGATACATGCATGAATTCAATGTAAGTACAATTTGGAAAATGTATCATGGTTCAAATTGCTAATTTAATCTCATTGAAGTTTCAACCTTGCATTGTCTTATATAGAAATAGTCAACACAAAAGGCCATTTATCTAAGCTTATGAAATTACCATTTAGGACGTTTGCATTCTAAGCTAGCGAAATGTGATTTGTCAACAAAAACAGTGCGATTTCATTTGCTCAATAATAAAATACTGTGATGCCGTAAATTATTTGTGGCTTTGTGTTGAAAGAATAGAGTTCTATCAGGAGTATTCTGCCCTCTGCTGGTGAAAGGCGTTATCTCATATTTTGATAATTTCAACTCAATCAAACCAAATAATGAAAACCAATTTTTAATTGTTTACAATCAAGGAATTTTAATCAAAAGTTGGAGACCTCTGAATTATTAAAATATGAGATAGCGCTTTTTTGCCAGCAATGGGCATTGTTATATAGAGGGTGCTGAAAGTTTAGATGAATGATTTTTTGTTTATGAATTTCATAGACACATTCAATGTCGAGATAACGATTGCGGATTCCTCAACAAAATCAGTGCGATTCCATTTGCTCAATGATACAATACTGTGATGCCATAAATTATCTGTGGCTTTGTATTGTATTGTAAAGTTCAGATGAATAATAATTTATTGTTTAATAATAATAATAAAGTTTATTTATGAAATGCTTAATAAAATTGTTTAGAAACAAGGATTTGTAAGCGTTGTACATGTGATAAAAAGTTAAAGCAGAAAAAAATACTATGAATTAAGCATTTGGCTGGTTAATAAATCAAATTTGGTTCATGAATTTTGTAGACACATTCAATGTGGAGATAACGATTGCGGACTCTGAGAGAACTAGAGGGGACGATAAGGTGATTACTCCTGAGGAGGCGATTCGAGACGCTGCTAACCTGAATCCTGATATGAAAAAGATCCTGCTGAAGAAAATCCAGGATATCATTCCTCAGTAGCTGTCACAACGCAGAAGCTGACCACTTGAAAAACGAACGACATCCAAACGATAATCGAACGACATCCAAACGATAGTCAAATGATAACCAAATGATACACACAAAAATAAGTTAGTGTTGATTTGATTCTAAGGGTAAAGTGGGGGAACTATCTGAGAATCAAAATCACCTTCATTCTACTGTAATATGCCTATTGATATTTAATTAGAGTCATTTTGATTCTAACTTTTCTCTGTGAGTAATCAAACGATAGTCTAACACAAACGCCTTACGATAAGCTTTATACTGTCTGTGAATTAAACTAACATCTGTGAGATTAGACAGGCCAGCAGACTGAGGAAACATAGAAACATTTGATTGACAACTTTGTCATGGAAAGTTATGCTTAAACTCATCCTTATCAATGTAGAGATAGTTGTAGTTATAGTCGGGTTGATAGTAGAATTAATAAAATATACTATGATGCAAATCGATTGTTTGACTCTTTAAACCTCTCTTTAGTCATTATTGATTATGCAATGCTTGGTGCTGGTGTGAATGCTTATTAAAGCATCCTCTTGCATTCATACATACCCTAAGCTCCTGAAAACTTACTTTTCATTATGTACCAGAATAATGTGCTAAAACCAATAGCAAGAAAGGAGGAACTGGAAGATAACCCAACATTCTGTTAACATCGCACCAATTCTAAAGGGTCCAATGTTCATAAGTACATGGATTGTTGGTTTGAATTCCACTGCCTCCACTGAGTACTGGGATTCGCTGGACCCCAAAGGTGTCCTCCGACCTGCCTAAAAACATAAAACAATTTGTTGCAAAACATTGTGGCCTACCCTTAAGGCACAATCTAATTTGCCGCCTATTATGCGTGATGATGGGCGTGACTTAACCTTGTTATTTTAACCAATATTTTTCACCAACACATGTGGGTCGTTACCTGAAATTAGTAATGTGATGCATGATGAGTGGGACCATTTAAATGACACAGCCTCATGCTGGTGATGGAAATGTTTTTGATCAGAAGGCTCCAACCAGCTTTCTTGCTGCAGTCTGTTGTTATGCATTGGACACAAACCGTTGTATGTAGAATAGAATCAATTTCGGTTTATGAAATGAAGAGATTTGTACTGAAACTTTAAATTATTACTAGCTTAGTGCTCACTCATAAACCAACTAGCTCATCAAGAGCAATTATGCACACAAAGAAAATCCACTATACAGTAATAATATGTCTCACATGTCCAGTCAATGAAGAGGGAGTTCATTGGTCCAATCATGCATGTATAAATAAAACAAAAGATATTATGTAGACTAATCTGATGCTCATTAATATTTCCGCTTGTGCCACACATAATCTACACTGTATGCTGTTTGTTGTATCGCTCTGCGAACTAACTAATCTTTGATATTCACCTCTCAGTGAATTTTGCCTACTAGTACTAGTCTCAATAAGAAATATTCTCTCCTTTAATCTTCCTCTCTCTCTGTTTCTACTATGGAGTTTTCCACTCTATGGCTACCAATACTTTTTCTCAAGTCTGTTATAAAGTCTAACTGGGGTCTTTTTCACAACTAGACAATCACTTTTATTACGAACACATGCCACAAGTATTTGGTATGATTCGGTTTTCTACTTAATCAAACACTTTAGATTCTGAAATTAAAATAATATAGTCAAATAAGTGTGATGATAAGGCAGAAATACGCAATCAGCTTTGATGAGGGTGCAGCTTGTTGAGGTGCAAGGCCACAAGCTATACAAAATAGGGCAATAGAAGTAAACAACTCTCATGACACCTGTGAGCCAAATATTAACAGCCAGTTTGTTATCCAGGGCTGCCTTCTGATATGAGACCCTTTGGTGACTTGAATTCGTTGTGGAATTTAGTTAATGAGTTAATTCAATTATGGTTAAAGACTACCGAAATACAACTGTCAGGCTGTTTCTTTTGATGAAATTATGTGAGATTCGCACGTTGAAAATATTTTCTCATTCTCTGCACTATGATGTTGTATGTGACATGCCTAAAGGTCACAACTTTTGGGTGTATATTGCATTGTCATGGTTGCCATGGTCCTAATCTGATTAATTGTTATACTCATTTTTTGACATTTTACTTACATCTGAATGCGGAGGTTGCCTTCAAGATTAATTGGTCTGGCCATCAAATGACGTATCATCCTTTCTATTCTTACAACCTATCTATATGGTTCAGTATAAAGGACAGTGGGTTTTGCTCTGTAGAATCAGTTACAAATAGAAGTTAAAAAGATCAGTTACAACTTGCAGTTACAATTTACCAGTTGCCTGGGGCAGTTGCCTGGGGCATTTGCCCCAGGAGTAAATTCAGCAATAAAAACATCAAACTGCCAAAAACTACATTCATTATCATACATGAGAAAGTAATCTGATATGAACTCTGCGAGCGAGGATGTCACGATCCTGATCTGACAATGTCACAGTCTTCGGCATGTGCAATACAAAAAACAAGCACTCCCAGGATACTGTGACATCATAGTGTAGAGAATCAGAGTTACCTACCCTATTCCAGTCCGATAAATCCAAGGAGTTTAATATTCTGAAATTGAAATGTCGTTGGTGTTGGCTTTGACTTTAAAAATATTTCCGACGGATATGTTTCTCTAAATGCTGTCGTAAGCCATTTTTTTACCCAAAGAGGGACCCTCAATAAAACTGATGATGGTGGAGAATGGTGAGCTGCGGCACCAAACGGTTTTCAGATTTCCCTGAGATGAAGTAAGTTTTGAGGGAAATTGATCTTTTAATCGGGGCGAAAAATGTACAAGGTCCCATTAATATATTTTTGTGTTTTTTTAATTCAACGTAATTCCCCTCTACATAATCCCAGAATTTTAATTTTCTGAAATCTAAATTACTAAAATTCCTGAATTCCAAATGAATTTTGTTTTCTGAATGCTATCGTATGGCATGTTTATGAACGAAAGGTTTTCAGATTTATGACCAGCTTGAGATATTTCCCCATATGAAGTGAGTTTGAAGCAAAATTGATTTTTAATACTGGCGAAAGGTCCCCCTTTGTATATTTTTCAGTTATTTCCAGTCAGCGCAATTATCCCCCACATAATCCCAAAATTTTAATTTTCTGAGATTCAAATTTGGTTGGTTTTGGCTTTGACTGGTCTGAGTTTGAAAGAATTCCAACTGATTTTATTTTTCTGAACGTATATGGCATGTTTTATTTACTTATTTGCTAAAGTGACTCAGAAGTGAATCCAATTTTTGCCACCGCCCTAAGAGGACAATTGGTAATACTACTTGAGGTGTCAAAGGTGTGTCAAGCACTGAAGTTCTTGGAAAATAGTTCAACTTACCTCTGTGGTGTGAAGAAGCTTCTCAAATGTAAAACATGTCATTGTGCTCAAGTTCAATCCTTTCAATCAAGTTTGCAGGATTTTCATGCTCACCGTTATATGTTATTCTGCACAGCACTTATCAGCACTGTGCAACGAGATTTAGATTTCCAAGAACTATCGGCGCTGAGGAACTTTACATTAACACTATGGCAGGTTGAACTACATGGGAGTTAGGTGATAGATTATTGCTCTAAGGTTCGGTAGATACCAGCATAATGTCATTTTCGGTTGTACTACTGGAAGAGGATGATATTTCAACCCATTCTGAACTCTTTTTGCTTTATTATCAGCATATACTTTATAAAAAAGAAACCCAAATTCAAACACCATTAGTGCTAATATTTATTGAGAGGTTGAATAATCAAGAATTAAAACAAGTAAAAAGCAGTAACATGAAACGGAAGTGCGAACTAAAATAAAAACTAATATGATAAAATGATAACTAAACTCTGTAATAATAGTAGGTATAGGACACAACAATGTATGAGGGAAGATGAGTTTTTTTTCAAATTCAATGTGATAATCTTAATCAAAACCATTGGAGATATTGTTGACTTCTATCAAGGTATCTACCAACCTGATTGAATCATTGTGAGTGTTTGCACACTTGAAAGGCATAGATTCAGGTGAATAAATATATGCTGTGTTTGTGAATCGATAATTCCAGAAGCAATAAGTAGTATGTAAGATTAATTCATATCAAAAGCATCACAAGCATCACAAGCATCACAAATATCAGATTCATCAAAATCATTAGGATCATCGGAAGCAGCATTAGTATCAAAAGCAGCACTCAAAGAATAGAATTGAGAAAAAAATACGTTATCGGAAGCTTGTATCAACATCTTTCAGAAAGAGATATTGATAAATACATGAACTGAATCTTGATACTAAGGCTTAACTCAGTTGTTATCCAGTCTTTTTCATAACGAGTACAAATTATTAGGACTCTTCACACTAAAACATCTACTGTAGATGAACAGGGTAAAAATCCCAAACAACTTAGATAACGTTGAATTTATTCCTTGTCAAGCAAGTGGTAATGAGACAATAAACTTTTCCTTTATTGATAAGGAATACTGAATATCATAATCTGTTTATCATTAATCAGACTTTGATAGTTGATGTTTCAAGTGATGGTCAGTTTCAGTCAGATAGATGAAGCCAAGAATTAAATACCAGAGGGAGCATCATCTTTAGCAGAATGAATTTGAGACTTGGTGGTTGGAGAAATATTTGACACTTTGACCATAGCTGTGGGTGAAGCTGGTTCACCATCATCATGTTGTTGATCAGGGAAAAACTCCGGGCCTCTAAGTGGATCAATCACTAAATGGCCTTTCTCTGAGTCTTCCTCACCTCCAACGGCTCCATCAGTTACAGGGTCGTGATTCAGATTAATGTCGTTGTTTCCTGTTTTGGTATCACTATAATTACATAAAATAAACACAGTGATTATCACATGAGGATAAACAACAAGCAAGTTGAAGTCACCGAACCAAAAATGTGCACGGTCAGATCAAAAATCATTGTACAAGCATGGATACCACTTATTCAACTTGTATAGCCGCAAGCATACTTGGCTATTCAGACCTTCCTTTTACTCCAAACCATCAGGTAAAATTCCTGTGTAATAATATTCTGCAGCTCAACAATGGTATTTGTGCTCCAAAGTTATTATGACATATTTGCGCATAGAGTACACCTTGTCAAGTCATTAGCAGTCTGACTGTTAAGGGTGAGGACATGTGATCAAATGATCTAAAATAGAGGTACTAACATCCCCTTCTCTCTCAGAAAGAAGCGATCAGTGAGGGCGGAAAAGGGCAAATGGGCATAACCCACACAAATAGGGCAGTCAAATATGAAAAGGAAAAATAAAGGTTTTGTATGCAATTAATGTTTTTCAGCTCATCAAAAACTCCATTAGCAGCCATTTGGTAGAGAAGAAGAAACTGAAAGAACATTGATCAAAGAATAGACAAATGGAAATTTGACAACAATCCATCATCAAAGTGTACAAATAATATAAAAATATATATCATGCTAGGAGTTTCGGACCTACCCATGAGTTGATATACACTCTAGAGTGGACAATGTGTACAAAACTAGCATCAGTTTTTGTCCTCCTTAATTATTGCAAAATCCATGACACAACGCAATCTGGTTGTGCATGGCTAGTGCCTGTATTATGTAAGTTATCATTGAGAATATACGTAATGGGTATGGAAATTTAGATTTTTAGAGCGCTTATAGCCTTTTTTTTTAAACATTTTTATGTGACACTATGTGGATCACTTGCAGGTATTTTCACTCGCAGTCATTTGAAAATATTTATATGTTTTCCCTTTATAAAAAGCCACAATCTCAACCTCAAACACATCATTGTGATGAAATAGAAATTACCGGGCTAGCTTAATTTTTTTTCACTGCCACTTGCCAGCCATATTAGCTGTGTCCTGTCTCCCTTACATATATTATATGATGTTACACACTCATGGGGCTTATTTTATTCTTGATTAAATGAAGTACAAGGAGACTGTGTAAAAGTGATCGGAGATGTAGAAGTATTGTATGTGATGTTGATGCTTACATTTACAAACAAACAACCATCAGAGAGAATGCATCACACCCTTGCTCCCCCTCCCCGAACCAAATTATCTCTTATCTTAAAGACTTTGTTTGAGGCTGCTCTTTTGTATTACATCTTATTCTCCATATTTTATTCTATCATGTGAGCGATTTTCAGCTTTATAATCCAAATATTGAGGAAGTTATGGCCTCTCAAACTTCCAAGGTGACGGCAATTTATCGGCAGTAAGAATCAGCCGGCAATCCCTAGGGTACATCACTAATAAATATGTTGATGATCAAAATGTTCAAATCTGTAATGGTCTCGAACCCAGGTCCAAATGGCTTTGCAGGCGACGCCGCTAATACTGATCTATATTGTCTATTGGCTAACCTAGTTAGTCAAAGTGGTGTGATGGTAGCGTCGTTGCTTATAGGTATGGGGCCCGGGTTCGATTCCCACCCAGGTCTGAATTTTGATCATCATCTTATCTGTGTGATTATTACTGTATTAACTAATAACTCATAATGTCTATGTCACATGTCTATGGTTGTGACATACCCCAGGGGAAACATCCGCTTATTCCCAATGCCGATTGAAGGCAATCACCCTGGAAGTTTGAGAGGCCATAACTTCCTCAATATTTGGATTCAAAAGCTGAAAATCGCTCACATGATAGAATTAAATATGGAGAATAAGATGTGATACAAAAGAGCAGCCTCAAACAAAGTCTTTAAGTATGGTGAGAAATATGAAATATCTGGAAACTTAAAAATATCGCATCGATGAGAAGGCGAATTATATTGGCTTTCTCAGCACTCATATAACCATGTTAATATCAGTCATGTGGGTAGAATTTTCTGAAAATTGGTAGAACGCAGAGGTGAGTGCAAATAGATAGATTAGGACCAATGATATATAGAAAATTTGGTTAAAAGATTTTAATTCATAATGAATACTATTATATGTACCTAAAGATGAATGAAGTATTAAAGTCTCTAATTACGCCCTCTGTACTCTTCTCAACTGAAGATTGGAGTTGCAAAGACGCAATATTACCGTGTTTTCTCCATAATGTGTTGCGACTGATAACTGACTGCCATTTTCATAAGATTTTCTAGACTGAATGAGGGAATTTAAGAAGATCCAGAGTCAATCTGGACAAGTATGAATCTTGTGTTGTCCATTCGACGTTTTCTTGATATTCAGAGACTCAGCAGAAGAGTTTACGTGTTCACTGATTTGACCTGCTGTGTTGGCTTTAATAGTTTCGGCAATACAAATACAATACCCCAAAAATGGAATTAAGAGCTAGCTGACATAGCCAAACCATAACACGAGATCTTTAAGCTCAAAATTTTTGAACCACGGGTTACCTGCACGCCCTGTATAATTGGAAGTCATAATACTGGACAGATAAAATGAACTCACTGAGTGTGTAACATTTTAGTTAGAGAGACAGGACACAGTTAAACTGGCAGGTAAGTGGGTAGGTGTAAAACCAGCTAGCCAGGTAATTGTGATTTTATCGTTATGGTGTGTTTGCGGTTGAGATTTTAGTGTTTTAAGGGGATAACACAAATCATTTTGTCCCCTGACTGCCAAAGAAATCACTTGCAAGTCATCTAATAGGGTGACACAGTTTTACAAAGATATTGCTAAAAATGCTCTAAAAACGATAAAGGCAAGCAGCAAACTTTTTCACCTCCAATCGCTTTTCCACAGGCTACTTGTACCCCATGTTATCACAAATCATCCTCAGTAGCTGGAACTGAACAGATAAAATAAACCGACTGAGTGTGCAACATATTAGTCAGAGAGACAGTACACAGTTAAATGCCTGGCAAGTGGCAGAAACCAGCTAGACCTGTCATTGGGATTTAACCTCATGTGTTTGCGGTTGATATTTGGCGAGAATAAGAAAATTTTAATACTGACTGGAAGAGAAACTACCTGCAGGTGATGTAGATGGTGTTACATGTGAAATTTTCTGAAAAAATGGCTATAAGTGCTCCATAAACTAAATTTGTATGTCTGTTTCTAATATTTTCAATGATAAAGTCAATGATTCATGCACTATCCACGCACAAACCAGATTCCGTTGCATCAAGGAAATGAAAGTGAAAATACTTCCAAATGATCCACATAGTGCACATGAAAAGTTTTCCGAAAGGATGGCTGTAAGTGCTCTAAAAATCTAAATTGCCATGCCCATAACGTATATTCTCAATGATAAGTCATATGACACAGGCACTAGCCATGCACAACCAGACTGCGTTGTATCATGGATTTTGCAATAATTAAGTAGGACGTTTTTAGCACTGCATTGTCCACTCTAGAGTATATAATAACTCTATGGACCTACCTTTCAACGAATGCCGCCATGTCATCATCTCCGAGGTTGTTCTGAAAGTTGGATTCATCATCCAAAGACCCAAGTTTGCCACTAAAGCCTCCAGATGAAGACTCAGGGCCGATAATATTCCACTGCAATGTGAAACAATAACAATAAGTGTCATTGTAGAAATCATGTTACTCACTCCAGCAAACATGAATCATCATCAGATTGAACTAAAGTAAAGTAAATTAAACTCAAGAGTACAGTGTCACCTTTTCTGAGGCAAAGCAAGGAAAGGAAAGCTAATGACCCTTGCCCAACAATAAATATCTTGATGTTCAGCCAATCAGAATTCAATGCTTCAACAACAGAGCTGTGAGGAAAGCCTCATTAACCATGAGAAGCTAACTCATAAATATTAAATACACAAACAATTTCAATCTAATAAATCCATTTTTTACAAAATGTTTATTTTCAATTGAGTGTTGATTCATACTTTTTTCTTACCTGATTCTCTCTGCTTTTGAATGTGTTCTTCTCTGGCATTTTCACATCTTCTATACGTTTAAACTCATTTGTAAGCACACTCGCTCCAAGCTTGTCCTTGAAATTTAAAAAAAAATTAACATCAACAGATAATATTTGGAGGTTATGAGCATTATTGTTTGTTTATATTAGTACACTGTGTGACTTCAATGGCAATCATAACGGTCTGCCAATCTATCATTTTATTATGATTTGTATATCATTTTGTAAAAGCCCAAATACAATTGACACAGAGAAGCGCCTTCTTATTAAGTTACAACTATTGACTAGATTGTTCAAATAAGGTGTTCTGTTCGGCTAGCTTTAGTTATGATTATGATTTATCTCACCTGGTTGTCAGAGGGGAGCTTTAATGGCTGCTGAGCCCTGAGTTCCTGAGCTATCCTATCTCTCTGTATTGTTAGTTCCTTTATTTTTTCTGTCAAATTATCTAAAAGTAAAATTAATGAGCGCCAATTGAAACTTTAAGAGAGTATTTCCACTTTAAGATTATAATAACAGGATGAAATTGGGAAAAATTTTTGGTAAAAAATCGTCAAAAATAGGAAGGGTGAGAGTTGTTAATAAAAACGAAATAATGAGAGACAAAGTACTGTACCTACCATGCAAGGTTTTAGGGTCAGAAGATTTGTTGTTAAGCTCTTCAAAGTATCTCACGGTCCTTGAATTTCCGCTTTGTCTCGCTAAATCCAAAACAGTTTGATTTTCTTTGTTTAGCATCTTGAAGACTTCCATCTGTTGACCTGAGCTTAGCTTTTCCATTGAGAGAGTTCTTATCAGGACTCTGTTTGTATTGATTGCAGCACAGTGTACAGCAGTGTTCCCTCTGTTATCTTTCTCCACCAAGAGATCAAATAAATCGACTGAAGAACATCCCTCCAAAATGACTTTCACCATGCTTGGGTCGTTTTCCTGGATAGCGTAGTGAAGAGCAGTTTGACCGTTTTTGTTATTACGAGCTAACAGCAGTTCGGTAGCATCATCTCGAGTCAAGCCTGCTAGAATAGCGGTCATTACTGTTGCATCCCCACAGTCTGCTGCACAGTGTGTTGCAATTTTGTATGAGGCAAGAGAAGATGGTGTACTCAAAAGCGTCACAACCCTAGTATCTGAATGTAACTGCTCAATAATAGCACGAACTGCAGGGAGTTTTCTGTGAAAGCTTGCAAAGCATAGTGCTGTTGTCAAAATGATTGATTTATTGTTCTCGATCTCAAACAGATTCACCTCCCTAATCAGCCATTCAACATTGCCAATGCCAGATGTAATAACAACGACATTCTGAGAAAGCACATCTACTTTCGCGTACAACATCAACAGTTCTACTTTTACATCCTCAGGCAAGCCATCTATCATAACAGTTATCATATCAGTGTCAGCTTGTTTGGCCGCCAAGTGTAGACAGTTGATACCTTCATTGGAATTTCCATCTTCCCTGCTGTGGGCACCAATAAAGTACATCCTCGGAAGCTTGATTATAGATAATCGCTCTCTTATGGTAACAGCCTTGCAGAGTGCCTTCAACACCTCCAGTATAGGTGGTTTGGCACGATCTGTTTTCATATAATCTTTGACAAGGTTCTCGAGTTGTTCAGATTCATTTTTAGACATTGTGTTTGGGTTAATGTATAAAGAATCTCAGGTCCAGTTCAAGTCACATAGGTTCTTTGATGAGTCTTTTTCTGCACTACAAAAGGAGAAATAAACCTTGATACACGCTCATAGCTTGAGTATTTGTAAAATGTGCTCAATTGATCTAGGCTGGAAAATCTTAAATGCAGAGCCAGCTAACTGGATCAGTAGGAATACAGTAGGTATGCACGGTTTCCACACTAACTCACTTGGACCTTACACATCTCCCACAAGGAGGTAGAACAAATTTGTGTTAGGTTGAGCTGTTATGCAGGAAAACATTCCCATTATGGTGAGTGGGCCTTACTCGTCGCCACATCGCTCTCAGTTTGGAGGCAGGCCGGAGCTCAGCTGCGGGGCGGAGCCGACCAGGCACTAGATGACGTCATGATTTGGAACCTCCATCACTTGTCAGATCTATCTGTCAGTAATTTTCTCATTATTAATTTTCAGAGGAATTTAAGTATGGGCTGTACATAGGGAGTAGGGATTACACATTATTATACTCAAATTAAAACTTTAATCCCGCCCATACAGGGTACAGAAGCCCGAGTTATAGCAGCAAAAACATCAAGCGCCGCTGCAAGAGATGCTAGCCTGCCCACTGCTTTTAGTGCAAACAAGTCAACTCTCTGACTAATGATCATGATATGCAATGTTCGATGTTGTGAATATGAAGCACGACACAAGGAGCTGGTGGCTGTGGCTAGAGCAAAACAATCGAGACCTGGCAATACAATTCCAACTGTGTGAAAATTAACTCCGAGGGTTGGCTTCATGCTGCTTGTTCAGGTCATTGAAATGCTGACTAACAAAAGGCCACGGGAAAGAAGACCTGAGTGTTGTGAAGTGTCACATGATTCACTGAAGGTTGTATCCCCTCAGCATATTTACTTGTGTCTATATGAGTAACTCACCTCTCATAGAAGTTCCCTTCTGGTTGTGAGACAAGATATTCTCCCCTCTACTGTAAAGGCATCTGATCTAAAGCATAGCAACGTTTTTCTAAAGTCTGTTACTAAGTATCGCGGGTTTAGTTCACATTGAGATAATCGCCGTTGCTGTATGTTGTATCATCAGCTGCTGTATTTCGTATTAGTTCATTAGGTCCTCATGACTGCTACTGCTACTCACCCTTATCAATAGAGCCATGAGTGAACACTCACTTAATCAATGAGAAGCATTGCCGTTGATTTTTTCTTGTATGTCAAAACTATACCAGCACAAAATACAGCGAAAACATTCCAGACTTAAAACATAATGATTATGTGGGTGACCGTCAGCCAAGTATTGTGAAGGTTACACTTAAAGTGGCTTCAGGATAGAAAACATTTCTGATCTACTTAATACATACAGTGTACGGTTGAATTGCCGTCAAATTCAGACTGTTATGACGTGAATAGAGGTAATTCAGTGTTAACAAATGGTTCAAACACAAAGTGTTATGACTTGGTGTAACAAGATTGATTCTAGAATCGAGGATAGAGGAATCAGGTCTTGGGATCAATGCAGTCACCTCCATCAACCTCCATCACTTGTCAGATCTATCTGTCAGTAATTTTCTCATTATTAATTTTCAGAGGAATTTAAGTATGGGCTGTACATAGGGAGTAGGGATTACACATTATTATACTCAAATTAAAACTTTAATCCCACCCATACAGGGTACAGAAGCCCGAGTTATAGCAGCAAAAACATCAAGCGCCGCTGCAAGAGATGCTAGCCTGCCCACTGCTTTTAGTGCAAACAAGTCAACTCTCTGACTAATGATCATGATATGCAATGTTCGATGTTGTGAATATGAAGCGCGACACAAGGAGCTGGTGGCTGTGGCTAGAGCAAAACAATCGAGACCTGGCAATACAATTCCAACTGTGTGAAAATTAACTCAGAGGGTTGGCTTCATGCTGCTTGTTCAGGTCATTGAAATGCTGACTAACAAAAGGCCATTGGAAAGAAGACCTGAGTGTTGTGAAGTGTCACATGATTCACTGAAGGTTGTATCCCCTCAGCATATTGACTTGTGTCTATATGAGTAACTCACCTCTCATAGAAGTTCCCTTCTGGTTGTGAGACAAGATATTCTCCCCTCTACTGTAAAGGCATCTGATCTAAAGCATAGCAACGTTTTTCTAAAGTCTGTTACTAAGTATCGCGGGTTTAGTTCACATTGAGATAATCGCCGTTGCTGTATGTTGTATCATCAGCTGCTGTATTTCGTATTAGTTCATTAGGTCCTCATGACTGCTACTGCTACTCACCCTTATCAATAGAGCCATGAGTGAACACTTACTTAATCAATGAGAAGCATTGCCGTTGATTTTTTCTTGTATGTCAAAACTATACCAGCACAAAATACAGCGGAAACATTCCAGACTTAAAACATAATGATTATGTGGGTGACCGTCAGCCAAGTATTGTGAATGTTACACTTAAAGTGGCTTCAGGATAGAAAACAATTCTGATCTACTTAATACATACAGTGTACGGTTAAATCGCCGTCAAATTCAGACTGTTATGACGTGAATAGAGGTAATTCAGTGTTAACAAATGGTTCAAACACAAAGTGTTATGACTTGGTGTAACAAGATTGATTCTAGAATCGAGGATAGAGGAATCAGGTCTTGGGATCAATGCAGTCACCTCCATCAACCTCCATCACTTGTCAGATCTATCTGTCAGTAATTTTCTCATTATTAATTTTCAGAGGAATTTAAGTATGGGCTGTACATAGGGAGTAGGGATTACACATTATTATACTCAAATTAAAACTTTAATCCCACCCATACAGGGTACAGAAGCCCGAGTTATAGCAGCAAAAACATCAAGCGCCGCTGCAAGAGATGCTAGCCTGCCCACTGCTTTTAGTGCAAATAAGTCAACTCTCTGACTAATGATCATGATATGCAATGTTCGATGTTGTGAATATGAAGCACGACACAAGGAGCTGGTGGCTGTGGCTAGAGCAAAACAATCGAGACCTGGCAATACAATTCCAACTGTGTGAAAATTAACTCAGAGGGTTGACTTCATGCTGCTTGTTCAGGTCATTTAAATGCTGACTAACAAAAGGCCACGGGAAAGAAGACCTGAGTGTTGTGAAGTGTCACATGATTCACTGAAGGTTGTATCCCCTCAGCATATTTACTTGTGTCTATATGAGTAACTCACCTCTCATAGAAGTTCCCTTCTGGTTGTGAGACAAGATATTCTCCCCTCTACTGTAAAGGCATCTGATCTAAAGCATAGCAACGTTTTTCTAAAGTCTGTTACTAAGTATCGCGGGTTTTGTTCACATTGAGATAATCGCCGTTGCTGTATGTTGTATCATCAGCTGCTGTATTTCGTATTAGTTCATTAGGTCCTCATGACTGCTACTGCTACTCACCCTTATCAATAGAGCCATGAGTGAACACTTACTTAATCAATGAGAAGCATTGCCTTTGATTTTTTCTTGTATGTCAAAACTATACCAGCACAAAATACAGCGAAAACATTCCAGACTTAAAACATAAATGATTATGTGGGTGACCGTCAGCCACATAATCATTTATGTTTTAAGTCTGGAATGTTTTCGCTGTATTTTGTGCTGGTATAGTTTTGACATACAAGAAAAAATCAACGGCAATGCTTCTCATGATTTTTTCTTGTATGTCAAAACTATACCAGCACAAAATACAGCGAAAACATTCCAGACTTAAAACATAAATGATTATGTGGGTGACCGTCAGCCAAGTATCGTGAAGGTTATCACTTAAAGTGGCTTCAGGATAGAAAACAATTCTGATCTACTTAATACATACAGTGTACGGTTGAATCGCCGTCAAATTCAGACTGTTATGACGTGAATAGAGGTAATTCAGTGTTAACAAATGGTTCAAACACAAAGTGTTATGACTCGGTGTAACAAAATTGATTCTAGAATCGAGGATAGAGGAATCAGGTCTTGGGATCAATGCAGTATGCCGGATCGCAGTCTATCACTCAAGTTTGATTATAAATACTTGATATAATATGCTGATCAGGGCCTTCGCAAATTCTTGGGATAATCTGGGATATTGTGCAATCTGTTAGAATGCTCTCTATGAACAACAAGGCCATCTATCTCACTAAGGTGCATTGATTGTCCCATCCCCCTTCACCCTTGTGTGGCTAACCATTATCATGCTTATCCCATACCCTACCATCTGCCAGAAAATATCTGACCTGAAATTAGAGTAGTTTGAATTTTAAATTTGTTTTAAATTAAGTTTGAAATAGGCGTGGGTTTTGTAAACCAGCTTACCCTAAATAACGCATGTTATAATCCAACCTCAAATGAAATGCATTATCTTGCAAGGTCTCTGCCCTGTTGCGTGCAACTCTTCAGATATTGATACTGTCCCTCCGAGCTGTTATATGTACGCTCACTATGTTATCTATGTTACTCATATACAGCTTGCGCTCTGAGGGCTGAGGGAAATTGCATTAGAACTGAAATGAAACAAAGTAGAAATTAACATCCATCAAAATGATTCTTATTACAATGTGCCGTTGAAATAGTATCTACATCCTATGGATCTTAGGCTACATGATAAAATACGCATTATGTCAGATACATTGGCAGTGGGTCATATTGTATGTTCGACATGAAATCAATCTAGTGGTCAAAAGGCATTTCGATCAGTAAACTTCTGTTTAGATCAGATTAGATTAGATATGCCACTTTAGGAGTGAAACAATTTTGTTGAGGTATTTGGGGCAGGGCAATCACGCAATCATCCATCAAAATGACGAAAGTTCAGATGGAACCCGTTAATTGACCTCGGTCATTTACCTGAATGCCTCGGAGAAAATTATAAAGTACTTTCAGAGACTCAATGATATTCAGTGAACACATATATGTTTATCTTTTTTATGATAATTTGCTGATGGCTCTACAAAACAGTCACTTTTGAAATGGCAGGCCACCCAAGGACAAAAGCATTCCCTCATTTATAAGCACACTAACACAAGTGTTTTGATGATGTAATTTATCACATTGCAATGCACCGCAGCGTCCTTGATTCTTTGATCCTCAATGATCTCCTTTTACTTGAGTTGTCCTCTAACTTTATAAGAAAGGACAACTTCTTTCTTTATAGTCTTCAGTCTGATATTTAATCGGGATAGAAAGATCCAATTTTATTTTTTAGCTTAAGTGTGGTATGTTGCATTTTTCAGCATAATGCTTTGGCTGAGGACAGGTTAAAATGTGAATCGATATAAACCAACTGATGTAATAAAATAGTAGTTCAAGGCAATATCGGTATCAAAATCAGATGCTTCAGTCTAGCCTAGTTCAGCATGAATTGAAGTGAAAACACCTTAGCATGGTAAATGCAACTCCACTGTCAAATAAATGTTGCATGATGAGGCGAGCATCCCAGGAAAATGACTTACATTTATAAAACAAGAGTACATCCAACTTTAGTACTGCTGGTTTCTGGGCCGCTGTCATACGATACGATAGACCTGCATATGTGAGTGCATACAAACCAATATGGAGGTAAAAGCTTCAGTCAGAGGGACAGACGGAGAGGAAGGCCAGCCCTTTGGGAGCAGTGAGACAGAGAGGCGGGCAGTCAGCGACGGTGAGTTGGGCAAAACTGTCATGTGGTTTTACTTTTAAATTCAAGTTTCTGAACATGTTGTGTATTACTTGGCAGGTTCTTGCCTGGAGACGACTCTCGGGACAGCCGAGGAGTTAAAAAACTGCAGCTCAAAAAGTTTAACTGTGATGACTTTATCTAAACATGCTTCTATGTCATTTGGCGAGTAGTTTATCAATATTACAATTACAATAGGTGTTTGATATTTGCGATACAAATAGATTCTACAAAGTTGCATACCTTTAAGATGTCTCAGTTACAACACTGGTCCTGGTGTCCACTCAATAGTGCGTCATGGGCTTGTGGCTAGAATAAGTCTCAACAAGCAGTCGGATGTGACGTTGCGCACGTCAAACTTCTCACAAGATACAGCGTAACAAAACTGATAGTAGCTTACAGTCTGTAGTTCCAGTTTAAGAGCTTGTATGTTTAAACTTTTGTCTTATCTCTGTGTTTGTTTTGTGCGAGTAAATGACATGATGTTGCCGTTCTCATAATCTCATAGATAACAAGTATTGTTCAAACACTCCCCAAACCACTTAGCCATGTGGAAACTGCATGATACCATACATCCCTTTGGCTTTGGCAATGATACAGCCAGTGGTGGAAATGGGCCTATACGGACCTATACGGTGTATAGGAAGTTCACATCAATGCCTATACACCTTCAATAAGTGTATAGGCACTTATATCCTATCACTGCTGTGCACTTTGTATGCTTATTATGCCCATTATTTTGCCTCCTCTCATTTCAGTCGAAACATGCTCTTAGATTTAGGCTCAAAATGTCAAAAAGATACACCAGAAACACTGTAATTAGGGCACAAATATCAAAAAAATTCGCGGGGAGAACCCCTGCACCCGTCACCAGAACGGCGCCTGCGTCCCTCCCGGACCGACCCTGCAGCGGCCGGCAAATGCTACGCGTTGGATTGATCTCAATGTTTGGTGTATAGGCACTTTTTTGTTCCATTTTTCCACCACTGGATACAGCGTAACAAAACTGATAGTAGCTTACAGTCTGTCTGTGGTTCCAGTTTAGGAACTTGTATGATTAAACATGTCTCAGAATGGAAGTGATGGTTTTGGGAATCAAATGATGTTCAGCGATGCCGGTAAAATATATCAAGTGATCTCTCACCGTTCTTAATTTAGGAATCATTTTTAGTCACTGAGTATATAAGAGGTAGAATCAAAGATATCTTTAGTTTAGTGCTTAATTGTATACTAGATTTTCTGTTGATCCCAAAAAAGAAAGGGAGGCTGTCTCCCGTTGGTTGAGACCTATATAAAAGGGTGATTGTAATTTTAATGAAGCTAATAAAAAACTACATGGTGTAGCATTGAAATCTGTTAACTGTGTTTATCATTGGCGGCTGTTGGCATGTAATCACAGTTAGATGGGTTTTTGTGCACCATATAATTGTAAGCAATGACAGATTTCACATTAAAATTTGGAGTTGCATTCCCCAACAAAATATCAAGCACCTGTTGATTCGGTGTTATGTAATGCATGCCTGGAAAAAATTAAAGGTAAATATTCATGCGCGAATGAGTCAATTTGATTTGTGAGATGTGAATAGCTCAAAATTCATATTTGTCTCATGCATTGATGATTCGAATCTAGATATTATGTCTATGAAATATCATGAAACTTTACATTGAACCATACATGTCTCCTTCATCCTTAGAATGATGGTTCATTTCATTACGCGGATTTATAATGTAAACAATTCAGTTAATTGAACAGTTGAAAACATACACAGTGTGTTAGCTATCGTGTTTTAGTTCATTCAGGGAGCGCCTAAGCACTTCGAAGTCAGCTGTACGGGTGGTTTGGTTGAAGAAGATTGCTCACAGTGACTTGGAAGTCCAAACATGACTGTAATACCAACGTTACTGGGCCTGTTGGCTGTGTGGATTAGTTCAACTGATGCAGCAGGAAATCCTAACTCTCTCTGCTACGATCCTGTGACAAACAAACCACAGAAGTGTGAACCTGTATTCCAGAACATTGCCTATGGCATGCCTGTAAGTAGAACAACAGTATAATCAAGGAGTAACAGGGTTCGCTGTAACTCCTTGGTATAATTAGTAGGTGTATCTCTGACTTTTAATGCAATGGTTCCTTTGTAACTGATCGTCATGGGCCCCTGGGACTTACATACATGTCTTTACTTTGCCAATGTCCACATATTTGGATGGTTGTAGTGGACATTGGCAAAGTAAAGACATGTAGGTCCCAGCCAGGGGCCCGTGGTTTTGCACTGTTGAGATAATCATTTTCAAGAGCATCCCACCAAGCCCTTGCTGATCGTGTCATTAGTTTGTTTGCTCTTAAAGTGTGCTGTGGGGGGAAAGATCCAGAGCAGAGAGTTTCAGGGTCTGGTTGTTGTCAAATCGAACAATATTTGATGAAGGCCAAATCCCCCATCATGCCTCCTAACTCTTTAGTCACTAATAGGCTCTACTTTTCAATCCATTGGTTGCATTCTGTGGCAGTTAATTCATTCTGTGGCAGTTAATTGAAAACTCTCACTTGAGCCTCTCTCACATGTCCCTCTGTATGTATGGCATTTTTTTATTACATAAGTCAAATCCTTGTTCGAAGCACACACCCACCAGATGCCCGACACAGGTGCAAGCTGGTGTCAGTTATATTATCTCTGATATATCAGTTTGTAGGATGTCATATTACTCGAGGCCCAAGCGTTTGGGCCAATGACAAGATATCGCACATTTTTTGTCTTGTGTATTGGTACAGAATGCATATCCCTGCTCGGCTGTGTTTATCCATAGCGAACCTATTATGTACTTAGATATTTGTATGATGCTGTTATAGGTTGACGCCACAAACACCTGTGGAGACCCAGTCGTGAATGATGCTAACGGCCGACCCTACCCTCCTCAGATGGTAGACAGGTTCCAGACATACTTCTCACAGACAGGAGCTACAGGACAGAGAAAATATAGGGATTACTGCGTCAGTCAGTCACAGGACTCCAGGAGGCGGCATGGTCCTCAGTATATGGTCGATCTGGATGGTTAGTATTAAAAAGTATTTAAAGTGGCAGACAACCACGAAAGCTATATTTTGATATTTGATGCGTAATGATGTGCTTTATGGTTGCAGCCATGATTGCAGTCATGGGGTGGAGGGGCTATTGACTGCCCTGTGGTGCAGATCCAAATCTTATACTATAGATTTCCATTGTTGAGTATGTTGCCTACTGGTGAAGGTTAATTGCAACTTGATATGTATTTAGGGGGGGCCAGGGTTGTCTTTTACTATAAGTGATTGGCTTATTGCTACCTCTGAAATAATAGTGCCCTTTTTTTGGTGCACCAGTCCATATAACATTGTGGTTTTTAGCTGAGATTAAATTAGGAACAATAAACAATTTGTACATATTTTCTTCTCCATATCCCATCATATCAACTGTAAGCTTTTGTTTAGCTTGTAAACAATAGACTGTTTGTATGCACAAATAAAGGGTCCATTGATAAAATAGCAGAGCATATCTCAACATTGTAAGTGTTGTAGGCCATGAAATAAATGGGATGCTAATTGATGTAGGGGTCTATTGCACACGAGCAACATAGGTTTGTCTGATTCAGAAAACTATCATGATTTTATTCAATCGGCTGTTTCACATCCTGTACTATAGGCCTATGTCTGACTTTTATCTTATGCAATCTACATGGCCTTGTGAATGACATGTTTGTCTTATTTTGTCCCGTGTCTTTTATTAAAAAAGTGTATTACAGCTATATTTAACCTAAGTTTTGAACTGATCTTAGTTTGTCGATGTTACCTGTGAGTGTTTTGCAGCTATGTAAAGTGGCTAATGAATAGATTGGACCAAAACCCCATATAAGAGTTTAGACAACGCTAAGCTCACCGCCAAACCCAAACTTTCAGATTATAACCTGCACAGTCCACAGGCTATTAAAATGCTGGTAACAGATAACACCTATAATTTTACGTCGTGTTATATTTTATTCTCAGGACCCGACAATGCCACCTGGTGGCAGAGTATCACACTATATGAATATAAGGAGAGAAACCTGGGAGATATGGTGAAGGCTGTCATAACCCTAAATCTAGGTAAGTTTGGTGGACTGATGCTGAGGTAGGTATATCCCACCCTCCCGGTAGCAATCCACTGACTTGGGGGTTATGAAATTTTTGCAGATATATCATATGAAGTTTGTTTATTGCCTCATTCTGTTATCCATCCTTTTAAAGGTTGATAGCATTGAAAGTATGTCACATAAGTGGAAAGATAAATTAAAAAAGAATCTGAGCTGCATTAGTTGAAATATCGCATATAACATTCAGGGGATGGTGATCGTCGTTGGCTAAATCCACATAACTAAGTGTTGGTTCCCCTCTATTATTGTTAAGTCAGTGGCTGATAACAGATTGTACCATGCAGGGCAGGCGTAGGCGATTACAGACTTATGGGGTGGGGTATTCAATTTTGCAGAATAACTCAAATATAAATGCTTCGATCAGAACACCTTATTGTGCTATATTTATCAAACAGCCTAGGGCCTAAATTTGTCTCACTAAATTTCACTACTCAAGGGCGATTGTAGCCCCAATGTGCAGTGCAAACCTTAGAATGAGTGATATTCACTGAGATTGTTAGGTAATCAGACTGCAAAATGGTAATAAAACTGAAAATATAGCCACAAAAATGTAATGCTTACTCTAAATGTGCTATCTGAACAATTAGCAGGTACTCATTTGTCATCTCATCAGTGGGATATTGACAATGTGATGTAGTATTGATGACTTCAAGGTCAAATGTTGACTCAGTTGGTGTCAATTTTTGTCAAAGATAGGATAGCTAGCTTGTTAGGCTTAGTGATCATCCAAAATTATTTTTGGTGGCCTAGCTAGGGAGTAGTCAGAAAGGCCATAACCAACAGCGGACATGATATTTTCGAGTGAACTAGTTTAGTTAGTTTAGTTTATTGTAGCATTCAGTATCAAATATTGATAAAAAGGAATGCGCACAATGTCAAAATTATGTAGAATCTACTAAATAAAAATATAGGATTGAAAAAAAAGATCACACCAGGATGGTTGGCCATTCTCGTTCTATATTGGCGAATAGTGAGGTGCCACAGCTGCGGAATTCATAGTCACTCACATATTTCATAACTAACTGAGAGATGACCTTTACTGATACTGATGTACTTTGGATGCTGTCACCAGTCATTATTATATAGAGCGCCGACTTCGACAGCAGAAAAGTGCTGACTTAGATCACTCATAGTTTATCAGTTAATCAGGGCGAAATGTTATTTTTGACAAGTTGTTAGGAAATAGTTGCTGTTTACATAACAAGCATTGTGGTGAGATAGTAAGAATTGAGGTCTGGTTGTATAAAGAGAGGAGTGAGGAATATACTTGACTCATCATAAACAACTTTGACAATGGCATTCCTTGCAATTATCATGCAGGTTGGACACAATGATCTCCAGCTCTATAATGGAGAGGGAGTTCATTGATGAGTGGACACACCAAGTGTTTATGGTATGAGCTCAGTCTCTGGTGTGAATGCATATTCCATCATGGTAGTTTAATGTTAATGGAACGGAAAGGACAAGATACGATCCAAGCTGATAGGTATTTGAGATTTCTACCTCTCCGAGAGACACTTGCCACATCATGCGGTGTTAGTTATTTGGATAGAATTGTTAAAGTTATGTTCCACCAATAATGTGAATGGAACCCCACAAGGTCCTCTGTCGAGTTCCTGGCATGTAAGTCAAATCCAGAAATTTTGTTCTTGTGAATGCTTAAGCAAGAGCTGACCAAGTCCTCTTTCCTGTCACATCGATGACTCTGTGTCTCTCAAGAAGGGATTTGTAGACCTATGTTGCATTTGGCGGAAGATACTAACTCATTTTTATAAGACATAGTGATACGGTTAACTGCTTGTCCTCGGAATTGTCATTGCACAGGCCTAAATGAAGAAGTCATTCCTTGCACTAGGTAATTCTGGGTGCAAAGCTTTAGAGCGCATAGGGGCCTAACTGGCTCACTGCTATCATAGTTAAGAAAGCCTGCAAATGTTTTGCGGTTTGAGGTAATTATAGGTTTATGTTTCAAGGCCCCAGTTATTCACAGTCCAAATACCTGTTATTTTCTGTGACAAACTTTAATGATGACCGAGTCAGCTCTACTATTTCTAAATTCTGTTGAGCAAGTGAGGCACAAATGACTCACTCGTCTTGGTTTAAGGGCTAGATTCCTGCCGTAGACTGAGTTTTAGCCAGAAACTGGATATTTTTTGGGAGAAACCTGTGCACCGCTTCATACAATCAGAAAACCCAATATGACAAATATTCCAGTGTTTTCCTCATTCAATTTCTGATTTAAGTTGGGGTTAGTTTTTAAATGAGGTATGATTTATAGGAGGCACTGGTTCATATTGTACTCCCAGTTATTTGTACATGCTGCCAAGTAGAGGTGTGCAGCGGCAGCCCGCGTAAGCTGTTAATCATGAGATGAAATGTTGAGGTGATGACTATGTTAATTCATGTTTTATAGCTGTTCATTGTGTTAACTGCTGTTTTTACTGTCTGTTGTTTCTGTGGTTGATCTATTGCTCATCAATGAGCTCATTGTGTTTGATGAGTACCTCCTGTCTTATGAAGTCAGTTCACTGTCCAGACGCACAACAATTCAGGTCGGAGGTCTGGAACTTGAGATCCCGAATATGGATAGGAATATAATGCTATGCAGCCTCTAGAATCTACATTAACCATCATATTTGTTTGGTTATAATTGATGTCATAGATTGAAAGTAAGAGTTTATGGTCTATACTCGCTGTCCTTGGTCGATCTCTGCTATTCAGTGACCTCGACAGTGGATGTTTCGAGTTAGGTCCGAGTGCTAGATTATTGGGATTAGTTCATAGTTACAGCCACATCCCAGTCCAGGTGTCTTCATGCAAAACATTTAGTCTGAGCCCCCCAGACTTTTGCCCCTCGCCCGACGGCCCCCCGGCAGAACATTATGTGATTGAAACCGTTGCAGAGGCCAGAGCACCAGTTTGACATAAACCCAGTTATGTTTGATTATCTCGCTTTAGAACCAGACGGTTGTATTCTCTGTGAAGCCGGGTTAAAATCGCAAGTCTCTCTCTGTCCAAAGACTGAGAAAAAACAGTGCCTTAATGGGGCGGCCGCCGCCGTATTCGGCCTTTAGACACTGAGACTCTTCTCTTGCAGAGAGGGAGACATAGGGGTGATTATTGTTCAGTCATAGCAGAGGGGCATTACTGCCCCTCCCCCAAACTCCAGAGGCAACTTTGATTTGACGTTTTTAGGAATGCCCTGTGTTACACAACATCTCAGTCTGGTAACTCTAGTTATGAATGCTGCGACAGTTTATATACATAGCCAGCCTCTACTGCAGAGTAGCAATACTACACCCCCCCCCCCCCCACCCCGACCCCAGAGGCAGGCTCTGATTTGTAGTTCTTAGGTACGAGCTACAAGCACTGCGACTGTTGATATACATATGCATAGTTCGCCTCTCTGTCTGCACACCATGGTGTCCGCCCCGCTGTGTATGGTGATTACCCTCATCTCTGAGCCAGCCTACAGGGCCTAATCACCGGGTATCCGCTGTCAATATTATACCAGAGACTATGGATATAGTCTCTGATTATACTCCTCTATCATATTGTATAGTACTGTATAATATGATGGTTATAGCTGACAGGTGATCTTGTAATATTTGTGTCTTGATATAATCCTATCAGACTAGCTATGCAGGTCAAATCTGAAGTTTTTCGCTTGTAGAAATTGTCAGGTTGAATGCTAACAAGGAGTAACGTTGTTACCCCTTGATGCTAGACAGGCAAAAATGTAATATTTGTGTCTCAAACTGAACCTATTGGCAGGTTAACGTTGAGGTTCTGTGAGTTGAAATTGTCAGGTTGAATGCTAGACAAGGTGAATACTACACATGTAATATTTGGGTCTTGATATAATCCTATCAGACTAGCTATGCAGGTCAAAGTAGTAGGTTTTGCGAGTTGACATTGTCAGGCCGAATGGTAGGCTAACTCAAAATTTGGTTTATTATAGCTGACAGTTGAACAAGTAATATTGGGGCCTTGCTCAACTCATTTATCTCAAGTTTTCAAGTCAATTTGAGGAGCTGTCAGAACGAATGTTACACAAACTCTCACTCTGGTGATGTGAAGATGCTATGTAGAAAAAACTATGTAGAAAAAACTAATATCGTTCAGTATACTATTAGTGTAGTGTAGTGTTCGGATTAAGATTGTAAAATATCAAGTGGTTTGCACTGGTTAATTGCGATTGGCCTGCTTATCTACAACCCTCTGTTTTCCCCACAAACTCGTGGAGTCATTGCTGTGCTAACAACCCACTGTTGTCCACTGACTACTGGGGATTGTTGGACTCCAAGGTGTGCCTCGACCTGCCTACAAACTTAGAGTAAATTGGCGCAGACATTGCGGCCTAGCCCCTAAGACACTCCTATCTCGCCACCCTTTCTTCGGGATGCGATGAGTGATGAAACCTTGAGTTTTTAACCAACAGTATGGATATTACAGTGTAAGGTGGTTAATTCAGACTTCTTAATTCAGAACTCTTGTTAATTCAGACAAGGGAAATTGGTCCCTTCAGTCAGATCTCAATGCATTTTAGTGTTACTTAATTCAGACTTAATGAGGACAAATTCTGGTGGTCCCCAGAGTCAGTTTGAATCAAGCGAACTGTACTGTATGGATGGTATTCTTCTTTTTGGTGCAGGCCCAGGCCTCAGTCTTGCGCTACCCATGTTAAATTTCCTCCAGGCCTTAGCAAAGAGACTTGAAAATCGGTTTTAGTAGCCCTGTTTTGAAAATGTTTTCCTATGTGGTGCAGAACCGGGTCTATCTTTTGGATGATTCAGTCTTTTGCTTCCTATTTTAATTCCTCTAGGCTTTAGGCCTTTGCATACAGGTTAAAATTTGGTTTTGGTGGCCCTGCTCTGAAAATGACATAAATGTCATCAGTCTTTGTCACAAATATGTATATTGCTTTACAATGCCCAGGGGCTGAAATAGGGGCTATTCATACATTGAATTCATTCATCACTGTCAGGATTATCAACTGTAAACTTTTCAATGGATGAAGCCACAAATGATTGTATAAGACTATTTACAAAAGAATGACAACCTACCTATAAATTAGGTTGACCTTAAAATTTAGGTGCAACAACTTTTGTAGTCATTTACCTCCATAATCGAAGATATTAAAATTGCTGTGACTTGTAATGGCAGAACAGCCCATTTTTGAATGGAGACTGTTTTGAGAAATATGTGATGTTTAACATGATGTTAGGTCAGCAATTTATTTTGATGGGAACTGTCGAATGAAATTCATTCATTATCTTTGTCAGCAAGTTGACAACAAGCATACGCCTTGAGCTGCGATTACAGAAACTGAATATCCAAACTATATTATTCAGTGATGACATGGCTTCAAAGATTGACATGCCCCTATCAAGACTTTAGTTCTCTCTAACTCCTTGCCCTAATTGACTAGCATGTTTAATAGCATGTTCTTGTGTTTTGCTAAAATATCGTGGCCCCAAAATTTTTAGTTTCATGTTTCACTTTGATCCAATTATCTTGATAAAGACTGTCAGGCACTCTTGAGTAATTCAGGGTCAGCCATGCGATGAGTTATTCTCGTCTATCACTAAACAAAGGGCTGCCTCACAGTTAGACTCTATGTGTGTATCAGTGACTGACGTCAGTGCTATACACTCACTGAATAATGGCAGTGATTTGTGTTTCCGACATGTCTGCTATACATTCCAGTACTGTTTCCTGTTTAAGTCCGCTCTGCTGCCTAGATGATGTATTTATAGATTGAGTTGTGTGACTTGTTGTAAACTGTTTTAGGGCCAAGGCTCTTTTTAGTTTTAGTGAAATACATTTACCAACAAATTTCCTTTTCTTCATCAGCCTGGTTTCCTTGTGCAATCAGAGCAGTGAATCTAGATAGCTTGGCAGTGCTGCTACCAATAGACACTCCAATTAAGTGCACTCCTTGCTGTGTCACTGGCGTGGCAGTGACACTGATTACTTGAGTCTACTATTGCAATTAAACACAAATCCAGTAGCGGTGTCTAGGTCTAGGTCCTACGTATTTTTATTTGAGCACACCAGACCCTTCCGCTTACACATTTGTACTTCTGGCAGTCCAATACAGAATTTTGCTTGTGAATAATTAAATGCCAACTCACACCGTTCCTAGCTTCTCATTTTATATCTTCAAACAAATTTATTTATTTTTGCAGGTAAGGCTTACGACATCACATATATAAGACTGAAGTTTCACTCCTCCAGACCCGAGAGTTTCTCTATATGGAAGAAGACGACCGAGACCAGTGAATGGGAGCCTTATCAGTTCTACAGCGCTAGCTGTCTGCAGACATACGGCAAACCTCAGGATGTAAGTTATCACCGGAACGCTTGCTAGTAGCGGGGTATTGAGTAAGATCCCACAATGCCGTTTTCTGGAATTCCCAGTGATATCAGGTCAACTATAACATAGTTGTGAGATGGGCATAGGGTCCATATCATCATGGAAATGAAACTGTTGTTATGCAGCATTGTGGGAACATAAATTGGGTCATTTATGTCTAGTCCTGTGGAAAGATCCTGTTTATATCTTGGTCCCTGCAGATATGCTGTCCAAGAATATATTTTAGGTGTCAATATATCTCTGAGTGTGATAGTGCCTCAGCCAGTCTAATGAACTTTTCAGCAGAACACAGATTTCAGATATAGATGAATGATCTGTTGATTTCCTCTCCCTCATGTTGTTATGTAACTTTGAGATCATTGTGCCACTATACGGAAACTGATGTCAGTCAGCATGGGCATGTTGTGGTCACGGTGCATAGTTCTCCTATGACCCATGAGCAAATCATTCTCGTGTATGCTGTGTTTGGATTATATATCGACCTTTTTCACCCATGCAATCATTTAAGAGGCATTTGGCGTTGCTCCTGGTGCGGATTAATTAAAAGTTTCATCGTTTGAGCTGGACTTACCAAGGTCCTAGAAACTGTGTGCGGGTCTGTGGCTGAACACTACTAAACTGATATCAGCCGTAACCCTCTATATAACAATCACAACAATGATACCATACCCTACTTAATGTTTGTGAACTAATTACCACGCTCTTCTTTGTGCCCCTTCTCTTAAGCCTATCCATGTTCTATCTAACTTCACTTACAGGGAGTGATTGACACAGAGACCAGAGCAGTATGCTCAGGAGAGTACAGTGATATATCTCCTCTAAGCGGAGGTAATGTAGCCTTCGGTACTCTGGAGAAACGATTCAACGCTTACGAGTTCACTAAAAACAAGGCTCTGCAGGTATGAACCAAATACTGTTGCATTGTGGTTACTTTCAAAGATGTTCTTGCATATGGCTGAACAAGTTGTGTATATGATTGAGTGAAAAAATTGGATTTTCAAGCCTTGCTTATTATACAACTGTGATATTGTGAGATGAATTTGGTAACAATATACACTAGAGAGAAGTAAAGTAACTTAGTAGGAAAAGTTTGCCAACTTGAAGGCCAGCTAACAATTAGGACTCACTCACTCTCACCATACTCCCACCTCAGCTAGCCACAGTATTGCTAACTAGAGCTAGCTAACATTATGTCACCTTCTAACCAGGTAAACTGAACCCAAGTTAATATTGATTCCTCTGGAAATGGAAATGTATGTGTCTGACTGGGTCTAGCTTGTTGACAAACATTTTGCCTTTAACCATATTTTCAAGTTGATTTTTTTATTTAAGTTTTAGTGAAATTTATCGCATACTACATGGGATTTGTTTATGACAGCGTTGACATCGAGTGATATTTCATATATTGTAGGAATTTGTGACAGCCGAGTCTATACAGATCAGACTAGATAGACTGAATACATTCGGAGATGAGGTGTTTGAGGACACTCAGGTACTTCAGTCATACTTCTACGCCGTCAACGATCTCTCTATCGGTGGAAAGTGAGTTAGCAATAAATCAAGACTATTTAACTTGTAGGTCGGCTGTGCTCCGGTTATAGAGGCAGCCGGACACAACCAAACTGGTGGAATGCCTCTACAATATGCATTGACTAGCTTGTCAAGGAAGCCCATGAAGAATTTTGCTGCGTAGCAAGTTCAACCTCTTCATTCTATTACATTGGCATCAAATATAATGCGTTTCATCTATCATCTCCATGGCTTCGAAGTGCTTCGAGTGCATGAGATAAACAGCCTATCAAATTATTCGTGCCGACTCGCTGACATGTTCTTCCATGTGTATAGCTTAAGTTCTACCTGAAGTATAACCCAAGTTCTACCATATGTAAAAACCTGTTCTACCACAAATTTAACCCGAGCTATGTACTTCTGTAATTTCCAGGTGTAAGTGTAACGGCCACGCTAACGAGTGCGTCCGCTCAGCTACTATCGACGGAGAGGAGAGTGTAGTCTGTCTGTGTAAGCATAACACCACCGGATCAGACTGTGGACAATGTCTCAGATCACATAACAACAAACCCTGGGCTCCCGCTGAAATACAAAACGCTAACGCCTGTCAAGGTCAGTATGATAGGGTATTATTTGTTGTTGCTGCATATTTAGATTTTGGTTGAGTAGAAGCTGAAGAAAGACGGATTTTGAAAAAGTCCTCATTGTGAATATTCACTCACATTGTAGCTGGTCACTTTGTCTGGTCCTACTACCTGTAAATATAGATTTTGATAAGTTGCCCAAAGCCGTCAAGACGAAAATTTCGGCTACTAGCAGCAATTTCTTACTGGGGAATTTGGAATGATCATTGCCCACCACTTCAGCATGAATAAGTTATCACTACTGGAGAGTCTATCATACTTATTGAGTCCAGAAGATAGGAATCGGCCCTGTGTTACTAAAACCAGCCTTGTAGCAGAGCTGTTACAGTCTGTGCCAAACTGAATAATTGAATAACACCCACAGCTGCATCATCCTTGCATAGTCTACTATATTATCGATGATTATTGTATTTCCTAATTGCTCATATTATCCTGACAACATAGCTTTCATGAAATATGACGTGTTGTCTGCATTAGACAAAACATAGTCTGTCTTGCCCAATGCTTGTCCAGACTGATGAGCTAACTACCTCTTTGTTTGACCTGCTTGTTTTGAAAATTGCCCCTAACCATTTGAGGGAGTTATGCCCTCCTTGATATTAAAAAAACAACTCCCTAAAAGAGGAAAAACCATAGACTTAATAATTTATTATTAAGTCTATGGGAAAAACATTTTGTAATAAAAGAGTTGTGTCCTCATTGATTTAAAAGAGGCAACTCCCATTTTTAAATAATACCAATGCAAGGTTTTCACACAGAACTCATAATATAATTGTTTTGTAACCTCAAAGCTGAAAAGAGTAGGATCGGAACTTTCTCCTACTAAAACAAGAAAGTGATCTGACTATAAGAATTATATCGTTGTTACAGGATAAGCCTGCATGGTAAATGAGCTCTCTATTCTCTGGTGTATTTATTATTTGTTGTGTACACTAGTTGTGTTATAATGCAGGCCACAAGTTCAAACGCTTCAGCTCTTTGGTGTTGTTTGTTGTTGCTTAAGTAATACCCATGAATCTGAATGTAGTTCAAGTGCTTTAATTTTGTCCTGATGGTTGGTTATTTGTGTACCACCAGAGCAACATGGATAAAGTTTAAGCATTTGAACTAGATTTGATGTTGAGTCATGACAATGTTGTGAAATTTCGAAAAGTTTGATATGGAGACATAACTCTTATTAGCTGCGCATTGTCACACTACCACCTCTCTTTATCATATGTTAGGATCCTGGTTTGCAGCTTTGCCTCTGCTTCATATTGTGCTCTCAAAACCTCTAATGGTAGTATTCTCGGTTTCGGTCGCTGTTACCTTGTACCCGGTTCTCCATAATCGAATCGCCTCACTTATAAGGAGGAATTTTTGTGATGATTGGTCAACATATATATCTTTGACACTACCTTAAACCTTTTGCATAGTGTTTTTTTACAAATCTTCAGGCTTGTTTGCTTCATTACATGATTCACCGCACCCAAGGAACACTGAAAACTTACTGTATCAGCTTTGATTACAAATTAGCACATGTATCTGTGTATTTCAGAGTGTGACTGTAACGGCCGTAGTGACCTGTGTTACTTTAATCAGACCCTGTATGACCTGACCGGATCAGGAGGTCACTGCCAGGACTGTAGTGATTTCACAGCCGGGGCTAACTGTGAGAAATGTAAACCTCACTACTTCAGACAAGATACAAGGGATGTATGCCACCCCTGTAACTGTGACGATACTGGTAAGCCACCCCTGTAATTGTGACGATACTGGTAAGCCACCCCTGTAACTGTGACGATACTGGTAAGCCACCCCTGTAACTGTGACGATACTGGTAAGCCCCCCTTTAAGTGAAAGGCTTATGATGAGCCGCCCCTGTTATTGTAAGGCTATTGGTGAGCTGCCTCTTTACAATCAGGCGTCGCTATCAGATGCTGTTTTAATGTTAGGCTCCCATGCTCATCAATCTTTTCTATATGATTTTTTTTTCTAATAACCATCGATCAATGCACAGAAGAGCAAACAAGACCATGTGTAACAGAAAATAAACTGTTCGTATTTAAGGTAAAAAAAACTTGCCAAATAAAACTCCCTCAGATTTGAGCATTGATTATACATAATAACATATCTATTCATCACCAATATCTCTGTCTTCATAGTCTGACTTCCTGTTTATAGGCTCAGTGAATCAGCAGTGTGATAGTAGAGGGCAGTGTACATGTAAGCCCGGAGTTACAGGACTTAAGTGTGATAGGTGTCAGGCTAACTACTATGACTTTGGTACATATGGCTGTCGCCCATGTGGGTGTGTAGAGTCGGGCAGCTTTGAGAATACTCCTTACTGTGACAGCAGAACAGGGCAGTGTACCTGTAAGGTCAGTGCATGACAAAATGAACAAAAGTCAGATGGCTAAAGGTAGAAACACACTGGTGATTAATACACAGCGAAACGCTAGCGAATCTAAGTAAAGAAGCACTGGTATTATTTGACACTGGGCAATTTTCTCCAAATACTAAAAAATTTAGATACTGAGATTATTCGCCAGCAGCACAATGCTTTTTCATCTAATGAAAACGTTTCTCTTTGAGGATTTGTAATGATTTCTAGTGTGTTTCTACTCTAAGACATGGGGATAGCGGCACAGTCTAATGTGTCTGCGATGAGATTGTTCTCCTCTCTTGGTATAAAGTTTCCTAGCCAGGTTCTTAGTCTAGTCTGGAGCACTTCTTAACATGACGACTTGAGCTAACTGAACCCTTAAAAATCCTCATGTACAATAGCAGTCTTCATTGGCTGAATAAAATTGAACATACTTGTGTGAATTCATGGCAAGTTTCTTATGATAAATTTGCTGTATTCGATTGTCGCTATTCATTCTCAGCTTTGTTTAATAAGGTGGTCGCCACTCTAGTCTAGACCTGTCTGGCGTAGACAATCAGACCACGCCGCTGCATTTTTTTTTATCTCAATTTTAATTCATCATTTTACTAGAAAATTTCAAGCAGAAACCTAATACAAAAAAAATAATTGTGCGATTAGTCATTTGTGGTTTCTATGTTATTTTTATCGGGTATTTTTTTGTCGCAGGAAAATGTAGAAGGACAGGACTGCGGTACATGCAAACCCGGTTACTTTAACTTAGACAGAGATAATAAGTTTGGATGTATCGCTTGTTTCTGTAACGGTAAAACATCTCAGTGTACCTCATCTCCCGGATATACTCAGTCTCTTATAAGCAGCTTCTTCGGCGCAAGTAAGTTAAATAAATAGATCAGTATTAAACAAATTATTAATTTAGTTTAAGAACTAATCAGCAGAAATGGCACTAGAGAAGTCAAGTTTTCGCAGGAGGAAAGGTTTGCCATTTGCCGCTTTCTTGAAATGGCAAAATTTAAAGCTAGCTAACATTTTCTCAACCAAGAGAAAAGCTAGAATTGTTTCCCTTTTTGGACCCTACTAAGAGCAACATATCATATCATATTGCCACAGCCTAGCTGAGCTGATTGTATAATTCAACAGTATGAGCATCAACATAATTCTACCCCAACTTGCTTGATATGTTGCTCATTCAAATTGGTTTCTCTGATATGACAGTTGTCACATTGTAGGGTGTCACCATTAACATATAAATAGTATTTACCTGTTTGTGGGTGTATCCCATTGATAAGTGATAGGTCAGGTTAATATTACTACATATACCGGCCAGTAACGTGCCAAGGGTCAATGAAAATAAGTTAAAAAATGGGAATTCAGTTCTGTACAGTTCCAATGTATTGTATCGCTGCTACATTGATATCTTTATAATATATACTTTGCTATTACAGATGATGGTTTGTATTTATTTTAACAAAATCTTCAACAACTAGCATTTCTTTTTGTAACTGATCACAACATCCCAACTACAGTAGAAAGGTTCCTGGGGGATCATTTTATATAATATGTCCAAGATCATCTAGTGATAGTAATACGGATACGAATAATCTTAGAAGATGTTTCGTGCAATTTCCTTTCGTTGTTATCTAAACTCAAACAAAACTTTTAAACAATCTAACTCGTTGCTTGTGAAGCTCGTCTGCTTAAACTATGGGATTTAATGGTAACAAAGAAACAAACAGCTAACTCGAGCTCTTGTCTAATTTAGTGAAACTTTGTCTGTATCTAAAACAGTTCCAATCCAACATCAGTAAATAAAATATAACAATAAATCAATTGGGTTGAGATAAGCTCATTTAATACATTTTTATCGCTCGAGTTTGAAGTTGCAGTCCTTTGACTGATCTGATGCAGCTGAGGGGATAACTCCGAACAAAGGCAGTTATTACTACTGTTGGGATTGCTAATGATGGCTTAACTGTTGCTTAAACTTTCTTCAAAGTAGTAACTTTCCAAACATGTCTTCAGCTAGACTAGATATATAATGTAGATTCTGTTCTTCTTCAATTCCCATAATAGAGTGATAAAGATTTCACAGTCAGACACACAAATGTGTGACTCAGCACGCCCTTACGACAGTCAAACATTAATTTATCCTCTACAAGATGGAGGATAGATTAAAGCACTTGAATGTTGTAAAGGTTGGCTGTGTGTGGGTTCTGATGTCTTTGACCTTACATAATAGCTCACAGATAGTATCCTCTCACAGACCCATACTTACCTGGTGTTATTGTCTAAAATCGTCCACATCCCAAGGTTGACATCTGATAATATACAAGCTGATGGTGTGTTCTGGACGTCAGATAATTATCATATGGTTTTCCGTCATAGTATATATGTATATATACTGAGATAGAGCAATATATATATATAGATATATATGTATATATATAAACATTTCAATGCCATGTAAATCAAATGAAGGCAACAGTGACAACCACTTCCACCTGCCCCTAGTCTGAGCCCCCCAGACTTTTGCCCCTCGCCCGACGGCCTCCGGCGAGGGAAACCTGCCCCTAATCATACTTTCTCGACTTGAAGCTGAAGCTATGGTCAATGATGACATATCATAATGACTCACTGCCAGCTATCTGACAGGTTGCCCTGGGGCTTGTATTATTATTGGGGTGTTGTTTACACTGTTGCTATGGTGTAATATTTCAATGTTGTTTACACACTGTTGCTATGGTTACAGGTGACGAAGGTTGGACAGCAGTAGATAGACTATCAGAGGACTCACAGACTTCATATAACGGTATAACAGAGGATCTTGGAGTGTCTGCGGATAGGCGATCTGGGGAACTGTACTTTAGTGCTCCGGATCGATTCTTAGGAGACCAGAAATACAGGTTTGTACGCATACGAATAACTGTGAAAATCAGTTTAAACTGGGCCACATTCTGTTTTGAAACATCAAACAAAGTTCTAAACTAGACTGTGAGCTCTAGAATGACACCAAAAACCTGTTCCCTTCACACTCACTATAACTCTAACCTTATGTTTAACTCTCCCGTGGATAGGGTGTTTTGGATTACTCTGGCTATACTTGTCATTAGCACATGTCAGCTTCCTTAGACTGTGCTCTTATCAGGAGATGTAACCTCAGTTTGAAACCATTATTATCTACAGGCTCTAAGGTCATGTGAGATAAGATCACCAAAAGCTGACTATTGCAACCGTTGAAGCTCTGTGTTGCCCTGTTTATAAGTTGGAGGAATATTACATTGATTGTCGTGATAATATTTAGAGTCGATTCATTGTATAGTCTTGTCTTTAGTTGATCAATTTGTGTTGAAATTGAATCCGCTTGTCCAACTGTGAAAGCCACAAAAAGTAACATTGCAACTGTTTTTGTAGTTACAACCAGTTCTTGGAGTTTATGCTGCGTATTGGAGAGTCACAGGGGCGTCCTTCTCAGCGTGACATCATACTTGAGGGGAACGGCAGGAGTGTATATCTCCCCATATTCGCTCAGAATAACACTATGCCTGGAATCAGAACTAACACTTACAGATTCAGGTATGTGTAGAAAATTTCTACTTTTACTACTCTTTTATAGATAAAGTTTGACCCAGTCTACCTGTGTTTGGAGTATCTCCCCCTCTATAGTTAGGCAGGCCTATGGGTAGAATTAAAGCAAACTATTAGTGCAGACAAGTTGGATGGAACTTGATCGGGAAGGTTATGAATATGATATCAATGACATAATCAGCAGTCATCATTAAAAGTTTTGACATATGAAAATTTAGCAACCTCTTACCAATACAAAGCCTCACGATGAGGTCTCATTTTTGTAGTGAATAAGTCGAAGCCCACAGTAGTACAATAACATGAATTTTCTTTGCTGGGATTCAAATATTTTCTACAAACTCCCTAAACTGAGTTAGCTTGTAGACTATTCTGTAGCATATATGGTATATTTTATACAGACTAAACGAGCACCCACGTTATCTGTGGACCCCGACCCTGTCTGCTCTGGAGTTCCAGAGACTCCTGTCTAATCTTACCGCCATCAAGATCAGAGGAACTTATAACACTGATGGTAAGTTTAGCCCTGTATATAGTACAACTAGCTAATGTGTTGGCTCTGATTGGCTGGTGGGTGGGAAAGAGCCAATGGCAGGTCAGATGGTACTTTCCTGAAACTACCTATATATATATTAAAATGTTTATCCAAAAATTCAGTTTCACTTTCATAACATCTCAATAGGTGCTCTCTGTGACCTGGCATTGGCTCTTTTTTTCCACACATCAACCAATCATATCAGAGCCAACACATTGGCTATAGTACAGTGCACTTTGCGGTGAAATGTGACACACAGTATTAAGCAACCAGACTTTGTTCAAGTCTTAGTATATCAAATATTTAGTTTGTTCCAGGGTGAGTTAAGACATGAACATTAAACATTGAGGATGATTTTAAACATGGATATAGAACTGAGCACTCTATTTGCTGAAATGTGTCATACTGTTGATAAGGAACCATAGCTCTTCAATATTCAATATTTAGTTCATTCCAAAAAGCAGCTAAAATAATTTAAAATTGCGGACCAAAAATAATAACTGACAACAGAATTAGTAGCAATGGTATTGTTGGTGCCTTTTTATTCTGAAGGGCACCTGTTTGAACTTGTCACATGATCTCAATATTCTGACGGGCACCTGTTTTGACTTGTCAAATTTTCTCCATTTTCTAAAGAGCACTTGTTTTAAAGTGTCATATTTCTCCATGTTCTGAAGGGTACCTGTTTTGACATGTCACTTTATCTCAATCTAAAGAGCACCTGTCTTAACTTGTCACATTTTCTCCACCTGTCAGGTTCTGGATTTATCGATGATGTACAATTGGAGACAGCCCATAACGGTCAGCAGATAGGAGATATCAGCTCTATAGAGCAGTGTACCTGTCCCGATCAGTACGTGGGACAGTTCTGTGAGTCGTGTGCTCCTGGATATCGGAGAGAGACTCCGTTTGGAGGCAGGTCATCAGAGTGTGTACCCTGTGAATGTAACGGTCACTCGGATACCTGCGCTGCTGAGTCAGGTGGGTTAACAATAAAGTTTATTTTGGTAAATGTGTTAAAGGCGGATTACAAATTAGGTGTGAACCATGTCTCTTAGAAGACGAATACTAAAAGCACGAAGCTGGACAAAAATCTTGACGTTCTAGTTTTTGGCATGATAAGATATTTACGATCAGTTTTGCAATAATTCCCTAAAATATGATTATCATCAGCCATAAAATGTTGAGCTAAACAGAACAACAACAAACATCAAAACACTTGCTCTAGCACCATTGTACCAGAGTTCAATATTATGTGAAAAAATGAGTTTGATCAGAGATTGTATTGTACCGGGATTTCCTTGTTGAACTTCTCGCCCCCTTAGCTCAAAGATTCTGTATACGACCAAATTTCAATATTTTTTTTTTATTTTTTTTACCAAGTGATCCTTATATCTACTATCATGTTTTGTTATTACCATCAATGCAAGATAATTTTGTGGTATGGTAATTTATTTGTGTTATGCCTCTATTATGACTAGTTACTTGAATCTGTCAATCGAAGATCTTTATTTTGCTGCATAATCGCTTTCTACTGTAATGTTTCTATTATTACCAGGTGCTTGTATCTGTCAGCATGAAACGACCGGACATAACTGTGAGAAGTGTGAGGAGGGATTCTACGGTACAGCTACTACTGGTACACCTGAGGATTGTACACCCTGTCCCTGTCCTGGTCAGGGAGCCTGTATCGAACAGGTGAGAAACTAAGGCTATGTTCTCCTGCTGTTCGTGGGCAATGGACAGTAATAGACCCCATCCCCCTTACTATAGGTTTATAAATGTTTGGTACATCGCAATTCAACTATTTACCAATGTATCAGATTTTATATCATTCATATGACTGAACGCTGTGCTAATTTATCATAAATTGTACAATAACTGTAAACGATGTATGGAAATTGAAAGTTGCAACCTACATTTTATACTTCTAACAATAACCAATATCTGAAGTCATGAATTAAATAAATATGAATATGAAGGATGGCTTTCCTACAGCATATTGCGCTGGTACAGCACTGAGTTTTGATACCTCACAGGTGCCATTGGTGTAAAAGGGGAGGGGGCAATCTCTGAAACTACACACAACAATTTTTACACAGAAGTGCTATGAGATTTTCAGTGTCAAAGTATTGCAAAACTACTGCAGTCCTAGCTGTCAGACTACATATTACTTTGGTCCTTCTGTAACTTTCTAGCAATTCTCATAAATCCTCTGATTTTTTGACAGTTGGATAGCACAGTGACCTGCCTGAACTGTCCTCTAGGGTTCGGAGGTGATCTCTGTGATATGTGTGTAGATAACTTCTATGGAGAAGTAGCAGAGGGGGATAACTGTACGCTGTGTAACTGCAGCGGTAACGTCGACCCTAACGCTGTCGGCAACTGTAACACGTAAGTTACCCTACATTGAACCTTAACTAATCCTCACCCATTCTCACCTATCTCCGCTCTGTCCATCTAATCTCGTCCTGAGCATCCTCCTTATAGAGGGAACAGGATTTTAGATCCTTCCTGATAGTGTCCTTCATCAAATATTTTCTATTTGTTTTCAAGTTATTCCATGAGAATAATTTCATTTGTTGAACTCTACTTAATTGTCATTCAGAACTCCTATTAATTAAGACATGAAATGTTGGCTTCAGCCGAACCTCGATGCATTCTAATGTCAGCTCAGATTCTGCTAGATTATGAGAAATTTGGTGGGCTTAGAGGTTTGAATGGAGTGATGTGCAATGTATATGTTAATGCACGTAGCTTGCCCAGAAATGAATAAAGTTTTTTGTTTAAAGTTTTATTTACAATTTACTATTTTTTATTCTACATAGCACCACCGGAATCTGCCTGAAATGTATATACAACACTGGTGGAGATCATTGTGAGAATTGTTTACCTGGTTTCTATGGCGATGCTACCAGTGAAGAAAAGGGTGATTGCAAAGGTGAGAGGAATGTGAATACTAAAAATATATTTGTCAATAGTGATTTGTTTTCGTGATTTCCAATTTTCTAAGCGTAGTCCTATAGTTTTGTTATTTTTGGAGATAATATCTTTGAACAAGACTTTTCATTGCCAAAAATATTGGATACACACTCTACCCCTCATGTATATTGTTGTTCAAAAACAACAACAAAGGGGAAAAGTTATCAGTATATTATAGCTCAAAACTTTATGTAAAGGAGTCATGGCAGGCAAGACATAAATGATGTATCATGATGCTCTTCAAAAACAGTTTTCACAGGCCTGTTTTGAGTTTTGCATCACACTCAAATTTGAGTATCAGTATCATAAATAAGTTCACCATTGACCTGTTGGTTTTTCGCCTGCCAATCCTAATATTACATTTCTGATATACTTGTTTAGCCTGTGAGTGTAACACATTTGGTACCGACCCGTCCCAGGCTGATGTATGTGAGCAGACTACAGGACAATGTCTGTGTCTGCCGTATGTTACGGGCCGTCAGTGTGATCAGTGCGAGGAAGGGTAAGTACCACAACTACAAGACCGAGGCCATGTGACTGAAGAACCTTAATATGATATAATATTGTGAAAAAATTTCAATGCTGCATTGACACTTCATATACCCTATCTATAGCAAAGAAATATTAACGGATATTGATTTCATTATAATATTGTACTAATTGAACTTACTGTAGTACTGCTGAGATGTTTGAAAAGATCAAATGATGAGTAAAATTAATTTTATTTCTATTAATAAATATAGAACAAGATCAAATTCTTCAAAGATTTTCATCCAGTAGTGTGCTTCTGTTCCTTTTACATAGGCATAAAGCTGTTTCTTGTTTAGCGGAAGCAAATTTCTGAAGCAAGAGAGTTGGGTCAAATTCAGTATTCAAAAAATTAAAAATTGTGCTGTGAGACACATGAACCATATTTTACACTGGTCACTTAGCAGTTATTCTCCACATATTATAATTATTATATAATTCAATAATCATTATTACGGTGTTCCTCAATGATCACTCTCTTCATGTATTATTTGATGTAGATATTATAACCTGGAGTCCACACGAGGTTGTGAGGCGTGTCTATGTGACCCGACAGGATCTCTGTCTACAGGATGTAATCTGGAGACTGGTCAATGCGAATGTAAACCAGGTAAGAATTATCCTTCCTTACTCCTGTAGCTATAGAGTAAGATTGTAGATAGAATACTTGGCATGACATGTTTTTTTATTATTTTTTTTCATATGTTCTTTATCTTTTTTCACTGACCAATGCATCACAACAAAATAATGAGGTCATCTGAAAAAAGAAGGAATGTTATTAATTAAAGGGCAACCAAGGTTTCGCAGCAATGCATTAATGGGTAGCAAATAATGTGCTGGGCAGCATCAGCTTCGTGCATTACGCGATGCAAAACTTAAAGTAGTTGCTGACTCTAAGCTGGGTAACACTTCAGTTTAGGGGAGGTTCCAAGACTTTGCTGTAATAATTATAGAGCACAGGCTAAATAATAACAGGAACAGGAAACTGCTATATGGTATTCTCTTTTAGCTGAGTTTGAGTACCTGATGGAAGAAATGTTTCACAAGAATTCTGGCTGAATAATCATCCGAATTATATTTTGTCTTTTTCCCCATGCAGCAGGTGCAATCTGCTATTAATCAATGGCCATCAATGAGAAGTTGTTTGAAACCTTGGTTGCCCTTTAAGTTTTTTAAAAGCAGTTTATCATAGAATGCTGTCCGACCAATTTTCAGAGACAGCTGAGGTAAATCACTGCACACATGTTCATCATAGGATTGGACATTGGATGCATATTTTAGACACAATACGTTTAGATGTTGCCTGTTCTTAAATGATAAACAGGCAACATCAGGTTTGGTGTTATTTATACCGACACACTCAATACTGAAATACAAGTTCTACCTAATTTATGGCTTTTTTGCCTTGTTAAATTGTTAATGAGGTTGCATCGTCAGGAATGGTGCAGCCCTAACTCTTTGACCCCGTTGAATGGTACAACCCTAAGTGTCCCACCTTTTATACTATCTTTGCTGGGGAGTGAACTATAATAGTTCAAGAGGTCATTTTTGATGTATTGTTTGAGACCCAACACCTATAATAGGTGTACTATCAATGGGTTCAAAGTACTATTAGTGAACTATAATAGTTCAAGAGGTCATTTTTGATGTACTGTTTGAGACCCAACACATTTATGATAGGTGTACTATCAATGGTTTCGAAGTACTATTAGTGAACTATAATGGTTCAAGAGGTCATTTTTGATGTACTGTTTGAGACCCAACACATATGATAGGTGTACTATCAATGGGTTCAAAGTACTATTAGGTCGGGAAAGTACTATTTTCGTACTTTAACCTCATAATAGTACTCTGAATAACTATTTGGTGCTGTTATGCCTCTGAATTTCCTGCAGACTGTACTTTAGTCATTCACGCTTTGCTGTTAAATGTACTATTTGGCAAACTTTGGTGCAGTGTACTATGCATGCCCCATATTTGGTGTAGCTTGTACTGTCTCGTGTGAACAGGAAATTCTCTCACCTGTTTTGTGAGGTCATGAAAATGTGATGGCATAAAAAAACAACAGTGTCTTATCAGGTTGTATGGATAGGTAAATTTGATGGGGGCAAATCCAAAAAAAGGAAATTATGGCTGAAATAATACTGATAATGTTTTCATCCTCTTGTTCATTATTTTTCTTTCTATCAGCAGATATAGATGTATTTGATTGAAATGTGTAAAATTTTCATTGTTCAAGTTGTAATTAATACAAAAAAAGCGATGCTTTTCATAAATCATCGTTCACTAGCATGCATCGCTTTTAGGGGTGAAACGGATTGGGGTTAGGCAACCTCGGATCGGATATCGGATTGTTCCATAAATTCAACCTCGGACCCGGATAGCGCGTAAAAATGCTAAATTTACCAGTCAAAACTTGTGCACCTTAATATACAACCCTTTTCCTGAACCATCACCCTAATTTAAATGTGCATATATCTGCTTGGATATAATACTTATCACTCAAACAGCGCAAGGATCACACAAGGAGATTACTAGCATTTTTACATAGAGCCACTCAATTTGACAGGATCACCCAAACCCCGATGTTAATAATCACTGAGTTTGAACAAACCTCCTGCTCCAATGTCACAAACTCTCTGTTGTGATTAGGATAGGAATTGTCCACCTACTTTGAAAAAGCAGAAGAAGATAACCTTGCTCATCACAAACAAGACTTTTGTTACAAGGAACATCATTGGACAAACTTTCACAACGATCTGAGTAAAGATGCTTCTATCAATTTCAACAGAAAAACCACTCTGCCTGCAGGATAGCCTTGTGACATAGTCTATCTCTGCAGCACAGCAGTGGTGGAGCTGCCTTCCATCAAGAAAGGCAACTCCCAGGGTTCAAGGTTATGAGATATCAAAACCAGTGTTCCGCTTAGGCCCAAATATTTCTAAATTATGGGTTTCCATTGTTTTCCCAAGTTTGGTACTCAGACTAGGTGAATTAGTTCAAGCCCTATGCTGCAGAGACGAACGTATGCCTCAACAGTTCGCACATGCACTGAGAAAAAAAACGCATCCATCAAACTTAATCAGCAACAATAGATAGCTATGAAAATGAGATGGGTATTTAATGCCTACTGATCAACACTGAGTGGTTTCAGCCAAACTCAATTATCTTATCTGAACTACAAATTAATGACTATCGGACTCGGATCAGACATAACACATATCCGATCCGGTTTGTGGTTGGATCCTAGGTCAAATATCCGAAATTCAACTCCAACCTCAAGAGGTTGTTCCACCCCTAATAGCTTTCTCCTCTTTTCTCTTGTGATGGTGATACTAATATTCAAAAGAAACTTATAGTATTTATTTCTCATAATAATTTTAACTCTGCATAACTCTAATAATAATCTATTGAAGGAATCGGAGGATTAAGATGTGATGAATGTATACCTGATCACTTTGCGTTCTCTAGTGAGGGCTGTCAGGACTGTCAGTGTCTGGAGATCGGATCTGCCCACGGCCAATGTGATGATAAGTAAGCAATATAAGGAGTGAATCATACTGCCCCATGCATACTGGGCCATGCAGACTGGAGCATGCATACTGGGACACACATTCTGATCCACACATACTGCCCCAAACATACTGCCCCATTCACACTGCCCCATACATACAGCTCCATACACACTGCCCTATGAATATGGACCCATACACACTGCCACATGCATATCGCCCCATACCAAGGCCTACATTCATGCAAAAAGTGGCAGATCAAGTCACATGGTGGCTCATGATTTATTAATTTGGAAAATTTGTGGACACATTAAAATCTAGTTGGATCACTATTTCCCTATTTTTATAGTCACCCGATATTTTGCTGTTTTCTGATGAGGTGGCTGTCTGATTTTAATTTACAATATGATTGTTGATGTAGAAGCCAGTTGCCATCCTGACACTATTTTGTCATATGTATTGCTGAATTGTAACACATTGATGTATTGTTACAGTGGTCAGTGTGTGTGTACAGATGATACGAGAATCACAGGATTACAATGTGATACTTGTAAAGAGAACAAGTATAACCTCACTGCAGGCTGTCTGGGTATGTACTATCATTGGTTAGGACAACGAAAACTTTGAAAAATCTGATATAATATAGTGAAAGGAAGAACCATTGTCAACCTTATTCTAAAACAAATTCCATCACTCAGAGTAATTATCGTTTTTGATCGTTTATTCATCCTAGTTATAAGTTGTGTCATTCTTACCACCTACTATAGGGCTGAGCTGTGTAGAATATGTGCGCTCATCTATTTTGTTTTTGGAGGGTGTTTTCAATTGTTATTTACTACTATTCATCCAAAATGGGTAACAAACGTGAAATATTTAGTTTTCATAATCTTTCTTATGAAATGCCCAAATAGAAAATGTTTGAGTGAGATGTCCTTCCTTAACTAGAAGTTGTCTAACTGTTGTGTCTTTTTTTCTGCAGATTGCCCCTCATGTTATAACCTGGTGCAGGATGCCGTAGATGATATCAGACAGGGTTTAGTTGATCTCGGTGAGACACTAAAGAATATAAACGAGAACCCCAATGTTGCAGATGATAAGGAGTTTACCACACAGCTAGGTGCTCTCAGTGATGATATTGATCAGCTACATGACAAGGCTACAGACCTACAGAGTAAGTATGAAGTCTTTGATATATCATGTCAGCATGTCGTGTTTAGAAGTTTCCCACAATGCAATTGTCTTGAATTCCTAACAAGATCATGTCAAAAACGTGTTAGACATGGTTCAATAGAGACTGAACAAATATAATAATATGTTGATAATAAATATTATTACGGGAGTCCCTGATCTTCCTGAAATTCCCAGATTTATGTTGCATTATGGGAATATTTTAAGCGTGCCCTGTCTACTAGATATTCTGAGTAGGTTTAAGTCTTTTTAAATGCCCATTCATATGGTGAAGGTGTTTGCCAAGTTTTATAACTTTTTCACAGATGAATTGTTGCAAATTCCTAGATTTACATCGTTTTCACTAATTTTCATTATTGATGACCAAATGGTCGATCTTGATTTCAAGTTGAATGCAAGCTGCTGACAAAATTTCTACTGATTTTTGCGACCCGTGATTTCCGGGTTTTTACCGGGGAATCCCCAAATCTTCATTTGGAACTTCAAAGACCCAAGTTGTGAAAAACCCTTCTGATGTATTGCCTGGTAGAACGCGGAACACTTGTGTTGCAGTAAGACAGTTGCACAGGTTGCTTAGACTCCATATCGCTGTGGTTTGGTTATCAAGCCCATCAGAATCACAATTGGTTTGGCAGTGTTTGATCGAGAACCACAAATAGCAACCTGGACAACAGTCTTCGGACCATAGACAAAACATGACTCGGACTATCAGTATTTACTCACTCAGGCTATCAACATTTCAGCGCCCAAATTTTCAACATTCAAGCACTCACATATCCTTGACATGTTTGACATTCGCTCTGTCTGGTTTACTTATAGATTCCGGAGGGCCGATATCTGAGGATCTGAAGGGTATTAGTGATGATCTGATGGAGTTACAGAAGGAAGTCAATAACACACAGATGATTGTACAGGACTCCACTGAGAAGTACGATAATATCGACCTTGACTCTCTCAACGAGCAAATCGGCAATGTCAGCGGTATGTTTATTATGCCTTTTTCAATGTTAAACCAAAAAGTTGATTTTAGCTTTGGGTATGAATAATAATAGAAAGTTTCACACTCAAACCATATTTCATTGAGAGCCAATTTTCAGAAAAACTTCTTCTGTCTAAAGTTGACTCTTTTGAAATTTGATTCTTTCTTAGTATCTTTGAATTCAAACTAATTGGTTGCAAATCAAACTTGTGTCTCATATTGAAACTGCCTCAATTCAAAATTGAATCCTAACCATAATATGAATGAAAAACAAAGAGAAGTAACGATTGAGTTTTTACTACAAGTACATTGCAGACAAAGTCATAACACTGTAAACTGTAAAAATAAATCAAACAGCTGGAACCATCAACAACAAGCTGACATGTTGTGGCGTTACTTTAGATGAGGTCGCTGCCAGACTAGAAGAGTTTAACCAGAAGAGCTCAGAATTATATAGTAACATTCTCGCTGCTCTCGGTAAGAATGGAGTTGTCTCAGGGTCACAGAACATGACAGCTATGGCCCAGCAGAGCACGAGGATTGCGAGTGATCAGGTAAAGTTAATCGCTAACATTTTTCGTGTAAGTTAAAATCGCAAACGGTTTCTGTCCGAAGACTGAGAAATAAAGGTGCATGCAAGTTGCTCTCAGTTTGCGGGCAGGTCGGAGCACACCTGGGTCGTCAATTGAGAAAAGTAGTCAATAGACTGCAGTGTGATTCGAACCCAAGACAACCAATTCTTACGCATTAGAGGGCAGGGGCTCTAACCAACTGAGCAACCTCCTACTCCTAGCATTCAAAAATAAATTTATTATCAATTCATTGCTTTCCAAAGTCATAGACTCAATAATATAATTAAGTCAATGGTCCAAATTGTATGTTGTTCTGAGGATTGTAACTGTTGAAGTTGTGATAGTCCTGACACTAGGCACTGACTGATAGGACACAACCTCAAACTATTATCCATCAATCTATGTAGCATTTAAGAAAGTCAAACTCTTCCTAATCCCACTGGACCTGGCTTTAAATCCTTTCCGAGCATAAATATTCTACCAACTACCAAATTAACCCTTCAACTTGAAGTGATGCAAATTCTATCGGCATGGCATATTTGCATCCTTGTGGTACTAAGTAGGCTTCTGATGATGAACAGTACTTTATATTACAGACTGCCGTCTCCGAGGATATAGTGATGACATCAGACGATGCTGTAGACATAGCAGAGAGAGCTTATGAGCTCGCACTCAACGTAACTAAGGCTCCTGAGGAACTCGCACAACAACTGGACGACCTTAAGAGAAGGTATGACGGGTGTTAGAGAGAGTGTTGGGGTGGGTGATGCATGGACTTTTTGTTGCTGAATACACCACATTTGGTCCTGATCTGTAGAAATGCAAATATTAACCGTCTAACTATATTCTTATTTGTATCATGAAGCTCTCCAATTCCATGGTTGTTTCGATTAACCATTGCCTTCTTGTAAAAAGAACAAGAAAAAAACATTTTTGACACAAACCTTTGTCGTGTGAGCAGCTAAGAGGAAAATGATAGGTTCATGGAGGAGGGCAAGTTTTAATACCTGCAAACCTAGAGCGTCAAAAATATTATGGATCCTACCACATTTTGATCACTCAACCGAGAAAGAGTAGGCATTCATGAAAATAACGTACCTATCAGTTTCACAGGTTGTTCTTGGTGACCAAATCGCAGTAAGGTTTGTTGAATTTCATTATTATTATTTTATAGTTTATGATTATTTATAACAATTTATCATATATAATATTATAATCTTTTTATTTTTCAGTATTGAGGATGGTAACGATCTGTTGGACATGGTAAACCAGACAGCGCAAGAAGCTCTGGATAAAGCCTCAGAGATATATAATGATGCTCTGGACAGCCTGAACGAAGCGGAGCGCGTGGTCGTACCCGACGTAGATACCAGTATTTATCTCGATGAAGCTAAGGCTCTCCTGAAAGAGGTGCGTTTTATTATCCATCATGAAATGTGTATGCAGATGAGTATCCCACAATGCATTGTTCTGGAATTCCCATTCAGATCGGGCTAATGGTAGGGCAGAGGAATTGAACCTGATTATCCTGTATTTCCAGGGCATTGTGGGAATGAGGATAATAAGTGCAACCAAATGAATACTTGTTCAATGTTAAATCATAATAATATGTAATGACATAATTATAACAAGGAAATAATTAAATATATTTATACAATCCATGTTTATGAAGGTTAAAAAAGTTCAGGGACATTTATTTTTTTAGAAAAAATGGGATGCAAGGAAATAAATGAAATGGCTTTTGAAATGCATAACTATTAAAAAAGAAGAAGAAAGGTACGGTAGTTTAATATTAAATCATTATCAGTTATTTCATAACATACAATAATATACTTTTAGGCAGAGCAGCAGAAGAATCAGACAGTTGATCTGATGTCACAGTATGAGATGGTCCTCAATGATACAGCTGAGTGGATGAAGAAGGCTCAGGTTTCGTATAACAAGACATATACAGAGCAACAGGTATGTCAATATAGGTTGTCTCCACTACCTATCTATGAGAGGAAGGGGGCGTGACCTACCTTTGGTTGTCATTTCGATTTGGCACTGGCATTCATCTTGGCTAGGTCTGCTCAGATCAGGACAATAAATACAGGAGGTTTACTGTGTGCTCGCACGCAGTATAAATATCTCCCTCTGCCTCTCTGAAAAAGAGTAGCCGGGGCAAGGGTACAGGGTACAACCCCACACGGGGGCCCGTTAAATAGGGCGGTCGAATTAGACCTAATGCTTAGAAGAAAGAAAAAAAGAGAGGATGTTTCACTTCATTTCACCGAATTTCCTATCGACCTGACAGAGGTGCCAAAATAGTTCACTGCTTGATGGTACTATAGAAATACTAAATGAGCGATTTTAAGACATATTATTACGCTTAGGCAGAAATAGTGAGGATTCTGAGCACAGCGTTGTGAGGGTGTGGTTCAATTAGGCACAGGCGGCCGAACATCATGTGTGCCTTGAATATGATACTAGCCAAAACAATTTGCTATTTTAAAGCCCTGGTACATATTTGGTCCTTAGCACAGTAGCAATGATCAGAATTTTGATAATGATGTTAGTTTGTTTGTTTGTTTAATTTTAAAACCCTCTCTCCAGAGATATGAACATAAAATAAAAAACTTTTTACGGGGTGGATAAAGTTGCCAATAAGAAATCCCCCTTGAATAAGGTAGAGCAGAAATAAAATTAATAAATAAAAAAATATCAATAAATAAATAAAAAATCAATCCTGACCGACTATATGTAGCTTGTTTTACACAGTATTGCCTGGCCTCGTTATATAAAAATCGGATAGCTTGGCCGTTGATGTTTGGCTCCTCATCATGATTAGAAGATTTCAGGATTACTTTTTTATAAATGGTTTTATTACATCATGTTACTATTTTTCTTATCAGATAACAGATGGACTTCTTGCTGAAGTTGACGTTGCGCTACAGAAAGCTCTACAAGCCATTCAGGATTCGGAGGATTTCTTAATTAGAGCCAGAGAGCAGCTCGCTAATCTACTGGGTAAGCGTCTATTATTAATGCCTATTTTGGAAAGAAATTTGTTGCACGGTAGAAAGTTTGACTAGAATCTCTTATTGAGTTGGCTTGAGCAAAATAAGTGTTTTAATTGTCTTTAATTATGATCTATTGATAAATGTTAATAATATAATATATATATACATATTGTCATCAATATTACAACATTTTATTTATAGATATGACATTTATTCATCTTTGTAAAAAATTTGGCAGACTGGGATTAGCAATTGTCTGATTTAAATATGATTTATTCATCTATGTTCATAAGATACGTATATCTTATTTTATATAAAATATGAAATCTTTACAATTAAATAAATTTATAATATTTTGTTTGTAGACTTTGACCGTACAGTGAAGGAGAGTAAGGAGAAAGCGTTAGAAGCTCTGAAGAGAATCCCAGAGATTGAGAGGATACTGGACGAGGCAGATAATGAGACACTGAGAGCCAGTGAGGCCGTCAAAGGGGCCGAGTCTGCAGCTAACGACAGTAAAGACATCGCTGAGGAGGCTCAGAAAACGGCTAACGAGGCTAGCAAGGTACTATCACGGCGTCTATATTGATGTATTCTGTGTTTTGTTTGCTTTTACGATAACAGTCTCATCATTGCTGCTGTTTTATTTGCAACGTGCATAGTTAAAGTGCTCAGAGTCTACCCAGCTTCCTAATTGTGGCATTCAATTTTCAGCCATATTCTTAAAACTGTTGGCTGTGGATGATAATAGAATGCCAGAACCAGCAACCCTGTGGAGTTTAAGCACTTAGCTCCAATATTCATACCATAGTCTGTTTTTCATCGCGGTATTTTATAGAAATTGCTTCAATAGCCCTTTGAATGGGCAATTCCTAGCATTGTGAGTGATTTAACTATAATCTCTCCAAAATCGTTTCATGATTCACAGCGATCAGAGACAGCCAAGATTTTTGTTCAAGCTGTGTTTTTATATTTGTGAGGCCAAATGAATTTACTTTTTCATTTACAAAATAAAACATTACAGGATGTCCTGTGTTGAGAGATTGAGTGAAGAGAGTTTCAACCTAATTTTAAGGTCAATTTTCTAATCAAAATATTATGTGTTATATGGTTTTTTTAAATACTCTATTCATATTTTGGTTTTCCTTTGCAGAATGCGGCTGAGATATTAGCTGAAGCCCAGGAGACTAAGATCGCTGCAGATACTCAGAGTAATATCACCGATGAACATGGACTCAAACTTAACGAGATCGAGCTACGACTCAATGAGCTTGAGCCTAACGCGGTGGTATGTTGAAAAACTGTTCAATATTTGTGAAATAAGTTGTTCAAGAGAAGCCAAGCTAGCTCACGTTCACTCATTTCTTAATAAAGACTCCAACATAGCTAGAGAATATTAGCACATGCCCGCATTTGGTTATCCACTTACTAGATTACAAAACATGAACAATCACTCCCTTAGCTAGAGAATACCTGGAATTTCAAAACAGCTGGTTTTTGTGAAAGGCCATGTTTGTTTTTATGTGTTTATATAACTGGAACACCTCATTGTTTTCTGTATAGGCCGATGGAGAGCTCATTGCCTTAGTTCTAACCGAGGCTGAGAAAGCAAGGCGGGAGGCTAACGAGTCCTCAACTATTCTCATGCTAGCTAAGGAGCAAGTCAATGATATCATCACAAAGCTGCGTAAGTGAAATAAATATGTGATATTGTCATCAGTCACTCATATTTTCAATGATGATGATGATGTAACTATATTTCCACCATTTAAAATTGCCTCATGACAATCTTACAAGAAAAAATATTTACTATTAAAAGTATCATCAAGTTAAAAGAGAAATAAAAAATTAAAATGAGAAAATCTGATATACACAATGTGCTGATGAAACAATGATATATATATATATATATTATGTATACATATATTGGTATACAGGAGTGATCTAATTGATAACTAGATATAGTTATCAATTGTATCTTGATCTACAAATTAAAGTTACCACATACAAAAACAAACGTCCTAGTGCCTCGTGTGGTATTTACATTCTATCTGTGGGCAAATCAAAAATTACATCGCACAGACTTTAATGATAAATAACTAGTCCCAGTGTTGTTCTGGTCTTCAGAGTTTCCTATCTCCTTTTCACAGAGAATTTACCAGAGCTTGACACTGATGAGCTCGATATGCTGGAAGAAGAGATGACCAGAATAGAAGAGCAGTTTGCCATGGCTAACATCTCCAAACAGGTACATGATTAAACTGTTTATATCACCCTAAGATTGGTTGCGCACTCAACATTATGGCAAATTAACCTGGGGAAACAATCGGCTAAATCCATAGAGTTATTATATAATAGCTCTATGAATTTAAGTACAGCCAAAATGAGTTGTATACTTTTTTTTCCACTGTTTACCGTATGAAACTCTTATTTTCACATGGTTATGTGAAGTGATCTCCTGAAGGTATTTTTTGAATTATTAGTTTTAAGAACTAGTTTGTTAGATCTTGTGTTGTCCTAAGTGGGTGGAAAGGTATTAGTATGGCACCATACTCTCCAAAATTTGCTAAGGAGTGCTCTGATATAATTTGGCAAACACCTATGAATACTCGAAAACTTGATTACTTGAATACTATAATACTTGAATGCTAGATTACTTGAATACTTGCTCACTTGGTTTCTTGTATACTTGAACACTTGACTCGCTGTTACAGGTTGATGAGTTGACACAGTTTAGTGAGCAGCAGAGGAACTTGGTACAGACTCACGCTAACTCTCTCAGTCAGCTAAAGGCTGATGTGGCCAACATTGAGGTTTGTACTCTTAGCTCTTTTTATCTTGTCCGTGAAGAAGCCGGAGCTTAAACCATTGTTGCCACTCATGCAAATATGTGCTCATTGAATTCTGTATAGCTCAAAACTAAACCGAAATCTCACCTAATGGGCAAATGGTTTACACAAACTGATCGTCAAAATCAGGGTAAGAAATTAATCATCTAGCGTACATAGTAACCATCTTACTAGTATACTATTATGACGTCTCACCTAATGCCTGGGTTAATTTCATACCCTGATTTTGACTATTAGATTGTGCATATTATTTGCCTGTTAGGGGATAATTATGAGATTAAATCCTCAATTAGATATCTTTGAGCTACACAGTTTGAAGAGCACACATTTGCCAGGGTGGCAGCAGAAGTTTAAGTAATAAATCAAGAAGTTCCTTCTCTCTGAGTTCTCTGAGGAAAGCCGCAAAGAGAGTAGTCGCTCGGATTGTGGTATTGAAGCTGTCATCCTAGAGCCTGTAATGTAACCCACGTTGATGCCAGTTCCTGCGTTGCCCACTGCATTATTTACCTAGACTTTGGTGACGCTCAAATTTAACCATTGTCAGCTGAGACTGAATCAACTTAACTTCGATCATCTTTTCATTAGCTTTATGCATTTCACTCACTTTAGTCGCCATTATCATTCTGAATAAGATCCTTAGCATGGAAATAGAATCAAACTTAGGAAGATGAATGCATTAGAACTTTGATTAATTATAAGAATGTAACTAACTGATCTTGACAATTGGTCAAATAAATAATGACGGTTAAGAATTTTTAATATTTACCATTTCAATGTTTATCATGTTTTAGATGATCGTTCAGACAGTTCCCGATGATCCCAACTGCTTTGCACCTATCAAGCTAGAAAGATCACCAACCTTAAAGAAAAGAAGAAGACAGAGGAAGGCTAAGAAAAGACTTCGACACTAAACTATCAACAGCCTTGCTTTTATAACAGTAACAACCATCAGGGGTAGAAACTATGTTGAAATCATGACTTGGATTCAACCGTGTTCTTTTTAACCATCTTTAAGTATTCTTTTTGATGTTTTCTTTCTACCTAATACAAGGTTTTCCCAAAGTTAAATTTGGGAGTTTTCTCCTCCTAACTAGATCTTGGTATACTAAGATCTGCCAAAATACTCAAGTTGTAATGTATGACCTACATTAAAGGAACAAATCAAAAACTCATTAAAGCAACAAATGAACTTATCAATTATTTGTGATAGAAGATGGTCGATTATACTAGTCTGAACAGGACTAAACATTCTCATACTTAAACGAGACCATATCACTCACTCACTGCCTTATAAATTGGACAACAACTAGTCATTTTCTAGGTGGAGACAAACCATATAACAAATTATTTTGGTGCTCATATCACCTAATGGTAATTGTACTAGAGCTAGCCAAGGACCTACTCCTTGTGTCCGCTCATTATATGCAAATTTTCACGCTTTTTGTGATACAGTTTACCCAGGCTTCCAATACTCACAACAAACCTTTTTTGTCTAATATTTCTCATTATGTTTGATTTTGAAACCTAAATTCCAGGCTTATCAAGGTACTTGTGTACAGTCTAATTGTTTAATTAGTAATGCAAAATTTTAGTGAAGCTTTTTAGTATTAGTCATAATGTATTACATTAATGTATTAATTTGAGGGAATTTAGCAAATTTATGTTTAAGGAATATGCATAAGTTTATAATTTTACTAATAAAACTTAATAGTTACTTACTTATATTATTATAATAAACTTTGTACTTACTTTTTGTTTTTAGTGAAAATGGATTCAATAAATTCCAGTATATGACAATCCAGACTACAGTCTGTTAAACGAATGGGCCTAACAGATTCACAGTGATTTTATTATCATGACAAAAATTTCTGCTTTGGTTGACAAGCAATATGTTTTGTCCTGTCGCAAGAATCACCTTGACCCGGGTAAGTGGACTTGTTACTTGACTTTGCCTACTTTGTGACTTGACTTTGCCTACTTTGTGACTTGAATTTGTTGAATGTGTGGCGTGATTGGATCTCGCTTCTTCCACAACTTGCCTTCTGTGAAAGATTGAATCAAGGTCACACTCAGTTAGTAATATATTTGACTGTACCACACCAAGTTATATTTTGATTCAATCTGCTAAATTGAGCGTTATATGGAAACGAAAGGCAGGCAAATTGGATCCATTTTATTTTGGGAATTGCTTCCTTGGTATAAAGCTTTCTTGGTATTTTTGAATTTCTGTGGATAGATGTACCCACAGGAATTCTTTAAATAATGGCAGTTTTGATATGAGTTTAATATTTCCACGTAAATTGAAAAATACAACTACGAAACAGTGTCGGACAAGTTGTTTCACATTAAACAATGAAAATAAATAGCGACGCAACATGAAATGCAGTCAGAAAGGGTCATTCTTTATGTTGCGCAATGGCTGGTTCAAATTCTGCTAATTTTTTTGATTGATCTCTGTAATTATTTTATTATCCTCTTGAAGTGGTTCAGGAAGGCTTTAAGTTGTACCCATTTGTCACGCTCCTGTGCTGCCAGGGCCGCCTTGACCTGGTCCATTCCCTGGTGACGTGATGACATTATAGCCTGAGTATCTGTGCTTCCCTGTGTCACATCATATGGGACGTGGTTCTGAAATATCAGACTAGGAATGTGGGAAACATGCTATAGACTTAGCATAAGTACATACCGTTTGATCGGATCCTAGTAAGAAGTGCTATGGATGGTCATTTAAGGGTTGCAGATGGGTGGCATGTATTTTAGCCAAAATTTGCTTTGAATCAATACATTATTTGGGTGTGTGCAATAGGCCCCCTCCAATTCACTCAAGTGCTATTGTTAGCGTTGCATTATTCATGTATAACATATTGAGCTGTTGACTTCGACTGAATTCGGAGTTACTTTTCCTTTGATCCAAGGGGAAGTCAGTCTATTCATATACTCACGTTGGTCTCAATAAATTCAGGAACTGGAGGGCAGTCGAATAGTGGAATTCCTCGTTCCATGATATGCTGACAGCCGATAGCCAGTGACGGCTCGTTACGATCAAATGAATTTTGTAAAGATAGCTGACTTGTTGCAGAGTTGAGGGACACTAGTGAGCCATTTTCCTGCTTCTTTTTCAATCTAAAGATCAGATCAGAATACTGTTAACAGTAGGCTTGGAACAATTGGAAATGCAGTCAAATTTGGTCAAGCTTGGTCAAGCTTAGTCTAAGTTCTCAGACGGCTCCATTGCGAGTTAGATGCACTACACTATCAACCACCAAAGTCCACCATTGTAATTGGGTGGTTGATAATGTAATGCCACTAACTCGCAATGGAGCCTTCAGAGCACTTGGACTAGGTCAAACTTGGTCAAGATTAATCTTGTGTATCATCTTGGTCATTTCAGAGCTCTCTTGGAATGATGTACCTTAGCCAACGTGCCAGCTCTGACTGACTGGTGAGAGGGAGAGAAGAGAACCAATGCCGGGACAGATGGTACTGTCCTGTAATTCAATTTCACTTTCCCTATGATCTCAAGGGGTACTTTCAATGACCTGGCATTGGCTCTCTTCCCCACCCAACAGTCAATTAGATCGGACCATACACATCGGCTAGAAGTAGTACAGAGAGCATCAGTTTGTCAGCCTGGTGCAGGAATTGGCTTGTGTTTCTCTATATTTATGGTTGGAGAGAGGCATATGCAGTTGGTAGCCCTTGCAATAACTTCATTATGATCTCAGTCAGTCAATTGCAAGGTGCGCTTTGATATAATTTTAAAAAAACAATTTCCTTTGAATCCATTGCAGTTGGTCTGACAGTTAAGGGTAAGGACTTGTGATCTTAGTATCCGGGTTCAATTCCTGGTGGCGCCTGTCATTTCTGATTTGGTACTGGCAAGCCATTCATCCGAGCCAGGTCTGTTCAGATCCAGACCATAAATACAGGAGGTCTGCTGTGTGCTCTCACGCACTATAAAGTTCCCTTTCTGCCTCTTCAAAAAACAAAGTGTAGCCGGCAACAGCGCGCAAGAGTATAGGGTCACTACCCCACCAAGCCACACGTGCTTAAGGGGGCCCGGTGTTAGGGCGGTAAAATAAGACCTAGTGTGAAATAGGACCTAGTGTAGAAGACATGTGACAGCATGGAAAGACATGCTGACGAGCTGGAAAGACAGCTAAAACTCACTAAAAGGGGTCCCAGCAATGGGCCATGTAAGGCCAATAACCCTAACACGTATGCTGTGTTGCATAGGGTGGCAATGGTGGAGTGGAATGAGCTATGGGACGAGAGAGCACAACTCTGAGTAGTGAATCGCGGACATGCTAATTAGCGCCATCAACCCATTCTTTTTTGGGGATGGTGAGATGGCGCAATAGGGTATCGCACTTGCTATTCACCGCCAGGCAATTAGTGCCGCAAGTGTTGTGGGTTCGAATCCCATTGGGGGAGCTTTCAAGGTTGATTGTTCCAGCCCCCAGCACCCTCGGGTGTATACCTTTTCTACAAGAAAAAAACTACGTTGTGTGGTTACTTGTAGGCAATGTGTCACCTCCTATCTGATTTGATGTTAGAATGGGGAGAAACCTACCCGATACCCAATCAATTATTAGCCAACAAATTGGCAAGGCAACTATTTAGATCAATAAGTTGTCGGCGTGATGATAAATCCAGGGCAAATTGACACCAAACTGTACCAGTTTGAAAATAAATATATCTTATTACAGATAAGCTTAGTGATACTTCCAATCTCTCACCCCAAATCAACTGTGTAAAACTGCATCTACACCTAGTTCTTAAGGCATGTCAACAAGGAAGAAGTACTGGGGATTTCGACCTCATTACATTATCTTTCATTCTAGAAACAATGCTAAGAGGCAATGTTGTCAATTTTTCTATTTTTTTTTGTTTATTGGTTCTCTGTTCATCATATCATCAGGATGTAGTGTAATAACATGACAAAATAACAGCTGCTTTAACATCTATACTCAACTCATTATACAAAGCATTATGCAATGCAAAACTCTCACAGTACCACTAGCAATAATGCAAAACGCAATTTGTAATGAAGACACGCAATAGGCAATATGCAATGATATCAAATATCTAGTTCGAGTATATATGGGAGAGTGTGCTTCACTTGGAACAAGTATCGGTCCAGGTGTCTCTTATATAGAATATAAAACACATATACAGCTAGTGTTAACCCAAGCAGAACTCGTATCCCGTAAGTAAGGAAGTTATCGTCCCCTCTCCAGCAGAACCACTGGTTAGCGATTCTCATGAACCCTGCCAAAGTAAGAAGATTGAAATAAAGTGTACTCCCCAGACTATATAATTCAGAACTCCTGCTTATTCAGCAAAGGAAAATTGGTCCCTTCAGCCAGATCTCAATTCATTATAATATCGCTTAATTCAGACTTTTGTTGGTCCTCAGAGGTTTTTTGATTTGAGTAGATTGCACTGTAAATTGATCATAATATTAGTTTAATGAGTGCAAGACTACAACTCGATAATTAGACCAATAAAACCAGGTACAGCAGCCTTTTCATAATTGGTCTTAAACAGTACCTTGGTTATTCGATTTTGCTTTTTTGCCATTGAGTAATTCTGCCGAAGCTTAAGATCTACTTGAGGGTACAAAGACAACTCTGAACTTACACAACCAAGCAGATACATGGTAAAATAAGTTGATAATACTATACTCCATCAAGAGTTAACCAGGGGAAGGCAATTTCTAATTTATTCATGATCTGTACTGCTCACCCTTGTAACATTTATTATTTGTCAATCTTGAATAATCTCGGCATTGAATAAGAGTGATGACAATGATTGATGGTCAAAATTAACTAAGCAATGCCAAGATTAAAATTATTTTCCCATGTAGTTCAGAATTTCTGCATTTCTGAATATCTCTATTGTTGATCATAGTCCCAAAAAAAAGCTTGCAGGTAAAAAGTCAAATGAATTATTTTAGCAAATTGAGAGCAGATAACTCCAAATTTATACAGCCCATAGTTTTTTATATGAGTTTGAATCCACATGAAAAGTATATAAAAGTGGTTCAATAATGTGAGTGGCACTTAGGTGAGTTGGGGAGTCTATTTTACACACCCATGCAGAAAACTTCATTCAGACAATTGAATTTAAGCTTTATACATACCACTTTCCCATCCCCCTATCAACCCTTGACCCAGTATAGTATCTATTATCTTCTATTTACTATCTACTATATACTAGTACTAATATCTACCGTAGTACTCACATGCTTCTTTGCATGGTTTTTCAGTCATAACTTCGCGCTAATTTATCAATAACCTTCTTACTTTCATATTATATCCATCAATGTCTCAAATTATATATTGTAAAGTTTTGAGGATGGATGTGCATAGCTTCCTGCGATAAGAAAGGCTCCTCTCTATTTTGTTTATTTGCTTGTTTTGATGGCTCCATGCCGGTCACATGACTTGTCACAACGCAACGTTATTTCAATCTAATGAAAATATTGGCTGCTGTGATAATAGCTTTCATGGTAGTGATAAAGATAGCTTAAGGAAACTAATCTTGAGCTATTCTACAAACTTCATGAATTTCCATGTGCACCATCCATCCGTGTAGCACTATAGTACTAATACGTACCTCCAACAACATTGTCGACCAGTTTTCTAGCCCCGGTTCCTTGCTCTGTACCCATAGTAACAAGCTGTGAGGGCTGGGTAAACATACCGCTCACGTTGGAGTCGGGCATTGCCTTCCGGAAGTCTATGGCATCTGTTGACATATCACCTATGAGAAAAAATGACGAGATGCTTAAATTGATCCCTTCAACACATCAACACATCAGATTCTCAATGAGTAAATAGTGTATTAACTGAAGTTCAATTGGTAAGCGGAATCGTTGAGATGACAGTGGTGATTATAATTTATTTGATTTCATTCCATCCGCGCGGCCGAATCATCCAATCTGTTGTCTCTCATCTGACTACACATATCTCAAAGCTGCATAGTTTTTAGTGATGGCAAATTGCCAGATTTCGGCGTGACAGGACGAGACTGAGACAGCAACAAAATTCGAGACAAGACCGAGATATATATCGATGCCAATAAAATTGGAAAACTGCCACTTTATGGGCATCTGGAAATTGAATATAATACAGAAATGACTATTAATTTTGATATAACATCAATCTTGGCTTTTGAACAAATATTATCATTTTGGAAGATCAACGGTCACGATAATACATCATAATACAGTATAGTTAGGTGTTGACTGTATGTATGGCCCATTTAGTAATCATCATAATAATGTTTATTATGAACAAGTCTCAACATATATTAAGTGTGTCTGTCTCGACATGACGAGACAGTTTCTCAAGGATACAAGTCTCACGAGACCGAGACCGAGACATTGCCATCACTAATAGTTTGCTACTATTATCCTACTATGCTAAGTAATAGTATATGAACTCTTACCTGGCCCGAGGTCACATGGCAAATCTAAAAAAAAATCAAAATAAGAAGATGAGTATTGACTGCTTTTTCAAAGATAAATATAATTCCACAGGTGGTGTTATTATGGTTTTCTAACTTCAAATCTTTGTGTATCACAGGTCATGTGCATTTGAGTTTTTAAGACGTTAAATCAACATGATTGCACTTTCCTAGTCATATTTACAATCATACCCAAAACCAAGTCAAGTTTGATCCAGTCTGGCTGTATTCAGAGTTGCCACGCCCCAAATGATTGTTATGCATCTTTACAGTAGAGAACTAGCAACTCCAAATGCAGGCAAACTGGTTTGATTTTAGATCTTTGTTTCGGCTTGTTGATAAGTGATCTATGGAGATGGAGGATATCGAAATCGGAAAATTGGCAATTTGGATAAAGATTATTATTCTACCCCAAATCGACATCCTGCAGGTACATACCTGTAAACATTGCCTTAGCCTCTCGTTCCTCGCTTGACTCATATCCCGGTCTACGTTTCAGGTAGTCAGTACGATACCTCTCAGCCTCTGACTTCTTAACTTTCTCTTCTTGTAACATAGTTGAGAAGATCCCAAAATTCCTACGCTGCACCATGATGAGGCTGTGTAAGGTCGTATCAAGGTCAAAACAAGGTCAAAATGTGATGAGTTTTACACTTTATGATGTTCTATGCTTAGGATTTGCTGTTGCCTGTTGCACTAGAAATACTGAGCTTAATGGTTGAGTCAATTTCCTTTTTTACTTTCTTTTTGTTTTTTTGGTAATGTTTGTTGTTGGTAATATTGAGATCTTCTTTCTTTTGTTGGATTAGCGACTCAAATTAGTTCATGTTTACAGTATTCCCCTCTGCAGCCTTTCCTGTCCTCCTGATATCTCTTCCCTGATGTTTTCCTTCTCTGACGGTTGAGCACCAAACAGCCTGTCCACTTACATGATTCAGTGAATAATGGATTGTTCCCAAAAATTGGTGACATCATCAAAAAAGGATATACGCTTAAGATGGCTTTATTTGCTATGACAGGTTTCAGGTTTGAACTTTGTGAGGAAAAACATGCAATAGCAAGTAGCACGAATATATCTCTTTTTTTGATATTATTATATACTCTATTATGTTCACCGACCAATTTATCACAACAAATGAGGCCGTGTGAAAAAAGAAGGAATGCAATTAAATGAATTTTTTTAAAATTAGTTTATCATAGAATGCTGTCCGATCAACTTTCTGAGACAGCTGAAGTAAATTACTGCACACATGATCATCATAGGGTTGGACTTTTGATACATATTGTAGACACAATACACTTAGATGTACGTTGAGTTAGATGTATCCGTTTCGTCTCCAGTGGTGATTGTCAATAACAATTGGAACACAAATGCAGAGTTCTCAGGTTACTATAACAGTTACCTTACCAACAACGACAGTGTCATTGAATTCCCTGACTACTATGTTACAATTGATGACATTCCTTTGGTAGAAGAATACACGGTAAACTCTCACCTAGAAAATATAGATACCACTAAGGCAACCATATCAGAGGATTACCCTTCATGGATATCAAAAAATAACTTGCATATCCTCTCTGAGCCTATAGCACACATCATCATTTGAGCAAGGTTGCTGAGAGAATACTCTCCTGGCAAATTACAGAGAAACTTCCCGCTCTCAAATACCAATATGCTTACACAAGGAATATTGGTACCACAGATGCTCTGGTGAACTTTTCATCTAGTGTGGCTAGCTTGCTTGATTGCAATGACAATCTTGGTGTTCAGGCAATAATGCTAGACTTTTCTAAAGCATTCGACAAAATGCGTCCAGATCTCGCTGTCAAGAAACTTTTAAAACTGAAAATAGACGGCTATCTTGTAGCTATTGTTCAGGACTTTCTCTCTAATAGAGAACAATGTGAGAGGTTTCGCAACGGAAAATCCATCTTCAGTCAAATTAATATAGGTGTCCCCCAAGGGACAGTACTAGGTCCTCTACTCTGGAATGCATTTATCGATGACTTGTCACCACCAACACCACATCTTAAGAACGCCGATGACACAAGTTTATACCATCCGCTATCAAAATCTAACTGTCTCATGACCGACTCTACTGCTCATCGGGCAACTGTGAGCATCAGCGACAACCACCTTCAAAGAGCACTCGATTACACCTCTCAGTACTGCACTGATAACTTTCTGCTGTTGAATGTGAACAAAACTCTCTCCATAAACTTCATTTTGCAAAAAACACTCACCATTGACACCTATAACATCAATCACTCTGAAATACTCTACACCCCAAGTGTGAGGCTCCTTGGTGTGATATTTGATGAGCACCTGAAGTTTCACTCCCATGTAGACCATATCATTGCAAAACAAAACATTCTCTGCATGGTCTTATAAAGCTAAGAAAAGCTGGCGTGAGATCTCATTCACTGATATTATTTTACAAAGCTAGAATTTTATCGGTTTTATCATATGCAGCCCCGTGCTGGTTCCCACACACCACCCAAAATGATAAAGATAAACTGGAGAGATTTCAAAAGCTCTGCACTAGAATTTTGATTCCATATGAGGAAGACTATCAAGAGAGACTTTCTTTACTAAAGCTCGAAGAGCTAAAAATACATCTTGATCTTCTTTCTTTTTGATATATTGCAAAGGTTAAAGAATATGAGAATCATCCGTGTAAAATATTTTTGGAAGCCCGGAATCACCGTTCTTTAAATAGGACAGCATTTATAGACAATGATATTTTTCATAAATACACCTGACTGCTTTGTTTTTATTTATTTATTTTGCATGGTCTTTATTTGTCATTGACTATGATCAGCAATAATAAAGTATATATATATGTAAATGCAATAGCAACTAGCATTAATTAGACAAGTCATTGCACACTCTCCATGTGTATATATTTATGAGCAAAAGTAAAAATGATCATATTATATAACAAATTGTGTTAAAAATTAGATAATTATGTATAGAACTAATTCAATATGAATTATAGTATATATATATTTTTCCACTACTATTCTCTTGCTCGCTGCTGCTGAACCAGATTTTTGGTCAATTGTTGTGACATTTGTATGTTTTGGCAATTGTGTTTGAAAATTTTTATCTGAGTATTTTTGCCTTCTTTTAAATAAGATCAACCTAGTATGGGTATTTGAGAAATGTCAATGAACAAACTCAATTTAAATTAAATTTATTTTGTTTATTGCCATTTCCTGAATATTCATCATTTTATTAAATTCAAAATTTTTTTAAATTGAATCAAATAATTTGAGCGAAAAAATGGAGAGTTTTGGGTTTTGATATTGTGGTTTCTATATTTTTGTCCGTGAGTGCAAAACATTTCTAAAGAGATGACTTTGGTTGTCAATAAAGCTATTTATATATTATATATACACATATATATAATATAATACAATATAATATATTGTATATGAGATTTTTTTATCATTTCATGCAATAAATAAACTCAATTTAAATTAAATTAATTTTTTAATTGCCATTTCCTAAATATTCATCATTTTATTAATTTTGAAAACTTTAAAAATTGAATCAAATAATCTGAGCCAAAAAATTGAGAGCTTCTGGTTTTGATAATGCGTTTTTTATCTCTTTTCCTGGCACTGAGTGCAAAACATGTCTAGTGAGATGACTTTAAATGCCAATAAAGTTATCTATAAATATATATTGTATATGAGATTTTTTATCTTTTTGTCTTCTTTGAATAGGATTAGCCTAGTAAATATGATGGATAGTTAAGAAATGTCAATAAATAAACTAAATTTATTTTGTTTATTGCGATTTCTTAACTATCCATCATTTTATTTAATCAATTGAATCTCTAGTTGTCACTCACAAATAATAAAATTGAACTCGGGTTGTCACACTAATTGTAAATGAATTTTCACTCTCAATCAATCAGAGATATAAATGTAATTATAAATTATCTATTTCTTCTTTGTAAAGTGAATTCCGTTAAAATACACAGCTGGTTACAAAGTCGACGATAAAAGTACAGTGTTACAGTGCCATTTGCATTTAGGGACAGTTATAACATGGTAAAAGAGCTGGGTGGATCACTCTGAATACCCTGGTATTTGTATGAGGAAAAATTTGCCATTTTGCAAAGACTTGAAATAGCTCAAATCTAATTCTAGGATATATTTCCCAGCATTTTTAACCAACTTCTTTGTCCTATCATATCTCAGCTAGCCAGAATTTATTTCTCGCTTTAGTTCTAGTCAGCCCCAAACTAGGAAAGTAATAATATGTGCTGCATAAGTGTGTGTAAATCAAGAGACAAATATGAGAGTGTTTTTAGTATTGTTTTTACTCAGATCACCCGGTTGATTAAAAAGGTTGATTATAATCAAATGTCATATCACACGCCACATCCCAAAGCATGGGCGGCAAAATATTATTTTGCCTTTATGGCAAGGCCGCAATGTCTGCACCAGTTTTGCTCTCTGTTTGCAGGCAGGTCGGAGCACACCTGGGGGCCAACCATACCCCAGTAGTCAAAAGACTGCAGTGAGATTCGAACCAACGACCTTCATCACTTATGTGTTGAAAGACCGGCGCTCTAACCAGCTGAGTATACCTCCTACTCCATATTTCAGTATTTCTTATCACTTGGTAATATCGGATCTGATAATAAATAAAAATAAACTAAAAAGGAATAGACTTTCGTGTTTGTGCAGATTTTACTTACTGATTTAGATGAAGGTATGACTGATAAACTGCACCGGCACATGATGATGACATGTTTAGTTGATATCTGACAGTACTCTTGGAAGGGTAGCTGCGGCAGTCGTACAGCTGTCGAGTAGTGATTTTGCGGGTTTTTTCTATTGCGGTAAATCTATGTTTATTCTACAGTAGTATTTCTACGGTATTTCTGCAACAGTATTTCTGCAGCAGTATTTCTGCAGCAGTATTTATACAGCGTTGCTCAATGCTTCTGCAGCTGCAATTGATGATCAAACGGATGCGGAACAGTTTGTGTACAGCTGCTCACCAGTTTGGGTACTGATATTAATGAATACCTGGTCTTCCTATGACTAGACGGAGTGGATGAGCATGCCCAGCAAGCAGTTATAGTTGCTGACGCTGACAGCGCGATGCTTTTGTTCATCGCAGTGTGTCCATCAGTGTGTATGTAGTACTGAGGTGGCTTTGGTCTTTTGTTAAGTTCATCTGTGTTCTTTCAGGCAAAACGTGTTTTTTGCTAGCTAAGGTCCAACCAGGGTTGATTTATAAATTAAAATTAATTGCTTCATTTAAAAATCCTATCTAATGATAGGTTTTTAGTTGCGATGCGCTCTTCATCCAAAATTAGTGTTATAATATCATTCCCAACACCCTATAAATTTAGATATAATTTAGAAATGAAAATAAAAGACAGAAAATTCTACAGGTAGAATTTCGCAGGGCCATGCTTGGATACACAGGCTATCTCTATAGATATACTTGATGGACTTCAAAAAAAAATTTGATCTCCAAAGATGAGACAAAATCCTGTGTAGGATGCTGTCAACTCGCTGTCGGAGTGAGATAGAAATTTAATGCAACCCTGTACCATGTGCTCGATGCCTGTCTAAGAGAAGTGCTGTTATGATGCTTCCTGCACACAGAACATGTCCTCGATCTTGAACCAAAGAGTATGAAGGTCATTTGATTTACTCTTGATATCACATCATGCGGTTTACCATATTGATAAGCCCCAACCACAAAGGAAGAAATGAAATTCCCTGACAATGGTATAATACCTGAATGTAGTACAATCATGTTCCTATTTCCGCTTACAGCAGATAGCAATCTGTACAGATTGATTCGTTTTAGGGTATCTGATGTCCAACCGAGCGACGAGCTCTCACGCTAGATCAATGTATGAATGTGTGGATGCTAATCCTGAGTATATTAACAGACATTCAGAGAATACAGACGGTGCTTTGTTCTTCTTTGTACAGCCTATAATATGTGAAGGTCATGGTACTGTCGCCCATTGTCCACCTTATATACCTAAGAGACAGCTAACCTGTGTCATCTGTACTAAATAAAAACATCCTGGCTATTGGTCAAACCTGGAACCTTTGTTATTTTGCATGGTGTAATGAGTGTTAGTTTAAACCCGTTGATTTATGTAGCCCACAATGTATTAAATGTAATAAAATGCGTTAGCTTAGGCCCCATTTTACAGTTCCTTGTTCTTGTGGCAGTCCAGGATTGAGTTTGTAAGAAAAACGTACTTATTGTTTAATAGTACTAATATAGTTTGACCCACCTACTAATCTATTAAGGACAAGAGGAGTCAGAGACTTTAACTGGTAGTAACTTCTAGAACAACGTAAATCTAGGTATAAGAATTACCAACATGCAATCTGTTCTCTCAAGCATGATGGCAGGAAGTTTGCAATGTTGTGTAATGTTATCATCAAAATAAGGGTGCAAACAGACATAACTCAAGGTATCATAGGATTAGAGTTTATGTAAACACTGATGAATTTCATATTACAATAATATGTTGGCATATCAAATAGCTCAAAGGTATGCTCTGATGTTATCTTGGCTGCACTTAAGTTTGAAAGATTTGTTTTACAAATCTTTTTGTTGTTCAAATTTTAAAAAGTGATCGATGGCTTTAGTATAATGCAGTGGCTGCAAACCTCACTCTCCATGGTGCTAAAAACTAAGATTCTCACCCGTGTTAAACTAGAATGAAATCATTGATTTTTCTTTTTGTCCCTGTGTCTAGCCTTGATGCTTTGTTTTGGCAATCTATAAATACACACAGCCAAGGCTAAAATAGTCTGATTCTTTTCTCAGATTACAGGAACAACAAGGAAAATATAGCACCTTGAGAAAAAAAGCTTTCTTCCAGTGACAACCCATCAACATCCTTATATCAAAGGGATATTTGTTTGCAATCTCCCAAAATAGATATTGTTATCGCCAAACGATCCTTTATGTAAATTGTTCGTTTATACATCAGTGTGATATTGGATATACGTTATACAACAATGGCCTTGTGTCATAATAAACATGATCACAGCTCTGATCCTAGGACAATGATAAGCTCTTCTTTCAACTGTAAACAAGTTGAAAAGTGGTGATTAAGCAGGGCCTGTGACACTATAGGGACTTTTCATTGTGATGTTGAGTTGTCAAGCCTAGATTGACCACCCACCTTGAGAGAAGTAAGGACCTGAATCAGAAGTTCCCATGTATTTAGCTGGGAAAACTTAAAGTTTCCCCTAAAAAGAATTATGTTCTTGAAATTAAATCCCATTTGCTGTCAGACATTTCAACTCATAGTACCGGCATCGCAATCAAATATATAACCTGGTTTAAATGTTGAAAGTCTGTCTTTATGTAATTCGTTATGTTTCAATGCTTCGAGCGAGGGACATCAAACAAGTTGTCCGTGCTGATTCAAATGAATGGTTACGATTCCCATGACGATGAAACTTCAAAAATTCTGCCTTGCATGCTATTCATTTACCCTTGCCTCCGCATCGACACTTCATAGTTCCCAAAAGCATATGAAGGAACACAAACTAAGCATCAAAACACTGTGACTGACAATCCTGTTCGATTCCTTGCCTAGGTAGTAATGCTTGACTTATGGCTGTGCTGATCCACATATCACATATTCATTATATTATGCTTTTTACAAAGAGGTGTTGTAATTTTAGAATAAACACAGTTTTCAAAGCTCAATATAACAATTCATTATCAGGCCGTGGCTTCTGAAGGGATGGGCACAAAGAAATAAATGATTAGAGGTAAAAGAACACCGTTGACCTAAAAGCTGCAGTCAGAACCCACAATACTTTTCTGTAAATTATCATCATAATCACTTCCAGCTTGTCCACTGGCAGAAAGAACTAAAAGAATGTTAGTGTTGTTTTTGAGTAACACTTCTCTATTGGTAAGATAGTGAAAGAAGAGAAGGCGGGGTACCATCCATTCCCTGATAATGAACTCAGGTTTGATTGTAACCAAATTGCCAACAGAGAAAAGGTGTCAATGCAGCAAAATCTCTCTATAAATTCATCGTTTATCCTAGCGTTTTGGACTTTCTTTGATGTTATCCTGACGTCCATGAAAATCTAGACACCCTAACCGTTTTGATAAGTTTACAGATGCCAAAGAAATACAGCAGAGGTGACCAATAAACTTTTATAGCTTGCTACCACAGCGTTAATCTTTTGGTTTTTAATTTTTACACTGTAAACAATGTTCATATAAACTAACAAATCTGCAGTTCAATCAATCGATAGATTAATCTATTATTGTTTTAAATATTAAGTTTTAATCCAAGACAACAGAACAGGAGTATTCACCACATATAAAATGATTGAAGCACCATTGAGGTCACTTGTGGGTAATCTTAGCTGATCCTTAACTTTTAAAGTAGGGCATACTGCAGATATCCCACTCTTCCTAATCAGATAATCGCCTGGAGATAATATACATTATTCACAGTTGAGACAACAGTGCATGCTGTGACTGATGATCTCAGAATATGCCGCACACAAATGGGAGTATCAGATCTTCTTATTAACATTTAATCAAACAACTGTCTCTGATAGGGCGATACAGACAACATCTATTCACGCTTCATTAAACCGCAGAAGGTAAGCTGAATATAAGCCAGGCATCAATGAGAAAATCACATTGCCAAACAAAACTGACAAAGCTGACAATGGCCGAGTGTTTTAGGTGAGTTTTAACAGCTATTATTCAGTTTTGATCCTTTCTAAGAATTTATTCATAGTTTGATTATTAAATTTATGGTATGGTTATGTAATTGTAATTTGATGCTTGTCATGAATAAGCATGAGATTTGTTGTATAAGCTGGGAACCCTCTAAACTGAGGCATAGATAATAAAAGAACGATAAACTAAATAAACGCAGAACAAGACTTATTACTGATAGCAGAAAACAAAGATGTTGATGAGTTACATATAGAAATTTGGAAAAAAAAAAATGAAAATCAGTGCTTACCGCTAAGCCTCATCTGACAATTCAGCACAGCTAGACTGACTTAAAATTCATATTTTAATGTCTATTTTATTATAATGATAAGTGTGTGACTTACATGATGTCACTTATTATATTTTTCTGTACTGTCAGATCAAATTTATGCATTTAATTGTATCTTGATCGACAAATTAAAGTAATCACAAACAAAAACAAACAATGTTACATTCCATTAATGTCATACATTTGACCGAGGTTGGAATTTCTTAGTCGACTAAACAATCTTTTCCTAAAACTCATTTTTAATGTTATTGTTTCAGGTTACGATATACCCAGATCCTGGTTTCAGCTGCTTCCATGTTGATAATCAGTGTGTACTGTGCAGCTGCCTCAGATCAGCTCGAGGAGATCATTGAGAGATTAAATTCTGCTGAAGCTCGAATCAAAAGCCTGGAGTCGCAGATTGGGCAAAAGGTGAGAGGCCATTCATTCATTACAAAAAGTAAACCAGTGAGATTACTCACAAATTAACTCCAGATGCCTTAAAACATGCGTTGAAGCATTCATGAAATAAAGATTGGCACCACCAAAGCTGTTTATTCAGCTAATCAACTTTGAAACAAGCTCGAAACTGACTCTCTTGGACCATCAGAAGCTGTTTTATGAGGCATTTGAGACAAGCCTTTCAATTGTTGCTCGTGCATACATTGAAAAGTGATACTGACGTTACCTAAATTAAATGGACCGTCAAATTTCTTACTGCAACATAAAATTAAAAAAAACAAAACATCGCAGAACAGAACTGCTAATGTGAAACCAAATTCTCCTCCTCAGAATGCGGGATAATATTTAAGAATTATTGAAACATTTTGCACTGGAAAAATTCCTTTTGTTGGCACAAACTCTATTTGATTATAACTAGTGTCATGTAATTTTGATGATAAATTGTAAAATGTTTGTTTATCACACATTACCCTCTTATGCAAGGCACGTGTGTGTCTGCACGCATTACTCCAATAAGGTGAAACACTTAAGTCCTAGAGGTCAGATTGGGCTGTTTGTGGGCTTAGTTTGAAGCTTACTTGCTGGAGAACTAATTCTGATTTTAAGCTTTATCACATGGATTCTTAGCGTGTCAGCTGGTTTTTCTGTCTATAAACTCAGCTACTGGGTGGTTTTTTGTTTAAAGTGTGACTGTGATGACAAAAGCTCAGCTGGGCTCTCCGCAATGAAAACTGTGTCCGGAATAGTGGGAGATGAGAAGCAGGCTGGATCAACTGTATTAGAAGATGCACTTAATACTATTGTTGATCACTTCAATAACCAGGGAGCTTCTATGTCAGGTAAGACTCCTGCTTCTTGAATATGAGCTCAAAACTATCTCATTCAAGATGATTATGACTGTAAACTTGATGCATTACCTATCTGGTACCACTAGTGTTTCTTGTTCCAAATTGGAAGTACTTACACGATGCATTAGTTATCAAGTAACAGGTAACACTTGTTTTTCTTTTCCAATATGAGACGGCTAGTCATGATGTTATAGGGAAATAAATGAGCCCACATGAAAGGTATTTGCATTGCAGTTCCAAGAAGTGGTTCCAAGCAATAGTTTTTATGGTTGAAACAGTACAGCAGCAAATACAGTGAAATCAGCATAGGAAAGCTCTTCATAAATGAGAGAGTTGTAGGATTGGATCATGTCAGTGTAATAAGAGCAACCTCCCTTATTGACAGGTAACCAGACAGGTTTAACAGGTACAGGTTCTGTTTACACAAGATGGGGAAGAAAGTCTTGTGATGGAGACTCTACTTTGATTTATGAAGGTAAGCGACAACCAATAGGTGGGACAGCTGTCCCTCTAGTCCCTGGACTATCTAGCTGTTCTCATGCTTTTTATACTATATATGTTTTTTTCCACTTCAAGCATTCTTTTATATCCGACCTTTTAGCAGAATAAAAGAAAACAAGAAATAGGTGGACCTGTGTGCCTTATGTGACCAAACTATGGGATTCATCTCAAAAAATCCACTTCTGGTCCCTCCTATCATCTTGGCTAATGAAGTACATTGGAGTGGTGACACACTAAGCTTTGCAACATTTATACGGCTCCATCCATACATTAAGTTGAATGTACATATACCTGCAGTTTAGAGAATACAAAAGCTTGATCTAAGAACTGATGCTGTAAGTTCTATTTGCAGGTTTTGCTGCAGGAGCGTTCTATGGACATATTGGAGGCGGAGCCAACTACCTCTGCCTGCCTCTAAACCCTGAATATAACAAATACAATGAAGGCATGCACTATTTCTCAACCATAGATGGCACCGAGTATCAATCTTACAACTATGGTATATTTCCTGATTTCGCTTACAATAAGAATGTACCATGTGCTCGCTGCCTGTCTAAGAGAAGTGCTGTTATGATGCTTCCTGCACGCAGAACTTGTCCTCGATCCTGGACCAAGGAGTATGAAGGTAGATTTTATAGATGAATGTCAACTCCAAGGTTAAAGTGAAGTATCACATCATTTGGCTTACCATCGATGAGTCCAAAACACAAAGGCAGAAATGAAATTCCATGACAATGGTATAATACCTGAATGTAGTACACTCATGGTCCTATTTTGGTATACAGCACTTGGCAATGTCATTGACTTGTTTAGGGTATCTGATGGCAAACAGAGCACATTCAAACCATGGCAGAAACATGTATAAATGTGTGGATGCTAATCCTGAGTATGTGATTGGACACTCAGATTTGTGAAATTTGTGAAATATCAAACTTGGTTTTGTATAAATGATGATATTTTAGTGATTACAGTTTTTTGTTATTATTAATACTGAACATTTTGTATCAGTTTAGAGCAGTTAGTGATCTCTTCGCACTGATTTGTTATAGGATATCTGATGTCTAACAGAGCAGATCCAGGTCATGGCAGAGCAATGTATGAATGTGTGGATGCCAATCCTGAGTATGTTAACGGACACTCAGAGGACACTAACGGCGCTTTGTTCTATTTTGTACAGCCTATATGTGAAGGTCATCGCACTATCGCCCATTGTCCACCTTACAAACCTAAGAGACAGCTAACCTGTGTCGTCTGTACTAAATGATAACACCCATGCTATTGGTCAATTCAATAATAACATCCAAGCTATTGGTCAATTCGATAATAACATCCATGCTATTGGTCAATTTGATAATAATATCCATGCTATTGGTCAATTCGATAATAACATCCATGCTACTGGTCAATTCAATAAAAACATCCATTTTATTGGTCAATTCGGTTTTTTGGCATGTATCTTGAGTATATTATTATAAACTTATTCATTTATGTGACTGAAAAAGTACTATAAGTAATAAATTGATGTTGTTTTATTTTTTTGTCTTGGATTTAATTTGTAAGTTCCACTGGGGAAGCTTTGTTGATTTATTGTTCAAGCCTCAGTACCCTCAGGTGGATATACTTCATGTGTGTAATTCATGGAAAGACATGAGTTGTGGACCTGGGAGAGCTTTCTAGATTCAATGTTCCATCTCTCAGCACCATCAGATGTGTATACATCCTTATCCACGACTTATGATGAAAATATGGTCTATCCTGAATATTTTTTCCTGATAGCAAGTAGTAGAGTGAATTGGAATTTAAGCCTGCATAATTGAAGATCTGAATTAACCAGCAAGTTTTCACATCAATCTGTAGTTTAGATATGCATTCAAAGTTCTTGATGTCTGTACAGAGTGGTCCTGTATTTTCCAAAACATAACTTGGCAGTGGGTGAAATGCTCGCTACCTTTTGTCTGTGAGGTATGAAAAAGAAAATACTCAAAGTTTTCTGGAGTTTGTGTGGTACCCTGGGTGAGGTCATTTTTTGGATTTGGCAGTGTTAAGTTCTTTCAATAGTTGACTACTGATTTTATAATGACATGAATAAAAATCTCTGAATCATTATCGAAAATGCAGATTGGAATGTTTTAGCTTTCGAGGACTTCTCTCCATCCCATTCACCCATTGATTTTAATCCATGCACAAAGGCAAATCAATATTTGCAACTCTCTCTGTGTTTGAAGATCCTAAAACACCGCTGACTGCTCAATCCAAGCCAACATTATCATCATAATCTTCATAGGGCCCTGGTCAGGCAAGGAAAATCTCAGGATTCTCAAATAAATTGCATCTTTGAGCATATAATAGTTCTCATGATCGCAAAAAAAGATAATGGCAACAGTTTCACATATACCTCATTATTTACGTACGTAGTGATTTCAATTAAACTATTCATGTTTTAATCCTAAATTGTGGATAAGGACATATAAACACCGAGGGTGTTGAAGGTTGAAACAATAAATCTTGAAAGCTCGATCCAAGGCCCACAACACCTGAAGCACCAATTGCCTGGCAGTGAAAAGCATGCACACCAACTGATAGCACCATCTAACCCTTTCCAAGAGAGAATATGGGTTGACGGTACTAATTAGCTAGCCAGCTTTTCACTATAGGTAATAGACACATGGTCAGTCTGTATTGGAACTACAACTGAGATTAATTATCTATACGAGTTGCGTGTCCTGTTGTAATGTTTGTAAGCAATCTTGGGAATCCAGAGTAAGCCTACTGATCAATAAAATCAATGACCTCATAGTGAGTTTATTGGGGAAAAGATGAGGTTAGAAAGTGTTAGCAACAATGACGGAGACTGTCTGGCCCTACCATATAGTGTCTCGCTAATCACCATATCAATCACAATGTGTCTAACAATAGTCATCTAAATTCTAAGCCACCAAAACATTTAATCTCAGGATTATGTAAATACATACTAGGGACCACTGCTGAGTTACATAACTAAAATACTCTGCATAATACTTGCACACAGGGCATTCTGGTCTTGCAGTACCGGGAGTTGTGCACTCAGATCCAACAAACTCATACCATTCCCACATTGCAGCCCTACGATGATCCTAAACACAACATACATTTTAGGGATGATAGACCTCAATGGCCTAATGCTGGAACCCATTATAATGTTTAACTGTCCTTCCAGCTTTTCAGCATGACTTGCCCAGGGGGTGCTTGAGGCTGGAAAAAAAATCTTGAAAGTTTCCCAATTGTGCCTCACAAATTAAATCCTTGAAAAAAAAATCAAGCAACATCAATTTATTACTTATGTGACACACATAGACGAACAAGTTTATAATATGCTCATGATTCATGCCAAAAACCGAGCAGCATTGAATAGACCAATAGCATGGTATTACTTGCTGCCTTTGTGGTTTGGGTACATCAATGGTGAACCAAATTATATGATTGTTTTATTGGAGTTCACACTAAGCTATCTGCTATGTAAAATTTCTAACCTTCATACTCCTTGGTCCAGAATTGAGGACATGTTCTGCGTGCAGGAAGCATCATAATAGCACTTCTCTTAGACAAGCATCGAGCACATGGTACATTCTTATCGTGAGCGAAATCAGGAAATATACCATAGTTGTAAGATTGATACTCAGTGCCCTTCATGGTTGAGAAGAATGCGGCTGCTTCATTATATTTATTATATTTAGGGTTAAGAGGCAGGCAGAGGTAGTTGGCTCCACCTCCTTCATGTCCAAAGTATGCACCTGCAGCAAAACCTGTAAATTTACCAAAATAAGCGAATCAATTTGATCAAAGTTTTCTTGTGTAGTTTAAATCTTTCTTTAGCCAAAATGTTCTGACATTCTTGGTGTAGTTTTTTGGCTGAGAGTGATACCGGCATGAAATGCAATACTGAAGGGTGAGCCCTGGAATACAAGTGGCGTTTGATGCCTTTGCATCGAAACCAGACATACAGCATTGTATAGATTGGTGCTTGTAGCTCAAGGGAACACTCAGGGATTCAAATAAACATTGCTACCTCTCTCTGGTGTTTAAATCTTAGACTATCTGGCGCCTACCTTATGCACACAGTCGATCTGAGTTATACCGTAAGGTCGCGTATTGTAGCCGCATGGTTAATGTCCATGAGTGGTTAAAACTTAGTCAAGCATACCGCGCTTATAATAAGGGCATTGTTTCCAAATTCTATAGGCAGGCGGCTAATGAGTGAACACAATGAACATACATACTAAATCAGTTGTAACATGCTAGCAGCGACTATATATCTCTTATTTTTATTAACAATATCAGACCTCAGAAGAGACATATAAAATTGGAGAGCTCAATGTATTGACCTTCAAGGTCAAGCAGTTGTTGCCTCGTTACACCTACATAAAATTATCATCCAATTAGAAACGATCTGACCAATAGTTAACCAATCAGCATTCTTCTTCTCCAACCAGTCGATGCAATGCTTATTATTATGGCAGACAGAACTGTATCATAATGTTTTGTTTTGAAGAAGTAAGTAGGACAGCTGTGGGCTGTGGTCAGGTCTGCGCAGTGTGGTGGGAGGGCATTAGCATGTAACACATAGTGTGCACATTTCTTGATCATTATATTGCCTGGGCGGCTAGATATTGTGGTTAAATGACAGTGGGCTCGCTGGTGTGATATGGCTAAAATCTGTGTTTTTTTTCCTAAATTAATCCAGGCCTGTTCACCAACAAGCCACGTGGTTACAATACGCGACCTTACGGCACTCTTATAATTGTCATAAAGTTATCATAAGGTTACTATTAGGGTTCGATAGTCATCAAGCTAGATTAAGCCATGACCTAGCCAATGTGTTATTTCAGGTTGGCTATAAGACTATTAATGAGAGAGCAAATGCCAAGTGCCTATTGCATTATCTGTGAAAGTAAAAGATACTTCGTTTCCATTCACTATAGCTCTCATCACAACATCAAATCATCAACACAAATGGCTAGCCTCCATAAACCAAAAACCCAGCAAACATTACCTTCATAAATCAGAGAGGAGTCCATCACAAGATTTTCTTCCCCAACTTGTATAAACAGAACCGGTACTAACTGGAATAGTCTGATTCATGCTCATCTTAGTACCTTGAACATCTACAACAGACAACTCATATATAATCGTATAACCAGAGACTATAGACAATGAGACCTTCCACATGCCATGATAACGTATATAACCGATGCGAACACATTGAAAATTAGGCTCCGCCCCTTTCTGGTGGTAATCGCTTGGAGGTAAGCGTACCCAGTACAATGAATTTATTATCAAAAACTGACAAGGTGAACGCTTTAATTGTTTATTTTATAAGTACGTTCACACAGAACTTTCGATAATATCAACTGGGACATATGAAATCTAAGATGTCTTTTAAATAAAAAGTAGGTGTCAAAGAAACAAAATACTTGGTGGATGAAAAACCTTTTTGTAATGTAACCCCCATATATATAGACAACTGAATTTCAATTCAATGTGAAAATAGTTAAGTGTGGACAAGCACTGATGTTATCTTCTCACGTTCTGGTGACTGAATTGAATTCATCAATCAGGCCAGCACAGAAATTTTCTATAGCATAGGTCTGAGAAAAATATCATCCTCAAAAAATTTAATTTTTTCCGGTATATTCTAGCATATTGCTGTTTGTCGCCTGAAGATATGTGCTTTGAACTGCTCTGAATCAGGGATATCTCTGAACCCTCTAAAGTCTAAGTCATCTTATATCTGCCCAAACAACATTTCAAAGCAAGTTTTAGAAAAAGCTTTTCATAGCCCCAAACATCCCACAATAACTTTGAGGCAAAGAGGGAGGTCTTCTATCCCTCTATGCAAGTAATTTGTTAAAGTTTGTCAGTAAGCTGAATAGAAGAAGAGTTTTAAAAGGGATTTTAAAACAGCATGAATCTGCTGACGATGCACTCTACTCTGATGCCGCTGGCGAGCTTATTATTAATCTTGAAGGCAAACACTGATCAGTATTTATTCAGGGATATCTCCCAGTTGAATGACCCGTCTCATGTACAAAGTTATACCTGGTGTTGGCACTCCTTGATGTTTGAAATGCTATAGTATAGATCCAAGGGCATCTTCTAACACTGCTGAGCTTACTTGTCTCTCTTCTCTGACCTGAACAGACATGGTTTTCATAGCTGAGGTCCTGGCATCACAGTCACACTAAATATAAACATATTATATAAATATATAATATATATATATAAATATATACATATATACATATATATATATATGAAGGGCTTAACTTTCTTGATGTTGCCGGCGGGACATATCACAGTAGTTTGTGGACTCGAGTAAATTCATAAGTGTGTGTAGATACCACTTTAAACAGAATTTTAGCATACAAAGGGCCCTTCTATTTTGAGGTTTCATTTAACGCTAATATTGAAGTGAACTGGAGGAATTCTGGTTCCTGGTAACTTCGAGATAAAAACAAGAGTGATTGGGCGAGCCCTGTCGCAGTAATACAAAGTTTCGGCAGCCTTCCTAGCAGCGCAACAGTGCAAATACAGTGATTATGTCAAAATATGAAAACTATCCATATGTACGAAAAGTACGCCTATAGCTTTTTTTGTAAAATATGCTACCTGATTTTTTCCTTTGATTCAATGTCACCCCCATGGTTTCTGTTAGAGTTGCAATAAATACTTATCTTATCTTATCCTATGCACGGAGGGCTAGAAGTGATGGAATGACATGCTCATCAATGCTCAGGGGTGGCTTCATGTTTCTTGGACCGACCATAAGGAGGTTTATCAGGAGAGGGTCTCAAAACAATGCATGACTCATGATTTCTGGCTGAAGACCTGTGGTATACGCACTACTGTATGTTGTATCACCAAGACACATATTTTCATTTAAGTTTTCTTGAAACTTGGGAAGTTAGCAGTTATCTGTAGTGCACATCTTTTATTACGGAAGCCTACCTTCTTTACTATTTGTGATTCGAGACTTTTGATTCTATTCTCTGCTGTATCTAACCTCTGTAGGATGTCCTGTAGCTGATCTGAATCTTGTTTGTAGTGAGCTTGGGGGGACAAAGCTTGTCAAGATTACACCCGACCCAACAATAAAAAATTTCTATTAGATTAAATATTGTTGGAATGAGTTATTGCTCCTATTGATCACCTCTGTGACTCCAAGGTGGAAGAATTGCTATTAGGACATGACACTAAACCAGGATAAGCATTTGAAAACTTTATTTGATGCAATTTCATTAGAATTAACTTTGAGTAACAAGAAAGTTCATACAATGACGAGTACTGATTCCATTTGACATACTGTTCACTAGAGGATCTAGAAATTTCTTGTATGGCATACTGCAACGCATATATTTATCTGAAATGCCTTAGAAGTAGGAGTAATATAGGAAACCACTCACCGTGCTGAATATGCCATTGTAGCAGGCTGGAATGGCTAATGGATCTGCTCAGGAAGACTGTCTGGCGGATTGTAAGATGTACACCTATATGTTAAACTAATATATACTATCCTTTAGGGAACAGACAGACGATAAGGAGGTATAATGTAGGCTTCAGGTGTCTACTTTCCCACATAATCATCAGATTTTTATGCTATTAATATCTTCATTAGAGCGAATTTCTTAAGATTACATGGGAAACCTTCGTCTACATGCAGTTTGTGTTATCACTGGTGGCATAGCAGCTTGATATATGAATTAGCACTTATATACTATACCCATACTATATACTAAGTCTATGACTACACTCTACAGGTTTTACCTACCTTACATTGGCAGTTGTTCTTACGATCAAACCCATGCTCTTGTGGGGTAGTGCTCTCCCGAACTCTCAAATACGGAAACATGAACTGCTATGATTTTAAACACTGATATTGCCTTGTGACATCAGAAACGTATATGTGGGAATTATGAAAGACAGTCATGAAACTGCAAAACATTTAATTTGGAAAATGTTTTCCTCTTGTAGTGTAGCAGCAAGATACGAGAGCTTAGCACATTACTTAAGTTTAGTTATAGTGTTTACTATCAAAATAACTATAAGTTAACTCAAAAAATCAAAGTGAATAGTATTCCTATTTCTGTATGTATATCGTAGATGAAAGATGTGAAAGCCATCAAGGTGTGGGCTGTTTAGAGTTTGCATTACAAGAAGTAACATAAAACAGGTGTAACTGTTTGAAGTGTTTATAACAATGCTTTAGTACTAGACACAAATAATACAGGAGCTAAAATCTCCTTCTATGTATGCAGACTGTAAGAATCCTCATAAGTTATTATTATTATTTATTTTGTTGTTAGGCTTTGCGCGTTCATCCGAACAAGATGGATATCGAGAGTAATTAAGCCAAGCCCATGCTGGCTACCCTGACAAGGTAGAATTTCTCGCCACTGCACCCAATGCGTGGTCTGACATGCTTGCAAACTGAGAGCATCTTGGCCCCTAAATATGGTGGCCTTGCACTAAAAGCACCTCATTTCTCAGTCTTCAGACTAAGACAGAACCTTGTGATTTTGACTAATTGTCTAATTGATCAAAATCAGGTCGTAACACTTCTGCTGTGTGTTGCTAGGTGCTATCCAGGTCAACCGCTAACAGGCTGTTGATATTAAAGAGATATATATATATTCACACCTACCTGGTACTTTTCTATTGCAATGGATTGGGGAGAAAAAGTTAGCTGGAAAAGTTTGGGTGCGTGTGGTGTGTGGTTTTTACTCCTCAAGCCTTAGCTCTGTCTTAGCAAAAACAAAAACAAAATTGTGCCCACACCGACTTAGCATGTACGTTATCGAGCCTAAGAAAGTTAAGTGTGTAGTTAAAGATAACCTAACAATGAAAAATAATTGGTGAAAATGTTTACTGAGTCAAATGTCCTGTTAATAGCAGTATCAAATCGGGCGTATTGTGTGTAAGTAGGCTAATTTGCTGTTTATGAAAAGTGTTCAAAGTAAAGAAAATCTGCATTGCAAATTTTTGCTTTGCTATCCTGATATTGGCCATTTATTTTGTAGTTGAGAATTAGTGGAAATCATAACCATGGAATACTGACTGAATCCATACTAGTCTTGATGTTGGTACATATCCGTCCACCAGGATTGAGTTTAGTAGATAGGTTCGCTGTAATAATGATTATCAATCTGGTTGACAGGTGTCATGTAAGTCTCCACGTCGGTATCGGGGAGATTTTCAGCTCCTGAAATGTGATTATCAGGGTTCTCCTGTTGCTCTGAGTGATTACCTCTAAGGGATTGCAGTTCCATTACTGTAGGTGGTGCTCTACAACATATATGGAAACAATGTTCTTGTAAAGTGCGTTTGGTTGTTACTTTCCCAACCACCAGTACGAAAATGGCACATAATTGGCACATAAATGGCACAGAAATGGCACAGAAATGGCACAGAAATGGCACAGAAATGGCACAGAAATGGCACAGAAATGGCACAGAAATGGCACAGAAATGGCACAGAAATGCACAGAAATGGCACGGAAATGGCACGGAAATGGCACGGAAATGGCACAGAAATGGCACAGAAATGGCACAGAAATGGCAGACACTGTAAAAATTGTTTACAATTATCAATGATTTTAACGTGAGAGTTATCCCATGAAATTTATGTGTTTGTGAAGCCATCGGTTGCTAGGATCTGCAAAGCATACCAAAATGGCATATCGATCCTAAATGCTAACAATAGTTACTCTAGCTGTAGAAAAAAATAATATAAAATAATTGATGGTACAATTTATAGGAAATTGGACTGCCAACAATCACACTGTTAATGAACTAAAATATGTACAGGAAGTGGACAAAACTTAGGATTCTGCTTTTTTAACATAAATGACATCCAGAATTGAATTGATTGACATTTGATTCAAGCCAATTATACCATTTCTATTTTGTCTTATTTTCTGAAAGTTGAAGCAGAAAATAAAATGGAAGCTTTGTAGATAACAAACAATGCATGTTATGTAGGTCGATTTGACACCATAATAATGATAAATAGCTCAAATGTAATTTACCTGTGATTGGTAGAGTGTGCCTGGGTTTTCATTTTGATGATGTAAGCAACAAAGATCAACAAAGCCACTATAATCACTGTAGTGGCAGAGATCAGAACAATGTGGTTTGTTGTTGGGATCAGGTTTTCAGCTGGGCTTCTTGTAGTTAAGCTCGGAGTGTTTTTTGTAGTCGATATAGTTGGTGCTGGTGTTAGTGTTGACAGATTAAATCCTGAATAAACAACAAATAATTGAAACTTAATGATGTTTGAATGTTATACAGTTAGGTCCACTAACAGAATGTATCGCCAAACTGTATCTTAATTTCCAAACCAGAAATTGCTAGGAAATGTTATCAATTTATTAGCATTCAAATGTATTAATGGGTGATCTGCACATTTTTTACGTATGTAATGTCAATGGCAGTAATGTTCTTGTTATTTTCAAGATTTAATTGACTTACTCAAAAGAAGATCGTTGAGATGAGCATTTATTGTCATTGTTACTTCACCTACCTTGTATCTTACTTATACTCGCCTCTCCACCAATGAATAGAGTGTCGTTAATCATCAGCAGAGACCAAGGATAGTCAAGCTGACATGAGGTTAGTTTTCCATCTTTAGGCCCCAATATCCCCGAACAGATTGATGAACTTGTGTTTGTGTTAAGATCTAATGACCGCAGCATATTGTTTAAACTGTCAGCTACTAGAATGGTGTTATCGCTTAACAATACAATGCCACTGGGAAAATTCAATTGTATAAGGGAGAAGACTCCATCAACGAAACCGCTTGATAGAGATCCTACTAAGCTAGACATTGTCTTCTGCAGGTAGTCATATTCAGCTACTCCGTTGTTGTAAGTTAGGAAGATAATTCCAGTTGATCTCTGTTGCACCATATTTCGAAAGCCTAACAACCCTCTGTACAAAGCTATGACATTTTTCTCTCCTTCTTTGACTGACATATATCTTAGAGCTCGTCCGGAGTACTCAGCAATAAAGAAATTTCCAGGGTTTTTCAGATCTTCTATTATTGAACTCGGCTCAAAGAACTGTGCATCAGTGCCATCCCTTTGACCACTGACCTGACATGTGCCTGTGTACGTAGCTGTTGTTTCTGTGAAACGGTCAACTGTCCTGAGGCAGTGATTATCCATATCCATTACCAGCACATTGGTTAAAGTCAGCTGGATAAAGGAGGTAATGAGTGTAAACCTAGCCTGACTCCCTACACCCTCTTTATGTCCCCGTTCAGACCCTACTATGGGTGACGTCGTAGTACCATCTGTAGTTTTTAGTGAATGGTCTTCACTGAATAGAATATTTCCACTCTTATACAAATCCTGTGACATATAAAACACACGACTGTTTGTGATGGCGTAAGTGTCAAAGTAGATATCACGAGAAATTCTAAAATAATGAAAAATAAATTCAAGATTTTGAAACCTTTGTATATTCATTATTATTATCAATAATCACATTAGATAATTACAGCATTAAAGCTTCAAGATAGGTACTGGATATTTGGCCTGATAATATGAAATTCTGATTTCAACTTATTGATATACTCTAGGCTTATTGTCACAAATAAATCTGTCCGTGATTTCATAATTAGAAAGGACACATTCGAAAAATTCATATTTGAAAAATAAATCGGTTTGGGAAATTGTTTTATTGTGACCTAATAAACTCACCGGAGTTCAGCTTGGGCAACAAGCAACAAAACAAAGCAGGAAATTAGAAACATCTGAAAAAAAAAACAGAAAAATCAAGACACAATATATAGACACAAAATTTGGATAACCACACTACACTTCTTCATCAATTGCAACATTTTTATAATGATAATATAGTCGAATATTTTGGTTGAAATCTAAAATATAATTTTTCGTAATTGTAAGAGATAATGGTGTTATTGTTCATGATATAGTGGAGCACTCAATGGCTCAACGTCTCAAGCACAAATGAGATTCCCAGAATCTGTAAAGAAATCGAATCATGAGCAGAGTAGTGTATGATTGTTGCCATTTGATACTAAAGCGATCCGAAACAAATAGTGAAAATGAATTTGATATTACTATCATATCACAATGGTTATGTCGAAATGCAATAATATGTTGATATTGTCCTTGTCCGTTTGGTCAAGTGACACAGTGCGTTGGACTGCGCTGCTCGTTGACAAAGATTCATTGTAGCATAGTGCCACAGGAAATGAAGGGAAATTTCACCACCACCAATTTTCTCATCGACCCATTCTACTACCAAACATGTGTTCAACGACTTATTTTGATTTGTATTTTTTGGACTTTCATAAAGAGATCTGATTCGGAGTCAAGTACCCAGTTTACTATCTCCTCATTTAACATATTTAAGGTCACAGGATTGCTTTTTTTTCAACTTGAGGTGAGTTCCCAGCAAACGCAAAATGTTTTTAAAATGTTTTGTACCTCGTGATAATGTTGTGATCGGGCAATTGCATTCAAGAGCATACTCCCTGATATTGTTGTATGATATCGGGTTGACTGGCTGAAACGCATCTCATTGGAGATATCATATTATTGTGTTTAAAACATCGCCTCAAAATGTTATTCCCATCACCTCACAAAATTATTTTTTGTAACATTATCAGCAAGTTTTGACATAACGCTCTAACGACAAGCTATCCAAAATGTTCCCATAACTCCAATATAATATCTAGCAATATTGATATCCAATGTCTTTGTTTTAACAATTTTGTGTAACATTATCCACCTGTTGTGACATAACGTTTTAACGAGAAGTTTTCCAAAATGCTATGATAACTCCGATATAATATCCAGCATGATTGATATGCCATGTCCTTGTTGTAACAAGGTGCACCGACTGTTACTGTAACATCTAGTGGAATTGACTATATGGCAATTTGACAAATATGCTTTCATGACACTCTGTTAATGTTCTGAATGACTTCGTGGAATGACATCACTACAACTTCTTGAAGCTTATCCAACAATAACATCATGGCAAAACAGGTGTAAAATTGTTCTCTCAAAATCATTTTGTAACCTGATCAAAACAATATCAATGAATAATCATCAGTAATTATATGATTACTGTGTCTCAGAGCTTTGCAAAATTTTATCAATAGATATCGCAGATAGTATATTTTATTATCTTTCATTTTATCTGTTTAGAAACATTTATTCTGACTGCAACTTGTGAGTGAATAAGTGGTTTCCACTATTTGAATAGCATATTTTTAGTTGTGGGAGCATTTTAGGCTAATGAGGCTTGGGTCAACGTCCAGTTGAGTGTGGTTTACAGGATTGAACAACTTTTTGTGAAAGGTTGATAGTCATGCTGCGGCCCATCATGCTGGGCTTTGACGATTGGCTGTATTTTGCTGCAAGGCACGCAGCTGAGTTTAACGAGGTTTTATGTTTGTGTTGCGAGTTCATATCATGTTCACCGTCTACCATATGTCCACAAGCAGTGCGAATAATAACCACCATACCAGTTCTAATTTGTTCTGAAAAATTGACATTTCTAACCCTCATTTTATGCGTATGTCACATGGGCTTATGCAAAATTAACATCCGATGATGAATTGGGAGTTGTTCTCTCATGAACCATAATGTCATTGGGACTGCATTACGTTTATCATCTAAGCATAACCCAGGAATTATACACAGATGCTACAATTCCATACGAAAACTGGTTGGACCACATGCCATCGGAATTTTAACTTCATGTAGGAAGATCATGTAAAATAATATTAGCTGCTTAAATTGGAAGATAGAAATCATACAATATGACTTTTTGTTGACTATGCAGGAATGTGCACAGCAGCGTATCAAGTTTGAGAACTACCGCTATTTCTGTTTCAAGGTTTAAAGTCTGATGTCACAAAGACAATCAGCCATACATTTAAAAACACAAAATTACACCCCGTACACGTGGGCACAGCAACTGCAATATATTTAATAAATTGCTTTGCTTGCTTCAACATAAATAACTGTATAATAGAAATCCTTGAATTAGGAGAAAAAGTATCGTAAACAATTTTATGCACACGCTTAACAAAGAGTTGCTCCCACTTGCATAAAAAATCACATTTATACATTGTTCGAATAAATTCCTAAGGTTCAAGGATTCCACACCATGCAATAATTGTTCATCACCTGAGGGATTGCTCATTGGGCACTATTGAATTACTTTTAGGGCCTGGTGTTGTCTGAATAAGTGGAAATTATATAAAAAAAAAAGCGATGCTCGAAGCTTTTCTTGATCTATTGTGAGGAGAAAACTCTGAGAAGGGCACAATCGGATCGTTAATCCTGATTGACCACTATGGCTAGATTTGACCTGAAGGCAGTCAGGGTAGAAATAGTTTGCAGGCAAACCAACAATAAACAATAGTGATCACTACATCATAGGTGCCCAAACTTGTCTTACCATGGGTCATATTCGCAGTTTAGAAAATGTCCGTGGGCCAAGAGTAGTTATGCTTGGTGATTATTGATAGTCGCTAGGAGGCCCCATAACAAATATTTTGCTTCATAATTTTGAACATTGCATGAGGAAATAATTTTTTTGGGCTAGTGAACTGACTAATCCAAATAATCACATGTCCTGGTTGAGGATTTTTCAAAACTGATTCCATTCGGAAAATGAGCAAATAAGCGAATAAGAGGGCGGCTTATAAAAACGGGAGAATCAGAACCATTCAGGGGCGTACTGTAATTATTTTTGTTGTAGAGAACTAATTCAACAAGTGGGAATTTTTTTGGTGTCCTTTTCTTGCAGACTGATGTTCTCTAGTTCTGTTCTCTATTCAGTTGTAGGCCAATCCATGTAAGTTTTTTCAGAAAACAGACCATGTTGCATGGTATGAGTTATCAGGACATTTGCGCCCCGCATGAATTATCGCCGTTTGTAGAGTGTCACGATGGCAATTGAGCCACTTAAATTTGCTAGTTGTGGGCCACATTTGGCCCATGGGCCCCAATTTGGACACCCTTGCACTACATAGTCATGGTTTGAAGTTAAAATCTGGTTTTCAGTCTTCCTAAAATTTAAACGAATTATAAAGTACATTTAGTACAAAAATTATCACATTTACATGTTCACTTTGAAATCTCAGCAAACAACAATTCAACTTTGAGAAATGCATAATGATTGATAGGGTTTGCTCCTCACACTTACATAGAAATTAATTAATCAAGGGTAAGTCCAACAAAAGAACTTTGCTGGCGAAGTGTTGGAGGATAAATACCATCAATCAAGCAATTTATCAGTTCACAATGTATTACAAGTGTATCCCTAAAACATCCGCCTCCATTACAATTCGGCAATCTAGACAACAAATTAGTTATTTTGGTATCACATTTATACGTGGCTGTCTGCGCTGAAGGTAAAAAGCTCACATTTAAAAATCAGAAATTGAAATTCTAGCGATACATACTATAGAAATGATTCCTAAGAGTATGATTTACAGGGTGGATTTCTCCCTTTTGATTGTGACCCTGCCATCTTTTACCAAAGCGCCTAGTAAGTAAACCCAGCTGAGGGGTTAGGGGGCGCTGGAAGCCCACCCAACGGGGTTCGGCGCAGAGCCCCGGCCCCAAAGCCTAGAGAGCAATTTTGGGCCTTTGCATTGCATTGACTGGGTTTTGTAGGAGTGTCTCAGGTGAAAATTCACAAGCAGATTACTAAAAGAATAAAGCAGTCAACCTAAATAGTATGCAACCTACAGCCACGATCGCCATCCCGAACGCCATAAAGGGCTGCCTGTGGGTTGTTTTTTGTTGTAATCTATCTTATCATACAATCAAGGTGCTTGTCAATTAGATCAGGAATAATTCTGCCTGGTATCATACCTAATAACCTAAAGCATGACATAAGTATTCCAAATGACAGCACCTTAATCGGCCGCCTGTATATCAACGAAGTGTTTTTTCTGAGGGAGATCAATTAAATTAGCTTGAGCAGACACAGCTGAATTTTATTGTGAAAAAAACTATGGAGCTTAGCTGACTTTGAACAAGAGAAAATCACAGATGAGTATGGGCTAATAAATTCTGTGTTAATTTGGCCTCAGTTCAATCTGTGCTAAATAAGGGACAGTTTGTTGACACCCTCTGATTATTATGATTATAACACTGGGCTAATACAATTCACTGCTAAGCTTCTGATCCCACTGTTGAATAGAGTTGATGATTGACTGTCCATTCATACAGTTATAAAATTGTCAATTTAAATAAACATACATCATCTAGTATTGTCATTACATGAAATAGGCCTATATTATGTAACTTTGGGGTGTGGCGGTATACTTTAGAACATTCCTGTTGCTCTCTTCCACCGGTCACGGCCTGCGGCGTAACCAGTTGATCAGGAGCGACTCGGAATGCAGGCAAATGGACCAAACTTGGTCTAGTATACTAGGACATGGCCCTTATATTTTAATTAAGAGGTAACATGAGTGAATATAATTAGGCTGAGTATTATGTAACCTCAAGGTCAGATTATCAAACCATTACTGGCTAGGTTTCATCTGGCTGAAAAGTGTGATGGCAGTCATAAGATCAAAGTGATAAACATCATGAAATTCCTTTGCCTTGATAATGATCGATCAATCACATGCAGGTATGGTGTAAGACTACCTGTCATACATGACAAGTTGTCATACATGACAAGTTGGCAGACCCAGAAATCAGGAGGTCTCCAAGGACGAACTATAAACCCGGACTACCACTCTGCGTCCAAGAGTGTGGATGCAATTTAGGCCTAATGTATGATATTTCCAAGCCAAAACTTGACTGTAAATTTTATTAATTGCATAATTTTACCTCATTATGTGGATGAAATTGTCTTGATTTAACCAACTTGGGCGGAGCAGCCATAACAACACTGGTAGGTAAGGCTCGAATATTGAATAGCCGCTTACAATACGTAGTGTTAATAAGCAAATACATAGGTATGTGTACTGTGATGGTAGGAGAACACAGTAACTCTTGCAAAGGGTAGCTTCAAAAACTTTCTGAGTAAAGGAAGCTGGAAAAGGGAGGAGAAAGGGAGATAGGGAGGGGATGGGAATTACCCCTAAAAACTGGGAGCCTCCCTACCAAAAAGGGAGACTTGTCAGGTATGCTACCTGCATGTGATCACAGAGTAAGGATATATATATATATATCCTTACTCTGTGATGTGATCATAATGCTGTTGACTGTAGTAATAATTTTTTCTAAGTTTGCATTTGACATGATCTGGCAACTGTCACTGCGGGAGGTTAATCTTCGACTATGTTGTCCTTTTTATGAACTCAGGGACTGTGGAAATAGTGTACAAATCCTCTGTCTGTTTAGACAGAATCATTACGGAATGCACTTTCTATTGAATAAGTCAGAGTCATACACTTAGGTGCAAGATTTACTAGCTTACAGACTATGCATGATAATATCTCGCATTATTCAATTTCCATAGGCTAAGTAATTGGCTCATCCAACATTCCCTAAAACCAGAAACTGATTGATTCAGCAGCCACACGTTTCAAAATTATTATGATGTAAACAATTTCAACAGTTCAATAAAAGGACAGATAATAGTGACTGCAAAATAAGCAGTAAGCCCAAAATTGACCAGAGGACTATGAACAAGGTTTTTAGGCTACATGAATCTGTACGTACAGGGGGGGGGGGGGGGGGGTTCTCCTAGTTTTCGCCACATTCTACTGCTCAATAATTTATTTTTAACTGTTACCAGTTCCTAGTCTAATTTAAGCTCGACAAATCTTCATCCATGCTTTTTATATTGACCCAGGACGATTAAATGAGGCTAGGGTGTCAACTAAAACTTTTAATAATTTTTATACCCTTGTATACTGCTGCATTCCTATTCTGCTGTGATAGAATTGAGAGAGTATGGAGTTTTGCAAAAAAAAACGATAAAGAAAATCGGAATCAATATAACACATCACATGTAATAATCTGTGGAGTGCCACTAGTATAGACCTTATGGCATGAATTAGCACTGCAGTGCACTGATGATTAATTATGCATACTGCAACTGCTAACTGCAATTATGCTAACTGCATAATACAGAGGCACTACACAAAGGATCATTGTGTAGACCACAACAAATACCTTATGATATCAGGACCTATGATATTATCTATAAATAGCAAAATTTATAAATAGCACATATGGATCACATTGACCTAGCTCAGTGTCAATCCTCTGGCATCCTGTGACATCATGCATCTAACCCTAGCATAAAACATCTTGCTAAAATTTTACAGTATTTTCAGACTGTTCAGATTTTTTACCCAATCGCAGGCACTTGGTGTCATGGTGTCAGGTAATCAACACACAGTCTTTTTCTGTGATTTGGTTCCGCTTTTTCGATGTTTGCCAGATTATAGGCAGTACCTAACTACTTGCATGTCCAAGCATGTCAAAGCATGATTTCCAAGCAATACTAATTAAATAGTACATCTCCAAACAAGCTTTGATCTTTTGAGTGAATAATTTGGCCATTAATTTGACACTTGTTACCTGGTTATTTCGGAAAGTTTTATAATCGACTTTTAAACGTTTGCAGGGAAATGAGTATACGAGTCATCATTCTGTCTAATTTACCCAGTCTCCCTATCTTATTTAAATTTTGTGCGAAATATATATATTCTAATCAATTAAATATTTATGATCTGTGTCTGACACAATTAGCCTATTGATAATCTCATGCAGTTATAGCAATTCTACCCCATATCATTCCTATGCACACATGGTTGGAGCCACCAAAACTCGTTTGGGCTTCTTGTTGTACTAAGGTACACAAAGAGACAACATCTTCATGTGGCGACTTTCTATTCATGATGAACACAGACAACAGTTTCATACACCCACATGAAAAAATCATAGGGTTATGTGAAATAGAGCTTATTTCAAGAATTGTGTTGTTACAATATGTGGTCAAAACATTTTATAATTGACCACTATTGATAAGCACCCTTGAGACTTGTAAAGCACAGCCAGCCGAATAATTGTAGCTGGCATCAACCACTTGTGCCATCATAGGATACCTCATTCAATTGAAATCTAATCTGAAAACAACATCAGTCTCTCAAACTAGTACAGCAAAATGGCTCCAAAAGCACCATTGTATTACATCGTCAGCTCCATTGGAAGAGAGGAAGTAAGCATTGTTAGCAGTAATTGGATCAAAAACTCAACTTTATTAACGGAAAAGGACAAGCCAAAACACTCAGTTGTGGTGAGTCATAAATTTTCTTAGCAAACACTTTTTTTTTTAAATTTCCAATATTCAAATATGCAGTTTTATTTTAATGATTTCAAATCTATTTTTTAAGATTTATCAAGTTGGTTCATTTGAAAAGAGTGCCATATGGTTGAAATTCCCCAAATACTGATTTTTGGTATACATTGGTGTTTAGCAGCGCCAACATGGATTGACAAGACAAAGCCTCGCAAGTGCCTATGCCTTACTGATCTGTGGATATTCCAAATGTTATCTTGGATTCCTTTCTTATTGACTAGTGTAACAGCTGCTCTGATTATTTTTTCCAGAAATGCTATTGGCCACCACCCACCACAAACGGAAAAAGCCTCAGGAAGGAGCATGCATTTCCAGATATTGGCAATTGGAAGTTGCATGACGCGAAGATATTGCAGCTTACAGGTAATGAGACAAAGCTAACATTGTCTACGGCATTGGTTTCAATAATTTATCATGATTGCATCACACTATAGGAAAGTACTATATTACGCCGATAAATTCTTGTGGGATATCCCATTCACTTGGTATTATCGGCTGTGGAATCTTTTAATCTTCGAGGGTGGTTATAGCGGAGATTATAGCTCAAAAAATAATTTCTATAATGAGAGATTTTCAAAAAAAAGCACAGCTGATACATATATCCTCAGTAACAGGATGGAACTCGGAGTTGCAACCTCAGTCAATTCATATGTATTTGAGCGCTGCACACATAACATGACCACCGCATGCACAATAGAGCCAAACTTAAGTTCAATCTACAAAAGTTTGCAGTATTAAGCAAGATCGTGTTGCAAACATATGATATTTGGTGTGAGTTGATCATTACTATACACGTTATGGCCGGTCTAGGTCTTGCTGCTAGTCAGCATTTCCTTTATACTGTGATATATATTAAAATGTATCCCACATTGAGCACCATTATCGATTTGTTGCACTCAAACCCCTTGCCGGCAATACGTTAAATATGATCTGTGGTTTGTTATGGTCCATATAATAAACAATTTTGTGCCCGGTGCAATCATTTGACTAAGAAAATAATTCAGTTGTAATTTTTTAAAGATGATGGTGATGGAGAAGAGAGGAATGGTGCAAATGATGACAATAGTACACATGATGGCAGTAGTATGGCTATACCACTACCGTCATTTGATCTAAAGACCTCTCATGGTGAGTTATAACTCAAGATTGATTCATGAGATAAAATGCATTACCAACTTAAAGACCGATTATAGAAGAATCATGATAGCGGGCCCCACCAGATGCACTTGACTCAGAATTGATTTAATAACCTATAATGTTATTCGAGGCAGCCTCTTCCCAATATATATGTTCAATGATTCGATATCTCTGATTTTTGCAACACAATAAGCTAGCCCAATCATCCAGGCGTTGATGTAGTCGCAGAAAGGGATCATTATTATCAGCCAAGTCTATTTTTGACATTGCCTTGGAGTTGCAATGTCACGGGAAAGGGGTTGACAACTCCGACCATCTGTGAACAATAATTGAAATACACCAGAAGTGCTAAACATCTATTTCTCTCTTGGTATCTTCAATATCAACTAACATCCGTTGACAGTTAACGTCCACCATGGGTTCAATATTTAGATGGTTTCTGCCAAAGATGAATATCATGGATCCATTTCGGTTCATTGATAACCCATAGTTACATTAAAAGCAGCCACTTTGTTTTGTTGTTAAGTTTAGAGAGAGTGAAAATACGACTTCAGAATAAGTACCTAACAATTTATCGACTGCTAGCAAAAAAATTCTTTGTTTTTAGATGAAGATCTCACTTCAACTCCGAAAGAAAAAAGCCCAGAATTATGAGTCCAGAACCATCGGCTAGTACGCGTAAGTATCCCTTTCTCTTTTTAGTCTCTGTACAAAAATCAGGCTCCTTGCAACAAAGATACAGTATCCAGTTTTTTCTGAGACTTGAACAGTATTGCTCAAATGAGAGAACAATATTGGAATAGATAATAGCCAGACAACTTTGGACCGGAACTGAGATCTGCCTCCGCTTCTAACACTTAATTGGAATGCCTCAGAATCATGCATAGGTGGTTCAATATATCAGTGCACTCTTTAAAACATGTTCATTGCAGTAAGATGAAGTTGGATTGAACCTATAGCAGGACAATTTCAAAAAGAATACAGATAAGCTTAAGATTTTTGAAAACTTATCATCTGAAATCCTTTTCACATAATTTGGTCAAATATTTGAATAAATTCCAACCAATAGATTGGCCGAGGTCACTGCAGAGTAATCAATTTTGTTGCTGATGATAAATGTGACCAACTTGATCCGAATCGATACGGTAATTTCCGGACTACAATAGCTCAGTCAAGTTTGCTAGACAGATATTTATCATCTGTTCCTATCAAAACTGTGGACCACCTCGCTACCTTTGTTCTGTAACTAGATTTAAGCTCATTGGTCACTATTTCAGCTCAACAATGGTATACTATAACAACACAACCCTATTAGTAACGAAATACATAAATATCTTATGAGTTGTCCCCCTCTGTGAAAAATGGTGGACAACTCCTGATTGAACTGTTGAACCTTGATAAGGAACTTTTAGCATTGAATGGAATACTATGATATTTTAATTCCAAGTTTTTATTGTAGATGGATATTCACAATCGTGTGTGGAGTTGGGGGAAACTTCAAATCAGAAAATTGAAAGTGAGTTATTTGAATGTTGATAAATAGATTAATACTCCCTGGATGGCAGCGACCATTTCGATCTAAATCATACATTTTTTTATCTGTTTGTCAATTATTAGGCTGTCACTTACTGCCAACACCAATACAATCAGGCAAAGTAATTCATCCACAGTCTTCCCTCAAATACAGGACAAAGTACCCCAATATATTCTTTGCGAAACAAAAGACTTTGCCTTTGGTTGTATCGCTGGAAAAAACTTTGTGAATAATTGGTTGAATGGATTTTCATATTTCTTCTATAGGGTTGCTGACAAACCTTGTTATGAAGGTCAGCAAGATAATCAGACACCTTGAGAGAGGAGAGAGTGGCAGTTGCTCTGCAGTCGAGAAAAACATACTCGCCATGTTTGAGAGCCCTCTGATATCTCCAGAGGAGCTCACGCTTTTCAACGAGCAACTCAAAGAGGATGATACCAAGTATCAGCAGTTTGTAAGTAGACCAGTGGTTAATCAGTACTTTAATTTGCAATATCAAAAATTTTGGGTAGCAAACATGCTGCAAAAATAGGTGGATATGTAAAATGGTGGCTAGATTTGGCCTGGAGTTCAGGGGTCAAGGGAAGAATCATTTTTGCAGCGCATGATCTACATCTGATATGAATCATGACTGTGCTCGAATTAGTTTGCTCTTATTAAACCTAACGGCAAAGAGAAGGCGAATTACAGAATGTCAACCATATCGGCAGATCGGCTACATGGGGGCCTGGACGGAAAAAAGCAGACTTTTTAACTTTCATGACACATATACAGATACGCCATTATAAAAATGTTGTGTTTTTTTCAGTTTCCATAAAATTTATTCTTGCAGCAAAAATTCTGTGAGACAATCGGAGGAAGGAGCCTCACCGAGGCTGTTTTCACCACAATGAGGAGAGTGGCTTCAAACCATGTTTGGCAGCATTTCACGCTGCAGGGCACAAAGACAAAACAGTGCCTTGCAGGCACAAGAGTCTTCAAGACGATAGGAAGTAAGTAAAGGGTTTGATGACAAAATGCTGCCTTAAGCGTAATTTACACACCTTTGTTGATTCAATGAGTGCTTTCAGAATTATTAGCGGAAGTTACCTGCCCATGAGGTTTTGGAAGACAACTACTTGTGTAAGGCATTTAGTATGAACCCTCATGTGATGGGCAACATAGACAATTGTTATTCATTATTTACTCTGTGAGCTTTTAAGGGTAGAAGCACATGATATTTATGAGCAGGCAGGGGTAGTGGTTCTCACTGTACTTCAAAAATTTTATGATAAATCTAGACAGGACATGAAATGGAGTATTAGCAGTGATGCATTTATTCTAGGGTGCCATTACACCATTGGGATGTGTAGTAGCAACGGTGTTATCATCAATCATACCTTGAGTTTGAGCTTTTCGAGATCAACTGATATTAATTTTAATCTACCCTATAGGAGTTTAGTTTTTGCGGCATTTAGGATTCGCATTTCGGTTGATTTCTAGGTTGCGAAATTTAGTGTATCTTAAATTAAACTCACTCACCATAGTTGCATAAACAATGTACAATTATACAGGAACACACCTTCCCAAGCATGCAAGCTAGCGTGGTGTAGTGGTCTAAGTGTCTGCCTTGCAATCAGATGGAGAATTATGCCCAGCTTGGACATTTTTTTTAAATTTTCACTAGTAAGCCTACTAGCGAAATTTAGTTCCAGGTCCAGATAGCGAAATTAAACTCTAGCTAAATTAAACTCCTATAGGGTAAATGATTTCTTTAACAAATAACAACTCGAACGTGATTGTGAAACGCTGCTCAATCTCATGCAATTTTCAAACTCAAAACCCAATTAAAGTTGATCAAGTAGTAAATAAAACCTGGACTGCAGACCAAATGAGAACAACATTGCCAATAAACATTTCAATGGTCAAAACTCAAGTGCCTGTATATTGTGCTTTGTTTAAGTTTCTTATGTTCACTATGTTTTACCCCAGTTTTGTTTGACTGCCTGCGCTGCCTTCTAGTAATTGATATGTTTACCTTTCAAAGGAGCTGTGAGGGCACTGGGACACAATGACACTGTGTTGATAGAGAAGATGGGGGATCTCTGTAGAGCCGCACCTAATCAGAAGGGCGGCATCAACTTTAGTGTTGGAAACAAAATGTAAGTTGAGTGGCAAATGGCCTGTCATGACAACCTTTGTTGGGTGGGGAGGGGGCGCCGACAAAGCTTGTCAAGACATACTATCTGGCTCAGTACAATGAATTGCACACAGACTGGCACTTTTAGGTTAATTGCAGTTCAAGCTCCAGGTAGTTAAGTTTCATTGAAATACTTAAGATTGTGTAAGGTCTTTCAAGTAAGTCTTAGCCTAGTTTCTCTAAACAAGTTACAAATATGTATGCAGCTTGTTAGAACTAAAAGTAGCGAGCAAATAACAAAGGTCATTGCTAAGCCGATGCTCAATGAATGATAAATTTTTATTTTAGGAGCCCTATTTTGAGTTTTCTATCTGACTCTGTTACCATTCAATCCAACGAATCATATAACTATTTTGAGCTTTGAGCTCAGACCTCTGTACAAGAGCGGACAACTCCTTAAAATACAAAGGAGTCTTGAAAGAAGCATTGTATCGGTGGAGTTGAACCAAATGCATTGTAGAAAAACAACTGTAATAAGAATGTGTTGTTATTCTCTTCTTTTAGAAAATCACAGAGCTTACTCTGAATGGGGACAGCGATGACTACAACATAGATAGCCAATAAAGTAAAAAAAATAGATATCTAACCAATTTTATTTTTCTCTACCATTAATGTTCATTTTTTACTTTTGATAAACAAAATTGTTGATTACACGTATATAATCATCATTGAACATTATTTTGCAATGAATAAAACAACTTGGAACATCACTACACTCTTTGCTAATCAGATGACGAATATGAGGATTTGATAGACTTGTGAGGTAAACAGAGCTTTGAAAGTTGTAGTGATGAAGCAATGGCTGTTGTCTTACTGTCATTGCTGTGCAGTGCAAATCGTCAAGTCATTTAAATTTGGAAATTTTAATGGAGTTCAGCATTGACGAATTGGATTGTTATGATGACGTTATATAAATGGTTTGTCCAAATATCGGGCAAAAACATGCTTTTAGTAGAGTTCGACGATGACGGATTGGATTGTTATAAAGACATTATCTAGATGGTTTCTTCAAATATCGGGCAAAATGCGCTCAGGGAATCGCCACAATACTGGGTTTCAATGATAAAAAATTTTATCGTGAAACTGTTATGAAAACATTTTGTAAAACATCGTTCGAAACTATTATCACGGCAATAAAATTGTGTCTACACATTTTGCTATTTTGATGTCGTGGCACGACGTTATCACGAGGACCACTACTGTTATGATAATGTTATCAGAATATTTTAATAACATTTTGTGTTTGCTGGGTTGTATATATTTTAAGCATGATCTTGAGGACGCCTTATGTCATTCCGTTGCTCAGCTTTATTTAACACACTTAATCAAGGCCTATAGCTCAAGATTCATTTTCTAAGCTCATGAAAGCCATTATCACAACAGCCAATACTTTCATTAGACTGAAATAACGTTATGTTGTGGCAAGTCATGTGCCCTGCAGGGATCCATGAAAATAAGCAAATGAGCAAAACTGGAAAGAGTTTTTTATCCAGTTACCGTAATACCTCACTTATAAGGCACCGCTCATATGCTCCGTCCTTATAGGCAACTGCACTTATAAGGCGCACGCCTTATAGGTGAAGTATTATGGTACATATCAGGAAAGTATGCGCATCCATCCCAATTAGCCAGAAGTGTGAAACCATGGAGAGAAGCATGATGGTACTACGGTAGCTTTGATGTTACTTCACTTTGTGACTTTATAATCTGTGCAAGGAGATTCGACTTAGGCTTTCAAAATTTAAATTTAAAGGCTACCATAAAAAACATACTTTCCTCTCATGGTTGAGCAGGTTGAGGTTACAATGTCAGTTAAGCTGCGATTGAAAGTCCAAGTTTAAATAGCGCAAGCAACACATCTCAATGAAGCGGGTTTGCACAGTCAGTGCCCTTACGATATTTCATCATTAATCAGTTATACCAACACAGCATATAAAACTTTTCTCTCAGATACATATAGGTAAGGCTTGTGAGGATATGCAGCCGCGCCTGTCAAGTCATAGCCTTGAGCCTTGACAGCGATCCTAACTATATAAGCTTACCATCATATTCAAAGTGAATAGTATTCCTATGTTGATTCAGATCTGATCTCGTTGTGAGACAGGGGCTGGCGGTAGAACTTAATATTAGGGGCTGCCGGTAGACCTGTCAACTTCCTTGTCTGGTGTCAGTGCTAGTTATGCTAAATGCTCAGTGCTCAGTGTTTGGCATAGTTTCTTTAAATATTTTCCGTTTATTGCTTGCACTCAATACTATTCCTTTCTTAGATTTTTTAAGCATTTGGTTTCCAACAAAAAGACAATTTATGCTGCGTTACTCGGCGCTTCTATTCAAAACCGATAAACTCTATTTATCATGCCCTGAGCAATATTAACTTGGGCTAAATAATTCTGTGAGAGTTTTTTAGTTGATTTTAACTTGTATTGAGTAGGGTTTAATGCTTGTTTTGTTGTTAAACCATTCAGGGAAATATTTGACTATACACAATGATGTTTGTGTAATTTGCCTTATTTAATGACCGATTAGCTAGCTCGAAATTCACTACTGGGAGTTGTGCACACACATCCAACAAACACATACCATTCTTCCGCTACCTCTCTAATAACACAACATATTTGTTAGAGTTGGTTGGCCCTTATACGTCGCATTGCTGGGAACCCTAGCAATTTTTAACTGTCTTTCCAGGTTGTCAGCATGTCTTTGACGAGTCCACAAAGGAAGTATACACACATGAGGATGATTGGGGGGGGGGGGGGGGTTGGCCTGGCAGTGTATAGCTTTACATAGGGGTTGTTTGGCGAAAACAATAATTCTATTTTGGGATATTGCAGTAAAATATATGATATTTATCAGTGTTTCAATATACTCTTCTCCGGTGATAGTCATGCTTGTTTGCACCCTCATTTGGAGGATTACTTTACTTATTCTCTAACATTGTCAGTTTCCTATCATCAAGTTTTGTTTCAGCCCTGTCAAAATGACAATAGAAGTTTATGCCGATTTTGTTTTTGATCTAAACTCGTTTTAATCATTTCCATTGAAAGAAATGTTGAACATTTTGTAGCAAAATGACCTGAGGCATCCCCTTATTTATATCGTGAAGTCAAATCAGTTCCCAATGTTAAAGCCACTGGGAATGTGGCAATCCATGTCCAGTAATGATTTTCTCTTCAGCAATGGGGAAAGGAACTTGTGAAAATTAGTGTGACACAAAATGCTACCCTTCAACTCTTCTTCTTAATAATGGCCGCCACAGAAGGTTTATATTTCCAAGCAATATTATGAATTTACCTTGTGTTAAATATATGTCGGGTAAACATAAATCCCCTTAAATTAAACAAAGCTGTCACATTACATTACAACTGCCACAGGTTTTTATTATTATTATAGTCGAGCAGTCAGTGATTTCATTTCCAAAGTTAAACTTATTCTTCTTGACATTCTCTTTGATTTGAACTATTAGCTTTGTCCTCATCAGCCGGCATTGTAATTTGTTGAATCACAGATTGCACTCTGAAGTTTTATGACTTGCGATGTGTTGCCTTTCCTCTGTTTGACTTGACAGAAGTGTTAGAAGTGGAGCGGCTGAGTGTCTTTGCGTTTGAATTCAGTCTCTTTGTAATCTGCTCTGCTGTGACTTGCTGGTTAACGATTTGTGCTGGAAGGAAATGATAAGTAATGTAAAATCTATGTAACAATTTGTAGATTTAAAATAGAGAATGAAAAAATATCAATGACATTCACCAGATCAATGGCGCTGAGTGAATCCAAGATGGGCTTAATTAAATTACACTACTTGTTTTGTGGGGGGAGGGTAGCGGTGTGATACCGTGTAGAGGATTTCTAGGGGGTTACCCTAAGGCGGCGATACCCGCCACTGCAACCACACACATTGCCTATTTATGCGCTGAGTACGCCGACTCTCTAAAACGAGTACGCCGACTCTATCTAAGTGTAAATGTATCGAGTACGCCGACTCTATCTAAGTGTAAATGTATCGAGTACGCCGACTCTATCTGCCTGTGAATATACCAAGTACGCCTACTCTATCTGAGGGGGAAGGTAACGAGTACGCCGACTCTATCTGGGCTGGGAAAATAATTGACCTGACTTTGGGGCTGGCTTTTGGGGGGGGGGGGGGGGTGGGATATGGACAAACTATTAACATATTTATTGGGCAAGATAAATTGGGGAGAGAAAGGATATGGACAAACTATTAACATATTTATCGGGCAAGATAAATGAGTGGGAGGGAATGGCTATGGGTTTTAACTACATTTGCGAGTTAGCTGGAAGGAACGGGAATCAGGTCAATGGATGCAGTGGTGCAATGGGGGTTTTCACTTAGCCTCTACCTACTACCAAAGGGAGGCTACAGTCTAACAGCAGAGTACGAACAAGGCAACATTATGCCAAGGCAGGGAGGTCTGCCAGCAGGCAGAACTCAGGAAACTTACTTTAGTTGGTTAAGTTGTGTACTACCAGCTTTTATTTGGTTGCTGACTGGTTTAAAATATAAGGTCTTGCTACTTCAGCTGCTGGATACTAACTGAAAACTTATTCCACTGGTGTATAGTTATAAAAGCATAGTTGGTCATGTGATTCTAACTGTGGAAATTTTCCATGGAAATTCCATAGATGGCATGTTATAGATAAAATAAGAAAAGTTACTAAAATGATGACATGGGCAGACAACTAATAATTATAAGAAAGCATGTAAAATAAAGTTTTAAATGTCCAGCTGTGGTGGAAAACCCCACTCTCCAGAGAACAGGTGATTGACAACCATAAATTACACTACTATCAGCCGGAAATAATTAGCAAACTTAACCTCCTGTGAATACTTCACTCCATAGAGTATAAATGCAAGAGTATGACATGTGATATGTGGGGTCATTTGATCAGTGTAGTCATGTGATTCGTGCGGTCATGAAATCAAGAGGGTCATTTGACTACTGTGACCTGATATTCACCTTGGTTATGAGTGGGTGAGTGAGGGCAGTCTTGTAGGTTTATCCGACAGATTGGGCATATGGTGTCAGCCGATGACTCCTGGAACTGTATCATTACATCGTCTAGAGTTAGAAAGAAGGCATGGTAGTATTATTGGCAGCCTGTCTAGACAAGCTTTATTGTTGGTGGGGGGATGCTTTGTTGTTCAGCCCACAACAAAGCTTGATAAGGCTATATTACTGGTAGTGTGAAATACCCTCCCGAATTGACAGGTTTCAAACTTATTTGGGGGAAAAGGGGGAAAGGGGATCCTTAGTTTTTCAGGTTGTTTCAACTTTAAAAGTTTGCAGTCTGAGAACAGGTTTGATGAATTTGGACAAACAAAGGGTAACCACTCAAACAAAGGACATGATTTTTCTCAGGAGAATACTACAATAGCAACTTGCATTATTTTCAAGATTGCACACAAAAAGTCGCAGTTCCATCCTTTAATCTCATGAGAGATAAGATGCTACTCTCCCAACTATGATAAACTGATAATGGAATGCCACTACCGGGGAGCAAAGCTTAAACCCTTTAACACTCCTGACAGGATTTTGGGTAGCCAATTATGCACTCAAATACCTGGAGGGATTATATAAATGGTTTCATTCAAGAGGTTCGTCTGATCCTGGGATTTCAAGATGGAATTGCATTGTGGGAACTTTGCACACACGCACTGTCGATAACAGTATATAAGCTTAGATATGACATACACCCATAGATATAAAAACAGTATAGATAGGTCATTGTGTGCTCCTGTCTATCCAATAATATGATAGCTACTTTAATCTCAGATCTAGGAATTTAAGCTGTTCTTATATATATGCGCGCACCTTTAGAGCAAAGTCTGCTAGCAGTTATCCCCTCCTCGTTATCAATAAGATCTTCATATAGATGTTCATATAGACCGTCTGTATCGAGAGTCGTCTCTTCGATATCCAGTTCGACTATAACTCCATCATCATCTATGTAGTTCAGTGTCTGGGCGGACATCCCTTATAATGTATTATATATTTTATAATTTAATAAATTATATTATATATATGATAAAGTTTTACATTTGGTAAAGTACGTAATATAATATATGATATTATGTATATAGATATATTATATATTACAATGTTGATATAATATATATCATAGTTAAATAAATGATGTTATATATTATTAATCTTACATTTTGAATAGTAATTAATATAATATATGATATAATATGTATCATAATTAAATAAATTATGATATATATTATAAAACTTACATTTTGTATAGTAAGTAATATAATCAAAGAAGGTCACAATTTGTAGTAATAGCATTCTCAGAAGCCACATTGCCAAGGCTGTATTCTATCTTGTCATTGGGACATAGCACTTTTTTTTGTCACTGTTGACTTTTGATTTCGGTTAAGTTCTGCTCATCTTTCACCAAAATTTTTAAGTGACTTGAAAAATGGTGTAGGATTTTAAATAAATTGAAGAGACTACAGCTTTTCCTTCAATGATATTTACATATTACTCACGACCATCAGAACCTGTACTCTTTTTTTCCTTTATAGACACTGTCGATGACTTGCTCCCTTTCCCGATACTTCGCTCGGATGATGTCGGTTTGGACTTTGACTTGCTTTTGTTGCCATGTTGTGATTGTGATGCTGGCAAGGGCATCGCTGACTTCTGATGATTATCTCCACCTAATAATTTAATATGATATAATATAATGTACTATTTGTTAGATTGAATTGGTTTTATGTGTGTATATTGGATCTAGATAATCACGACTGAAGATATTAACTAAGAGAGCGATTGGTATTAGGCACATGTATAAAAAGGAATTATGTTGTTGACAAAAAGTATTGACAATCCCTCGACCAGTGTAAGAAAACAGTAATTGTCGTTGTGACATAAGATATAAAAGGCTGGCGACAGGCCGTCTAGAACTTTGAGTTATTTTAAATTCAGGTCAGCTATATTTAGCCATGTATCTCAACACTATTTTGATGAAATTTGATGATAGTATGATATATGTAGTATGTATATTATGTATACAAATTATGTTATATTATTTGATATGATACAATATGATATGATATGAAATTATACATTTTAATATACCCTAATAGGAGTTTAGTTTTCGTGGCATTTAGGATTCGCTTTTCGCGTTGTTGCCTAGGTTGCGAAATTTAGTGTATCTTAAATTAAACTCACTCACCATAGTTTCATAAACAATGTACAATTATACAGGAATACACATCAACTAAGCATGCAAGCTAGTGTGGTGTAGTGGTCTAGGTGTCTGCCTTGCAATCAGATGGAGATTTATGCCCTGGGTTCGAATCATACTTGGACATTTTTTTTTAATTTTCACTAGTAAGCCTACTAGCGAAATTTAGTACTAGTGAAATTTAGTACCATGTCCGGAATTAAACTCTAGCTAAATTAAACTCCTATAGGGTCATGTATTATAATAATAATAATATACTGGTTTTTTTCTCATCTGATTATGTGCCATAAATATACCTATTAAATAATAAATCAACCAAAATACTAGAGTTATAAGGTATTGATATTAACTTAATAATACAATCAACCAATCTGATCATATACTAGTACCAATCCAATGACACATGATCACCACCCAGTAACTGTTAATTTAACCATTATTTCAACCTTTTTTAACTTTGAGAAATAGCAGACGACAGCAATATTGTACATTCTGGCTCCTATCAAATCTGCGCACAACAGTTAAATGAAACTTATGCATTTATAGGATAGGAAAGCAACCAGAGATAGCTAAAAATAGGTTGACTGGCTGACGAAATTAACTTGATGATGACATTAACTTGATTGATGAATCGTTCATAGCTCTAACTAAAGTGGTAGTAAAACCAGAATTATAGTTGAGTTACTATCACCAGAGAGAGTGGGATACCCTCCCTGCCCACCCCACCCTCTCTGCTATCACAGCGTACGGATATATCATTGCTCTGTGTTAGTATTTAGACAACACCTGTCACATCATCCAAAGGAGATGTCCAAAAATAGTTCTGTACCTTCACTGTATGAATAACGAGTGTGTAGTAAATAAAACCGACATGATTCATGTTCCAATCAAAACACAATGGCTGCCAAACAAATTTTCCTTTCACATTGTACTTTGTCATTTTCATATCATCGTTTATCAGCTATCATGAGAGTCACCCATAGTTCTCACAACATACAAAACATCAACAGGTACCTTATCACTATGGGAATGGTGAAATAAAATGATCTGGATTTAGTCAATTTTCACTGATTGGTTTGTCCTTGCTGCCACAGGAAGGGACAGGAAGTATACCATGATCACCAGAAGTGAAGGTTAGTAATAGCTTCATGAATTAACTTCTACAAAAGCTTATTAGACCTCAATCTAGGAGATTGCAGCACCCCGATGGATAAGCGAGGGTCTTTCATGCAATATAACTGTACATGTTTCAAGGTGGGTTCAGTAGTGTTAGGGAGGGCATACAACTCTGATTGCTCCTGTCCAACATTCAAGCCCACCTGTCATGTTATCGCTGCGAGAGACAAATCAAAAAGTCCCCCAAAGCTCCACGAAGAGATTTTGTAGATGTCAATTTTCATAGCAACCACAACATGGTAACCTAAGGCTGTCTCAATCTCTATTGACTGTTATTGACCGGATTGTGCATCCACCGGACTCAGAAGGTCTACAGCTTTTCGTATGGGTCAACCAGAGGACACGTCCGCACTTGAGTTGTCTCCCCACCCAAACAATCCCTAAGCAAACATTAGTTGCACTATCTGTCAACAACGCCTACCTACTCAATTTACGATTTTCACCAATCACCAACTTACCTTTAAAAAATCACATATCACATTCTCCCTTTTCCAGTTTTTATAGTTGCTTTTCTCTAGGGCTATTCGTCACCACCCATCACTATTGCCTGCTAACGCCCCCACCTAACATTGACTGACAAGGAGTCCGCAGCTCTGATAGTAATAGCCACAGGCAAACAAGTGATTAATCTAACCTTGACCTTCATAAGAGCAATGTTATTGTTTTGGTAAACAGCTGATTGTTTAAATAGTTGGTTGCGCAAGTGTTTATACGTAGGGATCACAACTCCGTATGCTTCTGATTGTATACTCCCTGAGAATGGCCCTGTGTGTGTTTGCAAAATTGACCACTGCATTGAATCCAGATATGATTTTGAGATGGGTAATGTTTTATCCCAGACATATTATTGAGATAGTTGACTGGGTAATATTTTATCTCCTATCTAACCAAGTGCGATGCAGAGGACGAATAGCATAATGAGTTCATGACATTAACCTTTCTGCATTGAGTGAAACAAACACTCGGTGCTGAAATGAACATGATCTACCAGCGTCAATTTGTGTTTAAGAATACTAGATATTCATTAGAATAAACACTGCTCTCCTGTATCAATATGACTCACACTTGTAAATTGTTAAACGGTTACAATTTATCATAGTGAAATCTGAATGTTAGTGAATTTGGAAGCATAATAAAAATTTCAACAGATTCGGAGTTGTATACTTTTCATGTAGGTGGGGACAACCCTTCTTCAAAAAGTGGAAAATTAGCTTGTTTCACATAACAGCATGTTTCTATCTATATCAGTGAAAATATCATACTAAAAACAGGTGTCCCCTCATATTTTTATTGTTCAATATTATCATCTTGGCAATAACACGTGTATCGCTACTCAATTTTTCCTCCCAACATTCACAGGATATTTTAGTTGCCTATCATAAACAATTGTAGTTGTTCGATAGGTGCCAGCACTCGCACGAACATCAAGAGTTATTGGTCGAGCACTTCTCACCAAGATAGTGAATTCCTGAGTTTTATGAAGTGAGCAAGGCCACATAACTCTAACATCACGTAGGCTCTTAGGAATCTACTACCTTGCCTGTTTAACACGACGGCGACATTTACAATAAGGTTTGAGTCAGTGCCTTTGTGCGTTGGAGTTACTTATTAATGAACCACTGGTGAGTACTAGCTAAAGTATCCTTGACCTGACCTTAAGGCTTGACAAATAAAAATTGTCATCATATCGAAACAAAACTAGCGAGTCCTCACTGATTTCACTTCGCTCTGGAGCCGAATCGGAACTTACCGATTTAGTCAGACTTAAAGCTCTCACTCAGTCACTCAGCAGCTAAACTTGTGACTCATAGTTTTAACTCTACTACCAGTCTCGTAGTTAGTTTGCTGCCGTGGTTAATCTGGTGTGTAGTTATTCAATGAGGTTGCATGGTTTGCTGACAAGAAGAATTCCGAGTTTTACCGCTATTTCCTACAGCAATGCTTGTGAGTACCAAGTCAAAAAGAATAAACAAGTTTATATACAGTGCCGTAATTCTAGGGTAGGCAAAGACGTTTTGTCTCCCCTACACTGCACAATAGTGTGGCCTAAGAATGTATATTACATATAAGAATCAGGTCTTCTGGGTCTTCCATATGCTATTCATATCATTGAAATGCTTTGGAGGCTGAGGATTAACTCCAGACTCCGCAGGCAGAGCTCACAGTACCCAACCTGAGATTACTTCACGCCCTCAAGGATATTTGCCTCCCCCACCATTTTTCCTAAACTACGCCTTTGATATAAGAAGCTGATTTTCTTCTGCTCCTGTTAACAACAGTAACAAATAGCCCAAATTAGGGTTTCCTGTCATGGCAATTACTGTAGGCTGTTACCATACTAAAAGGGCTTCAGTGGGCCATGGTTCCACTGACAGGCAATGTTTTAACTCTGAGCATATTTATTGAATTAGAGCAAACACATTGACTAATCAGAGATTTTCTTGTCAGCTCCGCATACTGAGTAAATATGGTAGCGCCAAACGCGGTGGTTCATGGCCTAATACTCTTCAGATCACAGAGCATCACAATATTCACTTCCTGTTTACCTAAAGGTCAAAGAAAAGTCAAAAGTTCTCAGGTGTCTAAGTGGTGATCCTTAAGAATTGATCATTAGATTCGCCATCTTACTTTAATATTTGAGTCATTTAGTGATCAGATTTTCAAGTTTGCCACGCCCCGCTGCATCACTTTCCTTCCGCTAGCTCTCAAGTCTAATTTTGTGACTGGTCTGTTAAATGGTTGAATATTCTTCTTCTTGTTCTTCCGGTTAGCGGTGTCAGGTCTTTTAATATCAATGTCCGTTTCGGTTGTCTTGTAAGGGAGTTCTCTGCAGTCTGCTATGTGTTTTACTTTCTAATCAGGTTACCTCCAATGATCTTTTTAATGGTATGGTAGGAACCTCCAGGCCAAGTTTGATCCAATTACCTGCATTGTGGCTCGCTCCTACTCTACAAGTAAGTTGCCAGCAGCAAAAGGGGGCAAATCCTAATGCAAAAAGCTTGATATTGAAACCATAAATATTAGTACCCAAGAGTGGGCAGCGCCTAAAAAAGACATATGCAATCATCATCCAACGTTCGATGCAGACGGGTAGTTTAATATGATTACAGAGTATCAGTATATTATCCTTACTCAGTGATATTGCACTGTCATTTATTTACTTATTGCTATTAATTGTATTATTTAGGTGACTGTGGGTATTTTCGGACATGACTTTTTATATGGCTAATGCCTAATAATGAAACATTAATTGAGTTAATTTCTGTTGTTGAAGTTGAATTTAACGGCAAGAGAGGACAAAAATCTCATAGTTTGAAAATGCATGTCAGACTTTTCATTTCCACATGGAAATGAACTATGATTGTCCAGGGCCAGGACTTCAACTATGAGGCGGCATATGGCTAGTCATTAAACACATTTTTGAGCCCTTACAGCACTTTGAGAACCCCGGTCAATGCCACTTTAAAAGTGAATCCCTCCATTCAAATCCTTAGTACGTGTTTCAAGCGACCAACGGTAAAAGTCAAGGTACAGATTCGATACGCAGTCCGTAGAAAACGACTACGGTGGCATCGTTACAGAAATGGCCTCAATTCTCCTCTTTGGTTTTGGTATTGAAAAGTGATGGGGCTTCAGTCTGACTCATGTCTCAGCTTTCAAATATTGGAATTAGAGATGAATTAACCTCGTCTGCTAAAATATTACCAGCATAATATACATCATCATAATCAGTTAATTCCCACAATACAACTGTCTTTCCAGGCAAATAATTCCACATAAATTGCATCATGGGATATTGTTTTTTGTGTCTGATTGCAATGGATCAACATATTTGCAGTTACCCTAACAGCCCTCCATTGAGGTTTTTGGTAAGAGGGCGAGTTTCTTAGGTAGTTCCTCTCTGGAAATCAAACTGATACCGTACAAATAAGTGAGGGAGTCCCTATATGTCTGTACATGAGGATATATAAAAATGGAGACCATTTTTGAATAATCAGTTTCAACAGTGCATATGTGGAAATGATTCAAAAATTAGAAGCAAGTAGAAAATGGTTCCTCCGATTTCAAACACACTTTTTGTTTTTGTCTGACATACATTCACTATCTTTTCCATGAAAATGATTATCAAAAACCATTTTGATTGATAAAAAAAATGATATGCTTGAATTTGCGCCTGGAGTAATTATTATTTGCTAATGATTTGTCGCAAAAAAATTCTTATGCCAAGAAAACAAAGATAGAATTCTGCGGCCAAATTTCTGAATTTAAAGGCACTGTGTAATAGCTATGTCTTATGCAACACGTCTACCCCCTCCATTTCTTGAAATTATCAGCCCCATCTCTTGAAACATGTAATTTTGAATTTATGACCACACCATTTGGAACTCTCAATAGTTTACTGCAAGAACTGTAAGATATAAATGAAATCAGGAAGGTCTGTCATCAGCCTTCAGAATTTAGACACTCTTACCAAACTTTTTGTCTTATCTGTCTTATCCAACATCCATTTCCCGAAAATTAATTATGGTTTATCATTTTTTGATAGCAAAACAATGAATTATAATAATAAATGATTGAGTTGACGGCCACAGTATAATGATGTTACTATAATTTGCTGGTTGTAATGGTTACTAAGTCGGCAATTTCTATCAAGTTGAGAACCGTTTTGTGGGTAAGCTTGACTGCGTAACCATGGCGACACTCACAATCTGATAGGACAATGATTAAGTAGGCGCTGTTGCTCATCAACAAAAAAGGAGCGTAAAGTGAATTTTCCCCTGTACCATCAAAAACCAATACACGAAAAAATTATCAAGTAAGGCTCTTTTATCTACTTCTGTGTTGGTCTTTTGTTCTCGTGACATTAGTAGAGCGTTATAAATCGAGAGAATTTAGCTACTCAGTTGTCCATCTTGTTTTTAAATTAGCTACATCGTCTTGCAAAAATTATCTGATAATATGGATTTGAATTCTTGCTGTGTTGATGTCCCTTACATGTCATTTAGTATTTATCGTAGACATGCATGATGGCTTTCCAGGTGTGACAGTAAAACACAATCCTGTCATAATTTTGTCTTTTGGGGATTCCAAATGACCTTAAATGGTCAAGACCCTCTTATTGTTATTTTACCTGCCAAGTGCATTGTTACAAAACACCGGTCAAGTGAGACATTACAGCCACACAAAACATCGTACTCACAAAAATTTTGATTAGGGGTTTGAGAACGGCAAATTTCTAGGCGCAGACATTTAAGTATTATTGAATGATTATAGTCCACTCGTAAAAAAGTATAAAACCAGACGATGGCGTTACTCAAAAATTATGTTCAGTTAAATGGCAAAAGACGCTCATGAAAATTTATTTTACTTTAGGCAAATTATGTTACCCAATAATAGCTTAACATCTGAGATGTGACCGTTGGCAGTGAAAAGTACGCAGTTTAATGGAAACAGACGATCGACAACTTATTTCATTTTATTAGGCAAGTGGGATTAATGGAACCTCTTTCCCAGGATTCTGAATGCTCCTAGCAGTCGTTCGATCGTTACAAGTTTAATCCTTCATTACATGAATGTATAAGAGCCACTGTGACTAACTAAGGTTACTCTGAGGTCGCAGGAAGTTATCACAAACCCAATCTACATGGAAATTAGAAATTTATAACGCTAGTTTTACCGACAGTACAGATCCTTTGGGAATATCTATCTGGCTTCTAGACGTTGAGCTACACCACTTGATCGTTGGCGCATTAAAGGCAATTCTGGTTCTGCTTGAACGCTCCCCTGATGGATTGTCAATGTGTTTTGTGATTCTATGTTGTCTGTTACGCTTGTTTGGTGGTGAAGTGCTGTGTTGAGAAACAATGGTGAACACTAGATAGGACACAACCATCCATCTAAACAACAGGCAAGGACTCTGATCGCCTGGCAAGCCATTAATTGAGTCAGAAGGGATAAGCAAGGAGCAAATCAGACTGAAATAGAACAAGTGATCGTAAAAGAGCCACAGTTTTGTAATGCAAGAAGAGCTTCAACATAATTCTGGTGATATCATAGATCTGTGCTCTGAATAATCTGGCGGAGGTGGTGGAGTTGGAGTAAATTATTGTTGGCTGCCACTTCCCAGCGCAGGGAGACTTTGGAAAGGAAGAAGAGTGGTGTTGTAGTGATCTGGTTCAGCCATTGATGATATCTACGGGTCATAGGTCACGTGCCTCCATTAGTTTTGTTTCTTCTACACAACACTGAGTTGCAAAGAAAGACTGATCAGCGTACTAAAACTTGTCCCATTACCATAGACATTTACGTCAGACATGGATAGAAAGCGAGGCTTGGATAGAGAGTGGGACAGATATCGATGTCCGTGCTGCAGTGACTTTAGTAACAATGCCAGTAAGGTACAGTGCCATCCCACAGACATTTACAGTATTAGTGGTACTGTCAGGGCGAGCTATAGAGAATCACATCACCATTATATGCCTTCACCTATAGTCTCACACTATCAAATGGATACAACACCGCCCCTCGAGAATGGTAAGTAGATCTGGTCACATTGCGATGTTTTAGAGCGTCTTGTCAAAAGAGCAAGGGATAATTGGTTGTGACTTGTGAGAGCCTGTAAGACCACGGAAAAGCAGGATGTTTTGGATCTTATTGATCATATTGCTGGCGCAAGGTTGTGGTTGACAGTATGGATCAGATGAAGGAGGTAATTGTGAGTTTGTTTGTTTAATTGGTAACTCTCCATCCAAGATTGCTAACTTGCCTTTAAAAAGGGGCCTTAGAAATTAAACGATAAAAACGTCTTCAAAGTTTCCGGGTTCCATTGCATTGCTCTTCTACATTAAACGAAAAAGTTAGAGTTGTTTGACATAGAACCTTTTGGTCGGGTTTAGAAACCTTTGCAGAAATCTTAGTTTCAGTGATGGTTCAGCATTTGATATAACTCGTATCTGAGCATATACTCTCAAGCAGTAGAAGTCTCTGCTGTCTGATTTTGGTCTCTACACAACAATTGCTTCTTTAAGGGGACTTGCAAACAAATAAACCCCAATGATTGGTTCCTAACAGGGTCTTGTAAACAAGTAGACTGTAATTGTGTAGATTGTCACTCTCCAATGTCCACTCTAACTCTGAGAAGATTCCGATCATCAATTGTGTTCAGATTTCGAGTTTGCTTCTTATTCTACCGAATAATAACATTGGTCTAATAGATTCCGAGAATTCTCAAAAACCAATCATCTAGCTCTTTCCACAACACGCGCCATTGCATTGAGCACACATCACGTTAGCATGCGGCAAATTACCTACCAGTTTGGCAAGCTCTTGTTCTGCCACCACCAATATCCTCTCTTTGGTTTGAATCATTTAGTTTGCTCCACCCTCGGTTTCCCTCTCACTCAGATTTGGTCTTGAGATTACATTATGGAATAAGCTTCCCGTGTTAGTTTGGGCCATGTTTGCTTATATCTCCAAGTATATTACACTCTTGTTCAGATTCGGTCTTGGCTTGATAGTGAAGAGCATAGTTGGCTTGCCCCTTTTGGTGAGCTCATTCCAGATAAGGCAAGCTGTATACTCTGATCTCTTTGATTTCAATCATTTAGTGTCCCCCAAGCACCCTAAGGTTTCTCTTCTAAGATACCCCTTTGGTAAGATTGGGTAGTGGGTCTACATTTGAGAACACAGTGGGCTCTCCCCATTCTGTTCAGGTCATTCCGGATAGTACAAGCTCTACTTTCTTGATCTCACTATAACCCTCCTTGATTTAGCTACCTGTGTGTTCTTGGTGTGTTATTACTCATCATTGACTGTGATTCTGTGTACGTTACTGGTCTCAGGTTGAATCAATGCCAGCTAGCTTAGTAGGAAATTATTCACCAACCTAATAATTCCTCCATAAATTAGCACATTAATTAAACGGGTAGGCAGGATATGAACCATAAGTGTTGAAAATGAAGCGTATCAAGGGCTTTTCTTCTCTTCAGGGCAACTCCTCGCAGCTCTGCTAAGACTCAACTCAATCTGCTATAACTGGTATCATTCTAGAGTACTCAGTCTAATTCAGAATACTGTTCTAGGTCCATAAACAGCCTGTGGCCCCAGTTTCAACCGCACTCAAGTTTGACATCAGAAGGGTACTTCAAAGCTATTTTCAATATAATTATGCTAAGCGAAAAAGAGTACCTTTTTGAAAATGGATATCTAGAAATCAGCCACAACTGAGAAAAGTATCAATAAAGAACCTTATTCCCTGTGGAGTCCTTAGATTGGGAAGAGCAAGGCTGTTTGCCCAGAATCAACACAGTTGTGGTGTTATATTATATGGTGTATTTATTCCCAAATTGTTGTCTCAGAAATTTTTATTAAGAAGTGTGCAATTTTGGAAAGAGGCATCTAGCAGTTCTCATTCAGCTAACGATATAGGAAGTTCCTAATTAAAAGACCCTGGTACTTTCTCATTCAACATGGGCTGGGCACGCGTTAATTATCTTAGCACTTCCATATTGGAGCATGTTCACAATATCAAAATCATCAGTTATTTCTCGTCTAGCAAACACTTGTATCCCACCCCTACCCCTGTGTGAAATCCTCCAGAATTCATACAATTTAGATCATTACACCAGTCATCATTGAACATTTAGCAGTTGTTCAAGTGGTAGGTCTCTTCCTCCAAGGGCTGCGACAGTTTGTTCTATGGTTCTATCTAGTTGTTCTTTGAACAATTTTTGATGCCCAATTTGTGATTGTTTCGACAAACTTCTTTTAACTCGATTATATAACCTCTCTCACACTTCTAAATCACATCACAGAGTAAGGATGATAGGAAATTATTCAACTCTCACCCTTGCCCGCTTCGACTTAAAACAAAACACTTCCAATTAGAAGTCGGAAAATTTTTTGTGTTGCGTCTTGTCTCTGTGTGAAAGATGATGTGCAGAAATTGTTTCACGTATTGTAACTATGACATTTTCTAAGAGGACAATGGTGGAACTAACTTCCATAATTGAATAATGGCATGGGGACGAGATTCAAAGTGATACAGGAAAAATGGCAGGGCAGCGACTACTTCATTTACTTTCATTAACCCACTGCCAGGGCTTCCTCATTGCTTCTCCTGCAAAACTGAAACAAATGTTTTACTTTGTGCTATTATGTGTGTGGCTAGAGACTGGGTTTGCTCTGTATCGCGTTCAACATAATCAAACAAGTTGTACAAAGAACTTAAACTATGTTTCAGGCTACAGAGAGGGGGATTTGGCGGCTGAACCCTCGAATCTTAAGTCAAGCCGCCGTGACTCAATAAGAGCCAAGCTTTTCCAACTTCTCTGTGTAAGGACAGAGGAAATGGGAGCCGGGCACTCCTCCTCAACGCCAAAACAACACCAATCTACAAACCGAGTAAGTACATTAATATACTATCTGAGTAAGTACACCAACCTACAAACCGAGTAAGTACACCAATCTAAAAGCCTAGTAAGTAGAATAACCTACTAATCAAGTAAGTATACCACTTTTACAACAGGGTAAGTACACTAATCTACTATATGAGTAAATACACCAATCTGAAAGCCAAGTAAGTACAATGACCTTCTAACCGAGTAAGTACAACAGTAAACTTATCAAGTCAGTACACCAATGTACGATAAGAGTAAGTACAATAATCTACTACCTGATTAAGTACCACAAACCAATCTTAAAATAGGGTAAGTACACCAATTATACACCAACCATGTAAGTACACCAATCTAATCTAGAAATCCTAAGTACTAATTGATTAAGTACACTAATTTATTTACCAAATAAGTAGTGTATACCAGATCTATCATTGCTGTATCATCGTTCCTAAACTACTGTCCACCACTATCTTTGACCAACAACCCACTCATTTTCATCAAAATATGCTTACGATCAAAGCTACATATTCTCTCTAAACAAGCCATGATTCCTTGAGCCAACCCAACGCAAACCTACTCAAGTAACCTTGCTGCTTCGCCCATCTCCAATTGCTGTTATCTAACCTATAACATTCGATCTTATCTGGATTCAATAGCTCTGATGTTCATCCATCACTGCCCCTTACCAGTCTTACCACACTCCGTTGACATTCACCTGTTGATCCTTACAAACTTGACACGTCTCTTGTCCCCAAACCCTAATGATTATGGCTGTAAGTCACAATGGACATCCCAGTTCCAAATTAAACACCTTGACTTGTTGTTGACAAGAAACTTGATAACATTGAAATTTTTTATGTTTCTATATCCATAATTTCTAAGAGAAACTAAGGAACTAAGATAAGCTGAACTTCTAAACATTCTAGGATTGAAACTTGTGACAAACTGTCGATTTGTAGTTTCTTTTTTGTGAACTGATATATTGTATGTACCACAGATGCTTCAAACCTTAATTCACTGTGTCCTTGGTTCTTGTACTTCATCTATCGTCTTTTATATTCCAACCTACCACCATTACTACTAATCCACTTTCTGTCCAGTCCTCTCACTCTTCCTGGCCCCAGTTGGTGGACAAATCTCAATGACCTCAACTGACTGTCATAAAAGTTTGTCATTAATTGGTAGCTTTTGTTTAGCTTTTGCTTGTCAACAATGAACCATTAGGTAATCTGAGATATGGGGACAGCCATAAAAAAGTGATCCGTCATTGTATGTATAATAACAGGAAAATTATTAATCCATTAGATCCTCCGATAAATCTCTCCTAATACCTGAAATAATCCTCGGCTCAATAAAGTCAATCTAAAGCAGAAGCTAGTCAGTTACTCGATGGTTTAGTGATTCAATACTCAATCCTGACCTCAAACTCTGACAATAATCCTCTAATCGTTGAGGTACAAATCCACACCCTTCACTTTGACCAAAGCACTAACACCATGAAAACAACAACAATTTTGTACTTTAAACCCTCCCTTCTTCCTCCTCCCTTGTGTTGTCAATAAAAAACATGGTTCCCATTGGTATTTGACATTTCTGGAATATATTCTGACAGCAAGTAGCAAGTAAAATATGCAGGGTTGTGGCAATCAAAGCCTTTGAATGGGTATTAAGTTACCCTAGGGAATCCTTGTCAAATGATTCTAAGCCATCATCTTATCACACCTTTAGAGGGTTCATGATATTTTGTCAACCATAAAAAATTACCTTCATCAAAAGGTTGAGTTTTAATCATTCTCCTATTGAGCTATGATTTACTAAACAAGGGCACATCTGGACCTAGATGGTGTAATTTTCAACCCTTCTTGTACCAAAACTAGACATTTTGTTAACATTAGAGCCTCCGTGTATTTTTTTGTAGATTTGATAACTTTGAAGGCTGTCAGTTGGTATACTAATATCAAGTCTTTCAACATCATTATATAGGTTTATTAAATTCACCAATTGTATCATTTTATTGCCCCATCATCATCATTAGTCTTGTGGTTAGTGTCAAATGATTACTAGTATGATAACTTTCATTTTAAATTTAAATTCAACCCAATTAAAAAATTGTGAAGTTTCTGGTTTCTCTGAATGTCCGGCCATGCTGTTAGCTCTCTTCTGATCAGTTTAAACGGAGGAAATATCTAAGAAGATTGTTGGTCCGTTTTACCTTTACCTCAGAAAAGTTAGGATATTCTGACCCCACAACATGCCCTACAAGACGCTACCGATCCACACAAAACCAAGTTTAATCCAATTGTCTGCACTCCAGTGGCTCCCCCTCCACTGGTCAAGCCACAAGCTGTCAGTTTGTCAACTCCGAATACAGGCAAATGGACCAAACTTGGTCTAGTTGCACTCTGTTTTCTTGTTTTCAATCAGATTGATACCACAGGATAAAGTAATTGTTATTCTGCTGTTCACCGGCTCATTATATCAGCCCTGATTAATTCTAAGGCTCATTATAAAACTGACAACTTAGTAATTTATGAGTTATTTAATCAGGCTCTGTTAGGCGGCCAGGTGATGGAATGCTCTTGTTTAGGTTTATTTGTGTAGAATCCAGGATGATATATTTGACATAGTACAGATAAGCAGCATGGAAGTGTCAGATACTGGAGAGTTGTTCAATTAACTCCTGTCAAAAACACTATGTTCACTTTACGGATACTTGTCACCTACCTGTGTAGCTAGGACCACGCTCGTTTCTCTTCGTCATTGATGCAAACTTTATTTTTATTTCTTATGTTTATCAAAATTGATCTGGTGCTTCTGTGGCCAGAACATTGCTCAAACTCTACAAGAGTACTAAAGAGTTATAAAGCCCCTAAATGATATCCTACCACCTATATATTGTATATATGTCTGTCTGATTCTCTAAGACGTAATTGCAAGCATTCTCTTTATTTCTTTCTCATGATTATCAAAACGCATCTGGTGCTTCACTGACTGGCATATTACCTGAACTGTGCAAGAGTGCTTAGGATGTTCGACCATCTAACCTTATATCTAACCACCTATATTGTATGTGTCTGCTTGTAGTCCAATGACTCTAACTCCAGTGTTTCAAAGGACTAGCGGCTGTCCAAACTCTGCAAGAGTTCTTAGGTATTACAAACCCCTAAGCTCACTGTACTCCCACCTATATTGTATGTCTGTCTGTCCCTACCTATATTGTCTATTTGTATGTTTGTTTGTAGTCCAATGCTGCAGGGTCTCCCACATTTGCTGATCAGCATGTTGTACATCCATCCAGAGAATATCACGTAAAGCCACACCGACACAGTCACCATCACGGCAGCAGTAGCAGCTCATCAAGCAGCACATCGAGGTCAAGGTTGGTTGGAAGTTCAAAGGTCTCGCCTCTTGACCATCAGCTTGAATCAAAATGCTACTGCCAGTGGCCTATAGGTGCCTTGCGCAATATATGTCAGCCCACTGCACACATCTTTCCTGTCCTAACACTTCTAGAATGCATTCTAGTTTCCAGGATGAATCACAAAACCAGTACTTTAGGGCACCACACCATCTTTAAAGCCAGCCACACAGTTTTACTAAACATCAACTACTTTTACTAACTTACCATAACCAATACTCATCGGGCCCTCAGATTTCTGCGTTGCTGTATATAACTTTTACACAAAAAGCATAATAATATACCTATAAAGTTTGCAGTGAATAACATTGTGATCACATTTTGACAAGCTGATGCCGTTTTTTTTAATTATCAAGTCATTCTAATAAGATTTATTATCGGTGTCACCTCCTAAATTGCATTTTCGAGCTCTGAAGCTACGACAGTTGGGAGTTTGTTGTAAAGACTGTTAGCTACGGATCGTTACGCTAAGTATTATGTCCTTGCTTTATAATAATATATCTAGCTATGTTTAAGCATGCCAGTATTATATTTCCCAGACTGAGTCGAAAGCAACATAATTTCCATTCGACAGTTGAAACATATCTTATATACCCCAATCATCCCTCAGAAAAACAGGTTTGGGAGGCAAAAATCTAGGGTGGGTGCATTTTGTAACACCAGCTGGGTCGATAAAATCCTCCTTCTTTTGGGTAAAAGCAAATGCAATAGCAAATGAAATCCCTAAGACACTGAATCTAACATGGATAATCCAAATACTTTGTTTTACACCACTTTCCTTGAGCCTTCTAGGGGAAGCAGTGCTCCCTTGTTTCCCCTAGTTCAAGCGTTCAGACTATGTAGTGAAAGCTGGTAGTAGCATTTCATTATCAGGTGATTGATAACGAAATACCACTACCAGCTCTCCCGACACAGTTTGAGTGCTTCAACTATGCCTCCCCTAGAACTTGAGCATGTATCTCATAGGTCTCTGTCCGTCAACATTCTACTTTGGTCAGGTAGATTCGACAATGTGTCACAGTAGGCCAATCAATCATACTTAGTCTGACAACTGTTGCCGAGAAGTAAAGCTATGTTGGCCTGCTCTTAGCTTCATACAGGGATCTCAATATTTAATGAATCCTCAAAAGTGACACTATCAGTCTCCACAGTTAACAGGATTGTACAGATAGAAATAAACAAGTCTGACCTTGATGACATACTCTTATTAGATACACGGACATCCGAAAGAAGCTGGCTTCTTTCGGATGTCCGTGTATCCATTAAGAGTATGTCATCAAGAGGATAGCATTGACTATCTGAAACAATCAACAGATCTACCAAAATAGGCATTTTTTATGTGTCAAGAGGATATCATCATTTCTCTAAACAATCTAAAAAAGATCATAAATTGCAGGGGGATATTGTAATTTCTCCGAAACAATCAACAAACACACCCATATAGGCATTTATATATATTGCAGGAGGATATCACTAGCTTTCTGAAACAATCTAAGAACCCGCTCAAAAAGTCTTATATTAGACGTATATTAGACTGATATCAGACTTATAAAAGACTTATAAAAGACTGATATTAGACTCATATTAGACTCATATTAGACCTAGATTATATATTATTGTGTAGCTATTGTGTATCAACTTGTGTAATGTTTTACTGCTAATTAATGCCTGCGTGTACGTTGTAATTTTACCTGTCATTGTTCTTGATTTTTAGTTACATGTCTTTTTAATTCTACACCATATTTTTATCAATTTTTCTGTTTTCTAGGTACAAGTCCTAAGGACTTATTCTTCTCCAGAATAAACATGGAATATATATATATTATAAATCTATATATTGTAGGAGGTCAGTGACGAGTCTTCATCCGTCTCGACATGAAAGGTTACCTCAGAACCTCGAGGGCCTGGTGGTGATCACAAGGCTTAGCTGTACGATAGACGAGAAACCTACAAGTGTCGATGAACGATCTCCAGCCGTCCTCAAATACAGAACTCCACATTTTAGGTAAGATTTTCAAAGATGAAAATGAATGTGAAAGAATCAGGTATTTGGTATCCTTCTGGTGTTCCATTTTCAATCAAATTTGAGTGAAATCAGTTGAAACTAGACCACAGCTGTATTCTTAATTAGTCTGAGAACTCTAGAATGATACCAAAGTCCTGATTCTTTTACCATCACTTCTTTACAATGAGTATATTTGATTATTAGCATTAGGCTCTGAATGGATGGTTATACTCCTCCGACCACTCAGAGCCAACACATTGGCTAATTTGACAGACACACGACTTGATCTAGCAGAGGTTTAAAGTAAAAAACCTCTTGGCCACTCTTCTGGATCCTAATGCAATCTGCAAACTGCGAACCGGCTCTGGGAGGCAGTCTTGTGGGGTGTTGGGTGAAATGATGCTATACCTGTTTGTTTTATTCGAGAGGTAACTTTTTAGTTACAATAATCTTTTTGGGATAATGCTTATATTATACTTATTATCAACTCAAAACTTAGGACTGTCCAATCATATCAGGTTATAGATACTAGCGTTATTTGACGTGGTCATGTTACCATGCCATGCGACCATTCTCACAATGAAACCCGACCACCCTAGCAGTCTCATCCAGAGAAATAGGAAGGTTTTTTTTTAATTCCAGTATAGTATTTTATCAGGAAGATTCCCGGCCAACATAAAATCCCTTTTTAGAGTTGTCTATTTTGAACAAAAGACAGAACAACTTGAATCTATTAATGTTAATTATGCATCCTGTGCATCTATAATCATCGAGCCCATCCCATTGCTACCTACAAAATCACTATCTACCAAATCCTAAGCGAAACTCAATCCTTAACTCCCAGCAAGATCAGATTAGCCAAGTAAATATTATTGACACATTCCGCTTGGAGATTAAGGAAATGACCACTGTAGAAAATCCTAAAAGCTGTGTTTTTGGTCTAAGATCAATTCATTTTATTCAAATGAGGTTATTATTATTAAGGTCATTGAAAGATTTCTGAATGTGTACAGCTAATGCTAGACGTTAAAACGTAGCTTGTTGATCTCTTATGGGCATGTTCTATTTTAGAGCCTCAGCCACAGTTAAGATACCCCCTATACCTGATGGAGAGACATGGCAGATAGGATGGATCCAAGCCTGTACAGATATGGTATTCATGAACACTTATGGGCCCTACGGGATTTCCAGCTGGGAATTCCCTGAACTCAAAACAGGTAGGTCAGAAATTCCCAAGTGATACTCAGGTTTGTTTGTTACACACTATGTCTTGTTTGACCACTCCACAAAACCCCTTTAGCTCAGGAGACCGTTGCCAGCTACTCTTTTCTAAGAAGGGGAAGGTAATCATAGTACTGTGTGTAGGGTTGTAATGTCTTTTAGTATAAGCTGATATCTTGTATTTATGCATATAGCTAAGCTTAATGGCTCATCAGTGCCAAATCGGGACAACTATTGGTGCTGTAGGAGTCGGATCTAGATCACAAAATTAGAACCCGCTCTTACCAGTAACCATCAGACCGCCCATGGGGGTTTAGAATTGAATACATTCCGAGGTGCATGTACTTAAAATCTGAAATAAAACCTTTTTTATGAAACCGATACCCAGAATGTTTGTCAGCTGTCTAGTGTCACATGGAGGTTTAGAAGCATGTTTTTGATTGAATAGAGAAAGGCTTTGAGTATTTTTGATGTTAAAACTAACACCAATTACATAAAATGATCAGTGAAGCAACAGAGAGTCTAGGTCCTGAGACACCATAATATTGAGGTGCAACTACAAGTGTTTTGCTTTTCAAAGAAAAGCTTCTTAAGGATATATTTGAATCAGCACGCCCTTGTAGACATACAGAGAAGATTTTATAAATCATTGTACTTAAAACACCTCCGTCATTATTCCGATATGGGCGTCACACTCAATAAGCAGATTAGGGGCGATTTATGTGATAATCCCTAAATTTGAATCCTGTTTCGATTGAGCTGGTAAATTAGTGACAGTGGTTGAAACTATCCATAAAGATTGTTATCTGAAATGACTTGCGTTAAGAACTTGTTGGTTTCACTGCATTTTATTTATGACTTTTCATTTTCCTCTCAATCATTTTGTTTAATAAAATGACAAAAACTGTTTTCGGATTTCTGCATGATTTCTGGCACTGATAAAATAACAATGGTTGCTGATTAGCCTGCAAATATCAAAAAAACGTCAAAATTGTAGGGTATTGTATTTAACATGAGTGCTTTCTATCGATTTGATGGATGGCCCATTGTAATACTCAATCTTACTGAAACTATAGCTATGTATACATCATGAAGTACTTTATTACATAAGGGTGTATAAATCTTATGCCACTAAGAGTGCTACTACTTTCTAATACTGTTAAGAAGGCGAACAATTAGTTATCTGAGATTTAGCACTGCTGCTATTATGCATTAGACCTGACTACCAACGAGACACCCATTTTTACGACAGATAAATATCTCTCTGTTGTTGAAGCATGATGACCTCGGATTCTAACCTAATTCTACTTTTGCATTTGACTTTTTATATTGCCATCTTGAGATCGATGCTTCAAAGTTGACCTTGGGACAATATGAACCAGCCGTTATGGCTGGTTCACATATGGCTGGTTCACATTGTCCCAGACAGCCAAAACCTAACACTATCCCAGACAAAAACCTAATTGCTAATCTGGGATGAATTTTGCAATGTGAACATAAGACTGAAATTGCTTCCCAGTGTTATCTAAGACAATGTGGACCAGCCATTACAATAATTGGCATTAACTGGAACACACTTTTGTTCTTATTAAGAATCATTATTTTTGATGACATTGCTATGAGGTGAGGGAACAATTGTTGAATCGCCCAGATTGCAACAGATATATAACAATTAGCTGATAATTTAAATAGTCTACATTTATGTCTTTCAACCAGGATATGAGGAAACATCTCACTAATTAGTAAAGTCATTTACCACACTCATCGCCCCCAACCCGAGTCCTCTAGTTCTCTTAAAGTAAAGCTCATCACTGATTGGTCGTCTGCCAATAAGATGGCTGCTAGGATGTGCTAATAATCACTCAGCCAGTCCGTGACTCTTCTGTGCTGTTTGGTTAGGTTGAAGCTGCTATCTCACCCACCAATCCAAAGAGTTCAGAAGCGATAGGTACTTGTTTATAATCTTTAAAATCACTGTTGACCTGTATGAGATCATCTGATTGTTAGTGATCTTCAAATGACCTTGCTGATTATATCTGTTTTCAGGTGGCTACACTATGATTAGTGATTCCGATGGTAGGAACTATCCCTGGTATGGATCGCGTACCGAGGTAAGCCCCATCCTCCAACCTCCATTCCTAAGTTTCCATGTATCGATTTGGCACCTCGAAAAAGTTAATCAAATTCAATTCCAATAGGTCGGGAATTGTACCCAGGCCCACCGCGTAACAGTCCTTCATGATAACTTTGGTTGACCGACTCGAAAGATGAATACCAAGTAGTATTTCCATGATTCGATAGCTCCTGAAGTCGCTGCAAAAAATATTTGCATGGGAACTTAGTGGATGTTTAACCAAGATCCCCAAGCCCCTTACATAATGGGTCATTAACAGGGTTTCCATATGGAGTGTTCAACAGCATAATAAGAATCTCCCGACCTAAAAATGTATTATTGAGAGAGGGCCCTCATGCTTACCCAATGAAATTTTAAATAATCAATTATGCCAAAACTAATGGCAGCGATAATATGACCCGGTTTACTAGTCCCTGTCAAAGTATTTTAAGTTGTCTACCTTAGGTGCTTGTCACTGTCTTTTAAAGGTTTAAACATTTCTGCCTCTTGATTTTGCCGGGATAGTTGGTAAGGGGGTGATAGTGTGATGCTACAATCAGCTTTCCTGGCACAGCTTGAGTGCTTAAACTGGTAGCATACGCATCACATTCTCATTACACAAATAGCAATTTAGCCGTAATTTCGAAGTTGTCAGCCCTGCATCCTTCACACTTTTCTGCAGATTTATTACCCCTCTCCTTATATGTTTACAGGTAGTAGATATCATGGGTGCCACTAAAGGTGAACAGGAAGTTACAGTATCTATGAATGATAACTTCTATCCACACATAACCTGGTCTGTGCCACTGAGGAACCACAGGGACCCAGCCCTAACCCACGTCAGGAGGACCCAAGGCTTCTATACCTGGCTAGTAGCCAAAAACGTCAACACCAGTAAGTCGAGAATTGGCAGCTTCTTGCAGTGACATACTTTTGAACGTTACAGACACGGTTTTCTTGGCAGTGTCGATGCAAGCCGATGATAGCAGAACTTGGGGAAATTATTGTCAGTAGTTCAGTTGAGTATCAAAATATGGTCTTGTTATAGTAATCAGCTGATCATACAGCCATTACTTTGCACTGCAATGCCCAAGTTTGCTATCTTGGTGCACCACATTCTTTGAGAGAAGGTCCTCAGACTGGAGTCGATGTACGGAAAACAATACCTCCTTAGTCCTTACATTGCTAAGAAGAGAAGATAGATAACAGATACTGACGTTAGAGAGATAAAGTGTGACTAACCTGTCCACCCATGTCAAATAAGAAGATGTGCTGGCTCTGATTGGTTGGTTTGGGAAAGCCAATGCCAGAACCTTACGGGACATTCCTGAAGTTACTTTTTGATGAGTGTGAGATGTTACATAAAGTGAAGGTTTGAACCCACAAGGTACCCCAAGACCTGACATTTTCTCTCACACTCTGTCTAACTAATCAGAGCCGACACATTGCCCAGCATCAAATCTGTTGTAGTGGTATTTTGAGAGCATGAATATTTGGTCAATTTTAACACACATGGGTTGAGCCTAAACTAACATTTTCACAGGAAGATTCCAATAACAAGAAGGGTCGGTTGAGCACATGGATGCCCTAATTGGTTACCTTTGAATGATGCCTGGTACAACCAGGCACATTATTTATTCTATGTTGTTAGTTTATTCATGCAGTCCAAACAGAAATGATCAAGCGTTTTTGTTTGTGCCAATTAGCTTTATGTAGTAGAAATTCTTTTTACTACTCCAATGGCTCTCAGCATCTTGACTCTAAGCCAAAGCTCCATATATATACTTTTGAAGTCAAAAGTATCATGAATAAACATTACCTGCCAGTCATAATATTAGCTCTTGTTCATCACCAATAATGAATATTCATAACCTTTTTCTTATGCTGCTTTGCATTAAGGAGTCAGAGTCTGGCTTTGAAGTGCAAAGTCTTAAGCTGTGGCTACACACACCATATTTTCGATAGGATAGGGGTACTTTTAGTACGGCCAGCGCCATTGGCTATCTTAAAGTTTCCCAAACAAATAGAAAATACTGTGTGTAGCAAGACCTTGAGACTGGGCTGGGGTGGGGACTAGTATATATAGTTTATATTCATGAGGGATTATAGTTAATCACAAGCATTAATCAGTGCATTCTCATGAAGGAGATTAATTACCTCGTCTAGTTTGTTAAGTTGGTAAGCAAGACTAGTTGGCATCTCTTATTAATGTTATCATGCATGGTATGTAAATCCAGGCGCTGTTATATTGGTCACCACCTGGAATATCCTGTTAATTTAACTTTTGATTTAGACAGGAACCATCAAAAATTTGTTGGGGATAGGGGGTGGTTAGCTGCGTTAAGATCCATCGAGTTTGCAAAATGGTCGTATAACTTAGCATTATCCTCTTGCCAAACGAATGGTTTGTCAGGTTCCTTTGCCTGAAGCTTCTAAATGATATTTTAATTGTCCCTATTTACATTTTGTATGAAATCTTCAGTGGATAACAAACTAATTTAGCGATTGGGAAGAAGAATGGAGGCTAGCTGATGCAATGTCCATCTGGTCATCATTATATGAGTTCACAGGATGCAGCCGCAACTTAGAATTATCCTCTTACCCTTTTTTTAACACTTTTAGGTTTTAACTGACTGTTTTCATTACACCTCTATCTGGGTCTAGAACTTTATTTTCTCGTTTTTCATTTTTTAGATCAGATATATATCTTAAAAACAGTGAGGTGGTCTATGCACTTAGAAATCTCTGTAGACCCGAGTCAGCCCCTTGGACATCGGGCACGACTAGTCGGACCAGGTAAGTCTTCTAATGATTTGTCACTTGTTTGTCAAATTTCTTGTCACTAGAAGCTTTTGTCCCCTTACATTTAGAAGAAAAATTTTGTTAAGAAAGTAGCGTCAAACCAGTAACTGAGTATAGGGTGATTGTTGTGCATGAGACTGACTTCAATCTTACCCGAGCAAGGATGTTTTATCTGAAGGTGTGTCTACCTGTCTAATGTTTGTTCGCCCAAACTTTGGCATTAGTCAAGTTAGTAAAGATGATATGCAGCCATACATAATAATGTTGAAGAACTCAGAGTACATTTGAATGTCTTGGGTCTGCGATATGTTTCCAAAGTTCAATCCTACAAGGACCATGTGTGCAGTGATTTGCTTCAGCTGTCCGAGCATTTTGTCAGGACAGCATTCTATGATAAACTGCTTTTTAAAAATTCCATACCTTCTTTTCACACTGCCCCATTTGTCACGATACATTGGTCAATGATTATAATAAAGTATATATAAAAAAAGAGATGGTGATAAGTCTTTTGTTGATTGAATGTTTTTTTGTTATTAGGTATACAGCCCCAGCCGACCATCTTAAACTACAATGTAGAGATACCCAGATGTGCCCTCGATCCGCCCAATGCAAACTCAGCCCAGACTCTCATATGGTACCCAACAGTTGGAACACCACAGGTAAACTATCTACGTATAAACTATTGCCTACTAATAACCCACTGATTTATCATGAGACTCTAGCAACCAGAGTGAGCTAGTGCTGATTGTGTTTCGTTTGAGTTCAGAGTTGCTGCATCTCAACAAGTCATGGGGGGACAACTCTGTATGCAAGCAAATTCAAGAACTTTTCATATAGACTGCAATTGATCTTGTGAAGCTTTGCTCACTAAAATACAATGCAACCTCGCAGGAATAAGATGCAAAGGGCCGGCATAGAGTAGGGCAGACGGGCCAAAGGATACACCCTTATACCTTGTCCAGGCTCCAAACATGGAATCATGACAAAGTATTTGGTGATTTTCAGTTCGACTTTGTTTGTCAAATTATTTGGTTCCAAGTTGAAGAAGTTTGGCAGAGTACAAAAATGCATATAAATGCAGTTATAGATGAGAAATGAACTTGAAATCAAATATAAATACCTGCACAATATTCGTTATGATCAAGTTAAAAAATATCTGCGTTCAGCATCAACTTTACTGAGTGATAACTAGTATTTAAATTAAGCCCATTCTACTGTTTATAAAGCAAAAAAGTAGGACCAGTTATTGATTATCTTCCCTTTGTTTTTTATCACAGGTGATCGTGCCAGCAAAATGGAACCCAGATGAGAAGAAAAACCGCGAAGAGTAATATATATATCTTAGTCTTATCTCCCCCGTTTTTGTGTGAAACACGATTAAAGTCTCAGTATTTAATAATCTCTGCATGCATTCCAGCTCAAGATTGCAGCAAATCTTTTTGTTATCAACGCACAGTCAAACCACAGCCATATAATGATGACATCAACTTCCAAGCAATGTCTCAACTCATATTTATTTTTCACTAGTCAAAAACATTTTTTCGGTGTATTTATCGTTTTCATTGGCCAATGATGTTACCATCATTCTGATCGGTCAGTTGACTGTAAGCCTTCTGTTCATAGGCTTAATTTTAAGTGAATATCAATTTTCAGTATATAAGTTTGCTAAGCTGTGAGGGGGCAATAGCTGTTCTGTCCACAAATCAACAGTCAAACCAAAGCGCTTTATTTAAATCTGTAATTTTATTGTAACAAAATAAAAATAAAGTACGGCATTTCTTCCCCTTGAACGCTCATACCTTGTAACAGTGCCAGACTATTAGGCGCCACCCTTTATGGTGAGCCAGCCATTACTGTTAACTGTGCACCGAGCTTAATTTAATGCTGTACCAGGCTTAACTGTATGGTGTGTACCAGGCTTTAATGTCATCTCTTCTAGCATTCTCTGTATTCTACTAAGCTGCTTACTCTGCTTTTCTTGGTTGTTAACTCGTTTTCATTTGTCGCCCATGTGCTTTGTTGTTTTTTTTAACATTTACTTCTCAGCAAATTTTTTTCACCCGAAACCCACTGCCGGCGATATTTTTTGCTTACTAAACCTGACAGCTTTTTATTGCATTCCTTTTCTATAATTTCTCACGTCGGCACAAACTTAAAAGCTGCCAAACTTTTTGTGTACCATTTGCCAGTAGCTTTTTCTTTTTATTTTCGAGCATTCGATTGGTGCTACTTTATTTGCCATCAACAAGCTGTAAAAATCTATAACTATGTCTTACTTTTTCCTGCACATCAGTGGTAACCATGAATTCTGAGTTGTTTTTTTATCAAATCCACAAACCAAGATTATGATTTTAAAGGTTGTGCCATTTGCTGCATTTTAATTTTGGTTGAATAAAGTTATCACCAGCCACAACGCTATCATTTAAGCTTCAATTTTCATTTTAGTGCTTTAACAGCTTAGACGCTTCTCATGCCAGTTCGTGTCGGGTTAAAAAATGTAGCTGCATATCAATGAAGTAAGGCTAAATTCAGTAACCATTAACTGGGTGGAAATCGCAAGGATATTATAATCCATATTAGTTAGCCTTATCTCAAAGGTCCCTTCTTGTTTTGTAAAAAGATCAAAAAAGGGGCCTTGGAGATTAGGCTAACTTTAACTGACTGTGAGAGTTGTCTACCTTTTCTACATGGTGGCGTAACTCCTAACACTCTGCACAACGGATACTCTCTATCTAGCGACAGGGAGCTTTTCCCTAACTCCCTACTAGCAATATGATGAAATGAAAATGATGATAGATGAGAGAATAACCATTGAGTATTTAATATAATAATTATACGTTTATTGCCAAAGGGGTGGCGCAGATACTTACCGTTTACATTTCAAAACAACAAGTTTGGGCTGATCTTAAAAAGGACGGCAAGGCGTGCCCTTTATTCTCAAACTAAGAGAGTGATATGTTATAGAAACTAGAATGCATCTTTGAAGTGTGAGGCCATAAAAGACCTCTTAAAATCTGCGTTGTCAAAACTGAATTTGGCACTGATCGCCAATGTTCAGTGACACTTTGATCTTAGCCAAAAGGCCAAGAAGCAGTCCGTTTGGCGCAGATACTCTCAAATGAGCTTGTATTTTACTCTCTCTCTAATATAAATGACGGAAAATTAACCAACCATTTAGCACTGTGGAAAAGTGTGTCATTTCCTGCTTCACCTGTACGATGTTCATATTTCCTTGTAGCATGCTTTGTCACCAAAAATATAACATCACACGATCACATTAAATATCACCCGTTACAACAAGATGATATACCTCAATTGTGATAGACACCATAATAATTATGCTTTTAAATAGGTCATACAATTGACTCAATCATTCAGGCGGTTGGTGGAGCATACCACCCTCATTGCGGACACAACCTGTCAGGTTCTCAGTTTAGATCAGATGATCAGACTATATAGCTAGAATACAATAAAAATAGCTCCATGTATATTGGTCAACAACTTTATCACATTATCTTACTTTGGTGATAATTTTAGATCGCACCATCCTAAAAGGGAGACTTTATCTTCCCCAAAATAATTCCTCATTGAACACTCATGAAGGCATTAGGTGTACGAGTGCTCATCGACTTTAATTTACAAATTTTACTCTTATGTTATGACTAAGCGTCTCATTTGTATCGGTTAGCTTAGCCTGTCTCATAGACTTAAGTCTATAGCCTGTCTTGACAAGTTTTTTGGTTGGGAAAGGGAACAGCCCTCCCCACCACCAGCAGAGCTTGTCAAAACAGGTTTTGATAAGCTAGGTCTACACTATTCAATGATAAGATAAAAAAAACAAATCATATGCCTAGTGTCTTCTCGTTTTAACCACACTGACTGGGGAAATTAATCTTCAGGGATTTGCAGGACCGTAGTTTAGAAAAAAGAGCTAAGAGAGGCAAGTCCAAAGGGCCACCAGGAAGGGTGCTGTAAGCTCCTCCCACGTAATATAAGGCATAAAATAAGTAAAATGCTAATTGCTTCTGGCATAGATTATTGAATGATAGTGTTTAGGCCACTGTATTTAGTTTTAGTTTTAGAACTACGGGCCTTGGCAAGATTGAGTAAGATTGAGTAAGATTGAGTAAGATTGAGTAAGATTGAGTAAGATTGAGTAAGATTGAGTAAGATTGAGTAAGATTGAGTAAGATTGAGTAAGATTGAGTAAGATTGAGTAAGATTGAGTAAGATTGAGTAAGATTGAGTAAGATTGAGTAAGATTGAGTAAGATTGAGTAAGATTGAGTAAGATTGAGTAAGATTGAGTAAGATTGAGTAAGATTGAGTAAGATTGAGTAAGATGGTTTGTTTTGTCTGAAGGAACTATAAAAATATGAAGACAAAAGAATTAATATAAATAATGTCTTGTGTGGAGGCAACTTTTTCAGACGCACAAATGAAAATATCATCTCTCCCAAGTATTAGCGAAGAGCCGAAGTCAGTGTGGAAATATATTCAAACTAGCTGCATCATCTACCATGTAAATACAAAATATTGTTGCGAATTTTTTTGTTAGGTTGGTATAATTTTCACTGTTCTTATGATGTTCTTTTATAGTGTTTCTCGATTTGACTGCATTGAGTGCTAGCTGCAGCCTAGATCAAGTTTGATTTTTTTTACCAGCAATAGAATTGCCCCCCCTCGCCCCTCTACTGACACGCCGATTTCCTTTTCACCATTTTCGTGCCAGTAGAGGGGGGGGAAGCGATTTCAACGCTGGCAAAATGGGTCAAACTTGATCTAGCTGCAGCTATGTATATGAACATTTACACTTGCAGGTCTTTGTGAAGAATAGTTATCTTACTCTCTTATCTTTGTGTCAGTAATTAAATCTGGCAGCTTTTGTTGTCAAAAACTCAGTATTCTACGCGGGCAAACTGTTTAGGCGTTGTTCATCTCTGTAGATTTGCCCCTTACTGGGTCCCGATATAATACCAGCGTTTGAGACTATTTGAGAAAATGAAACATTTTGTTTCGGTGTGCTATAGACTATATCTATTGAAGTTGCCTTTCCTGATGGTAGCAGGAAGGGTGAGATATACCCTCCCATCCTCCCTGATGGAAGCCAGTGCCCACAACAACGTGCTGCGGATATAGCCTACATCACAAGACTATAAAGCACGGAGAAAGAAAACTCTAGCTTATATATTAATTTCCTGTCCCTTGTTGTAAGTCACACAGCATACTGATATAAATAAACCCTTTATGCTGTACAATTTTATGTCCTATATCATAACCCTTCACTTCCCTTTTCTCTTAAAACAATTTGATATTAGGCCACCACCCCCAAATGTACATCACCAACATTTTCTTTAACCATCAAAATCACCAAAAATTCCCGAGAAAAATTGTACAAAAAATACTACATGAGTGGTTGATCAAAATCAAGTTGCATATCACATGCCACATCCTGAAGCATGGGCGGCAAAATATTAGTTGCCTTAGGGGCTAGGCTGCAATATCTGCGCCAGATTGCTCTCCGGTTACAGGGAGGTGTGCCTATTGGCTATGACCAAAGTCACTGCCAACGATTGGTGCCTGTTTCAGTTTCCGGCAGCTTGCTGCACACTCATGATAAGGAGGTCCTCTATAGCCTCACCTCTAGGATGCATTCTAGTTTACTAGGATGTATCACACTCTCAGCACGAGGACTTCGGGTAACTTACGTCCCTCTTAAGGGGCAGTCCACCCTCTGTTTTGTCATAAACAGGGGAGGTCAGAGTACACAAATCCAACCAAGCAAACCCCAGTATTCGATGGACTGTAGTGGGATGAAAGATTAACAATTTTTGTCTGTGTTATAACTAGTCAACAAGAGAGTCTCGGCGCCGCCTCCCTTGTTCTGAAATGCTCACAGAGGTGCATAATGTCTTCGAACAAGTTCAGCAAACCGGAATTATGCCCTTATTTTATTTTGAATATAAGCATTGAAAACATTATGGAGTGTGAGATTGAGGCAAACTGAGTTTAAATACCCCCTCCTTTACCCCTCAGCCCTAGAAGAGCTTGTTCCCTCTGTGAATGCGGATGAATACATAACTGACTGTGTACCAGGACGCCTCGATACGCGACATTTGTACTATCACTCTGCCACCACCGAGGGAACAAACATATTCTACCTTACCCCCCCCCCCCTTTCACATCCACTCCTTCATCCCGTCCTTTCTCATTACCCTCTGACTATCACTGCAAATTCTTCGAATAACAAGAAAAGAAATAACAGCATAATATGTACATATACATGGCACCAGTTGCTGTTGACGACGTTCTCAAAAAACATTATATTGTGTTCAAATTACAGCACACTCCATAAAGGATTTATTTACATCAGGATTGTTGTTCAATACAATAAATTAAGACAAAATATTTTTTTATAAAGCCGTGCTATTAGATGTAATCAGTACCTCTTGAATAACATAGCCCTAATTCTGACCCCTTCTCTATCCAAATGAATCAAGTCTGAGGACCCCTCCCCATCCTAACTTTATGCAAAACACTTAAGGTACAGAGGCTACAAACGATAAGGCTAGAAGGAAGTAGATGACAAAAATAAACACTCTGCCATGCACATTTATACTAGCTACATAGCTTGACATAGCTTGACATAGCTTGACAGGTACTATACAGTGTTTAAATCATTAGCCCTACAGTGTTGTAGCTTTGCGGTTATCTGCTGTAAACTTTGGACAAGTCGGCGATAAACTTTCGCTAACCTTGTTTACTGGGCTTCAAACTGGATTTCAACGCTAGCAAAATGGGTCAAACTTGATCTAGCTGCAGCTAGGTATATGAACATTTACTCTTGAAGGTCTTTGAGAAGAATAGTTATCTTACTCTCTTATCTTTGTGTCAGTAATTAAATCTGGCAGCTTTTGTTGTCAAAAACTCAGTATTCTAAACGGGCAAACTGTTTAGGCGTTGTTCATCTCTGTAGATTTGCCCCTTACTGGGTCCTGATATAATACCAGCGTTCGAGACTATTTGAGAAAATGAAACATTTTGTTTCGGTGTGCTATAAAGTATATCTATTGAAGTTGCATTTCCTGATAGTAGCAGGAAGGGTGAGATATACCCTCCCATCCTCCCTGATGGAACCCAGTGCCCACAACAACGTGCTGCGGATATAGCCTACATCACAAGACTAAAGCACGGAGAAAACAAACTCTAGCTTATATATTAATTTCCTGTCCCTTGTTGTAAGTCACACAGCATACTGATATAAATAAACCCTTTGTGCTGTACAATTTTATGTCCTATATCATAACCCTTCACTTCCCTTTTCTCTAAAAACAATTTGATATCAGGCCACCCCCGAATGTACATCACCAACATTTTCTTTAACCATCAAAATCACCAAAAATTCCCAAGGAAAATTGTACAAAAAATACTACATGAGTGGTTGATCAAAATCAAGTTGCATATCACATGCCACATCCTGAAGCATGGGCGGCAAAATATTAGTTGCCTTAGGGGCTAGGCTGCAATATCTGCGCCAGATTGCTCTCCGGTTACAGGGAGGTGTGCCTATTGGCTATGACCAAAGTCACTGCCAACGATTGGTGCCTGTTTCAGTTTCCGGCAGCTTGCTGCACACTCATGATAAGGAGGTCCTCTATAGCCTCACCTCTAGGATGCATTCTAGTTTACTAGGATGTATCACACTCTCAGCACGAGGACTTCGGGTAACTTGCGTCCCTCTTAAGGGGCAGTCCACCCTCTGTTTTGTCATAAACAGGGGAGGTCAGAGTACACAAATCCAACCAAGCAAACCCCAGTATTCGATGGACTGTAGTGGGATGAAAGATTAACAATTTTTGTCTGTGTTATAACTAGTCAACAAGAGAGTCTCGGCGCCGCCTCCCTTGTTCTGAAATGCTCACACAGGTGCATAATGTCTTCGAACAAGTTCAGCAAACCGGAATTATGCCCTTATTTTATTTTGAATATAAGCATTGAAAACATTATGGAGTGTGAGATTGAGGCAAACTGAGTTTAAATACCCCCTCCTTTACCCCTCAGCCCTAGAAAAGTTTGTTCCCTCTGTGAATGCGGATGAATACATAACTGACTGTGTACCAGGACGCCTCGATACGCGACATTTGTACTATCACTCTGCCACCACCGAGGGAACAAACATATTCTACCTTACCCCCCCCCCCCCTTTCACATCCACTCCTTCATCCCGTCCTTTCTCATTACCCTCTGACTATCACTGCAAATTCTTCGAATAACAAGAAAAGAAATAACAGCATAATATGTACATATACATGGCACCAGTTGCTGTTGACGACGTTCTCAAAAAACATTATATTGTGTTCAAATTACAGCACACTCCATAAAGGATTTATTTACATCAGGATTGTTGTTCAATACAATAAATTAAGACAAAATATTTTTTTATAAAGCCATGCTATTAGATGTAATCAGTACCTCTTGAATAACATAGCCCTAATTCTGACTCCTTCTCTATCCAAATGAATCAAGTCTGAGGACCCCTCCCCCATCCTAACTTTATGCAAAACACTTAAGGTACAGAGGCTACAAACGATAAGGCTAGAAGGAAGTAGATGACAAAAATAAACACTCTGCCATGCACATTTATACTAGGTACATAGCTTGACATAGCTTGACAGGTACTATACAGTGTTTAAATCATTAGCCCTACAGTGTTGTAGCTTTGCGGTTATCTGCTGTAAACTTTGGACAAGTCGGAGATAAACTTTCGCTAACCTTGTTTACTGGGCTTCAAACTAATAACAGGCAAAAAAAGAGAGCTGCTGTCAAAAGTGCGCATAGTATCGTGCTCGTCAGTGAAAGCTGACGCATCTGGCTTCTTGTGATTTGGGATTATTGTCATAGACAACTGACTACGCTGTCAGATTTCCAACCGAACAGGTGTCACACCGTAAGAGCTGGACTGAAGCTACTGGAATAGTTGGTAAGATACCTTATCATTGTTCGTTGTGTGTTGCTAGCAAACCAACCCTCGCATAGCATTTATCAGTGGTTTAAGTGGTGGTGCTGAAAACTGATGAAAACAGTTTTCTTGCGAAGATAATGTACCCTCCTAGACCTTGACCTTGGCAAGGTCATCACCGAACATGTCTTCATTGCTCCGTGTCTTGCCAAAGGTGGCTCACTGACATCGAGACTTCACTATTATCATGTATCTCTGATCGTTAGAGTCAATTTAGTACCAATACCTAACATGTACATAAGTAGTAAAAGTAAACTCGGGTCGTCACACCAAATTCCTTGTGATGGTACTCAAGCTCTGTGAATTATTTCACTCTCTATCGATCAGAGATATACATGCAATAGTATATCACATATGAGTAGGAGGTGGCTCAGTTGGTTAGAGCGCTGGACTTCAGCGTGCAAATGTTGAAGGGCATGGTCCATCGCCTACTGGTGGATTAGTTGGCCCCCCGGTGTGCTCCGACCTGCCTGGAAACAGAGAGCAAATTGGCGCAGATATTGCGGCCTCGCCAATAAGGCACTAAAATTTCACCGCATATGCTTTGGGATGTGGTGAGTGATTAGACATCTGATTTTAATTTTTTTAATCAGTCATCAATATGCAAAGGTAGCTCGCTGAACTCGTATCAATTCTTAATTCCTTAGGTCGATACGGTAGTTGGAGTTATGGCAGCGGCGGGGAGTAATAGGATGTCTATTGGCGTTGCCATAGAGCAGATCATATCAGAACACTGTGAATGTGGTATCTGTCTATCTCAAAATGACCTTAGGCTTCTACCGTGTCAACATAGGATTTGCCTCCCCTGTCTTGGTAAGTTCTCTCCATAAGTATATAAATACTATTGTTTATACGTTTATGGTTCTCTCAATCTAATCAATTTGCTACACTGCTATTTTTGTTACGGTTGTAGTGTTATTTTGCCTGCAATTGCCAATGGAAAGGCTGTTGAAGCCAGAAAAGCTGAGTATTAATATTTACGGCAGGCAGTTGTGTCATAACACGTCCTTGTGTTCTTGGTAAGATAAGATTTCATAGAATATTACATGCTTGTCTCTAACTAATAAACCTCACTAGAACAGTTCCTGTAGTTCAAGGGGAAAAAGAGAGTCACTGCCTCCCCTAGGAATCTAAACACAGTGGCTTAAACACTATAATTGAATAATCCATGTCAGAATCAGCTTCTCTGGGATTTCCGTTTACTAATTATGTGTCTTAAATTGCTTCGGGAGGAGTTTACAGTACCTGTCCTGATGATGTTTTGAACACTATCTGACTTTTGCCTCCCCTATAATTTTTTTTCGAAACTACAGCCCTGAAAGCAGATAAGATTGTGAGAAAGTCTAATAGTTTGCAAACACCAATTCCTTCAGCACTCCTAGAAGGTAATCAAAATTTAAAGATAATTTTCAAGTTCCCTTTGCCAAGGGCTTTAAACCAGCAAGATTTTAAAGGCACCTGATTGGTCAGTGACAACTTTTGTTATCACTAATGGCTGAGGAAGAAGATACTCCCTACATTTTGAGAGCTGATATAACTCCATGCAAAGCTTCTGGCTAGATGTTTAACCAAAGTCGATTTTTATATAGCTATAGACTATAGGCCTGAGATGGCTTGGTGGATTCTATTAATCCTTTTGAATTATCACAAGGTAGAGCCAGCATCCTTGGACTTGTCAAGACATATCATATAATATTGCAATACTTCAGAGTTTTCAAAATTATTTGGGTTTAGTATCTAAATTTTTATCGTGCATGGAGCTGACCAAACAACTTTGGGATGACTAACATAACGAGAAAACAATGTTTGTTATCCTATATTTTAAGCCTTCCTCTTCCTCACAATTTAATACTGGCTTTGATAGTCATCTACGAGGTGTGTGGTCTAAAATAAAGATTGTTTGTCAACATTCGAAGGCTTGTTATGTTACTGATATTATATATTGTATTGTTATATCAGATAAATAATGTCAGCAGAAGTGTTATCAGAAGTACTCCACCACCTAACACAGGTGAACCAAATTTCCATACTAGTACTCTATTTTATTATGTCATATTGTATTATATTGCATTATCATGTAGCCTCAATTAGAAATCACTTCTGATTGTTCAATCTTTTTTTGGCACATCAGAACATTAATCTTGACGTACATTTACATTGAATGTTTGGAGATTGTTTTGTTGATGGTAGGCAGGGTCATCATCGCAGTTTTGCAGAGTTAGTCTCTATATCAAGACTATCCAGCAGGCAGAATCCTCATTCAAAACATGGCCACTCATAAAAAGGTTTATCAGCCTGCTAGCTGAAAGAGTATCTTCAAACCAGGATGTAATCACCACCCCCCCAAAGTAGTGATAGCAAAGTCTCGGTCTCGGTCTTGGTCTCGGTCTCGTAAGCCTTGTCCACTCGAGACACTATCTCGTCTCGTCGAGACAGACACTCGTGATAAATATCGAGACTTGTTCATCATAAACACTGTTCATGGTTTTTGGAATTTTTGAAACCAAAAAATCAAAAAACCGTGGCTGATGCCAACAAAGTGGCAGTTTATAATTTTATCGGCATCGATATATGTCTCGGTCTCGTCTCGAATTTTGTTGATGTTTCGGTCTTGTCCTGTCTCGCCAAAATCTGACAATTTGCCATCACTATCCCAAAGACATTCTAAGGTTGACACTTGATATCTCGGGTCATCTACGACAGCAACCACGTTCAGTAATACACTCTCATACTAATCGAGAAAAAATCTTGCTGTATAGCCCTGCCAAAAGCTGACAATAATGATATTAAATTTGGCAAAAAATTGAAGTGGAAGTCGTACTTTGAATGGTTTTTGAATTATTGCCTCATTGCATCATGCAGGCAGCAGTGCGGTGCGGTAGCCAAAATCTGCTGCAGAGCATTCCAGGAACCTGGGAAATGGGATTTTTGTCTCAATCATTTTGAGTCAATCAAAATATTGCACAACTCGAAGCTCATAAAAGACTCATTGATATTACACAATATTATTTTCACAAAAAACAGTGAGTATTTTAAATTAGGCTTTTATCGAATTTCTATTGTGACGCCAGATGGGTCACAACGATAACAATAATAACCAATTTTTAGTGACTGTCCTTTTGTTTTAATACTTTATGGCTGCGATTGTCGATCTTATGACATCAGAATGACGCAATTGACACCTCCCAGTATGCATCATTGATACTCTCTGTTCATATTACAAAGCAGCTTGGAAATCCCTATTAAATGCCAACGCTCAAATTTTGCGTAATAAAACCGTTTGCTTCAATTTATAAACTCACCAGAACTGAGTTTTTGTTGAAAAGCTTTATTAGAGAGTAGCCCAGCTCCACCCCCTATTTTTACTTGACTTCACCTGGTAGGAGGAGGAGGGGGTCCATGACAAGGCGGGCAACTCCAACAGTGCTTCACTATCAGAGTGAATGAATCAGAGGAAAGCCTGAGGAGAGATAATCACAACCCTCCGAGTATATAGTACATCCCTCCTTGCTTTAACCGAATATTATTGGATGTAGGCCATCATAGGCAAGCCCAAATCATTTGTCTTATTAGGTTTTCGTGATTAACGCCAGGAAAGGAAATTAGCATTGGCAGGCTGGCTGTCTGTGGTGGATGGGTGCACCGACCCCTCCCCCCCCCAGATCCCAGACAACAGGCTAAGAGAAATCTGTGCATTTAATTAATGTCCCTCTACTACAAGCTGTAGAAAAATAATCAGCCAGCAACAACCTCCAGCTTATCAAAAAGGAATTTTATCTAACTATTTCATAGATACTGTGCAACGGAATAAGGAGAACTTTCAGTATAATTTAGTCTAGCTTGAGTTCTCAAACTGTTTTATAGGACACGCCTCCATAAAATAGCTTTTCACTCTAAAGCTACATTGAACTTATCATTACTTCCCCCTTGGTTTTACTAAAACTAGTATTAAACTTATCTTAATTATGCTTATTGTTTGTTGAAGGGCAGGATCGAGTTTAAAAAATGGAATTTGAACTCACAAATTTGATGGTCTATTCAATACGACAACTTTTCCTGTTTAGATAAGACTTTTTGATTCGCCCTTGTTGTATCACCTTATTAAAAAGGAACAAAACCTTTACAGCCTGTGAGTTTTTGGTATATCGTAATTTTAGGAACCGATGAATTTGGATAAAAGCCAGGTTCAAGTTCAATTTCAAGCCAATCCAAACAACTATGAATCATGCCATGCAACAATTTTTTTAAATCAAAGCTTATTTCTGACGGTGTTTTAGTCTGAGCCCCCCAGACTTCCCCCGCCTGACAGCCCCCCGGCGAGGGGTATTAGTCTCGAGCCCGAGAAGAAAAGGTAAAGTAAAGATAGTGATACAGATTTTAAGAATTTTCTAATCTCAAATCCGGTCCGAATCATATTTTGATCACGGCAACGACTCACACAATACCGGCAGCACATTCCTCACCTTCAGGTCATTTAGAGGTCAACTTTACTTGCCTTAGATGCGTTTTCGTTTCTTCAAATACTGCGGCTATTTCTACTGCTCACTTTGTGCACTATGCCTCGCCAAGCCTGCAGGTTTACACCAACCTCTAGTACCTGGTCTATGCTAAGATCTACATGCTGAAGGTCTTCGGTTAATACCTTTACCCATGTCGTCTTTTGGCCTCCTCAAGGTTTTTTGGTCTCGGTTTACAGCACCTAATTCATCACTGCTCTTGCTGGTGACATTGCTGGTGGGCACATCCTGAATGTATGACACGCGGAAGTCAGAAAGCAAATATTAACCAACCATGCTTTAGATTTTTAAGCTTTCAAAATTTTTCTTCATTGAAGGAACTGTGAGTCTTGCCCTGTTTTAATTTCTTAATAGGTTCCATTCCTACAGACCTCCAGGCCAGAAACTCTCCTCAAATATGGGAAAAAAATAATTCATAGACAGTGATGATAATCACCAGGGGGGTCTTTCAATCAAAATTCAAAACCTGACTAATGTACTATCTTATCATTCCGGCTCACTGCTCGATAGAATCTATATTACTTCGGAGTGAACGCTATGGCACCAACTTGTGACCAAAAAATCATTTATTTTTAGCGAAGATAATTAATTGCGATGATTTGGCTAAGGAATAATTCTTGTTCATTTTATTTGGAAGACAACAAGCCACGCTATGTATTTTGCCACTTAATATCAATGACTCCAAACCACTGCTGGTAAATATAGGCGCAATCAGGCTACCTCTTGACTATATTGAGTAAAAACTTGTCACCTTAAACTGTCATGTTATCTTATGTTTCAGAGAGGATTGAAGCGGAAGCGAAGCAGAGAAAATCCAAACCTAGATGTGCATACTGTCGTAAAAAGCTGCAGCTGCCCGCAAATCGTTACCCAGTGTGTCGACTCTCTAAGGCTATGAAGGAGCAGTGCAGCTCGCTGGTTATACAGCGGAAAGAGTCTCGCCCCCAAAAAATTGCAACAAAAACAGGTAAGAGAGTAGATAATGATGACAAACTAAGATTATTGCTTGAGCTAAACTCACAAGATCAATTTGCTTGCAACTTTTTATTTTTCAAATGAATTAATTCAACTAGCATTCTTTTTACGAGTACTGCAAAAGTGTATTATTAGTCCGAATTAAAATTTCTTGTTAGCAAAAATTTATTGTCAGAAGAAGCTTTTTAACTCAAGTTCTATTTGGCATTCTTTTGAATGAAAGGTATGCACCGATGTTAAGTAGGGTTATTCTATTTGGTTTTGCATCGTAGAAGGGTAGATAAATCTTACAATCTCAAGTTGATCTCCAATGCTGAATAAATTGCCATTGATATCAGTTAGAATTCCTTTGAAGTCTTCATGTTAGACACATAAGGAAGTAGAGAAAATTGGAAGAGATCATTGGCATTATTATCCATTAATAGATCCTGACTGTTTTCGTGAGTAATCTTCAATTTTCCATCTCATTCGTTTCCTTTTTCCATTTCATTTGCATGTCCTCACGTATATCAGTCCATGTCTTTGGCTGTGAAGGCTCTTTTCTCTCATACGCGACCAATTAGAAATTGTGAAATTACAATAAAATTTCTGCGGATGATTAGAGCCAAATAGTAAAGTGAAATTTCATTCACTAGATGGCTATGCAGTTACCAATCTTTATATAAAATGTTTACCTGAATTTTCAAGTTTGCATCTTTTGTTTTGATCTAAACACTAAAATCTCTGAACTATGCTACGATGATTGATCTGTACAAGCCGCCCTTCCTCATCGACTAACTACTTACCTAACTACTTACCTAACTACTCTTTCTCCAATTTCCTCAAGACAGCGCATCAAAACCATTGCATTTGATAAAAACCATTATGTCGCCAGTGATTACGCTCCAAATCTAAATATTTAGATGCCCATCAACAGGAAATCAAATGATTAGATTTTTTTTACTTTTTGCGCATAGCGAGTCGCAGGTTTCTTTATAGCTTTACTTTGGAACTTGTCGTACTCTCTTATGATCATAACAATAACAATCATGTTATTTTACTGTAGTATCGGCTAGTTCTTTCAATTGAGTTGCGTTTCTCAGAGTGCCCTAAATTGACTGGAGTGATGCTATTTTTTAATATTTGGTTCCTGTACCAGTAAAAATTAAAAATCAGACATAAATTAACAACGAAAAAATGGTGCAGCATATGGTGGTGCAGTCGAGTACTAGTATGGCGGCCGTTCGATTAATTTAGTTCGGAAATTCTGCCCGGCCGAGCACTCAGGCAGGCCAGGCATTCTGACTTCGGAACATAGGACCCCCCATCCCCACAGAGCAGACGCCAATCCTCCCTGAAGACAAGACAGCTCTGTTGTCTCCTCACCTGCTGTACAAATAATGACTCAGTGCTTGTTTATTTATCTGAGTTGTTTTTACAGATCCGATTGGAGAGTGTGAGTCAGTCAGCTGCAGACGAGATGTGGATGTTCGGTGTCGGATGTGTCACACTTACCTCTGTTATAGGTGAGCTTCTAACAACATACTGTCTCTAACATCGAGAAAACACTATTATCATGTGTATCTCTGATCGTTAGAGTCAATTTAGTACAAGTACCTAACATGCACCCGCCCCTAACTAGTAAAGTTGAACTCGGTCGTCGGACCTAACTTGTTGTGATGTTACTCATGCTAAGTGAATTAGTTCACTGTCTATCGATCAGAGATATACATGCAATAGTATCTCACCTCATCAGCGTGAGAATATACTGAGCTAGGCAATGTGTCAATAATATGAACATCACAACAACACGATAATACTGTCATATTAAACAACAATATTTGGAATAGTAATATATAATGCTACATAGGCCACAATGAAAAAACATTATGGAAGGAGTTATGCCCTTCTTTTGTATGAGGGGATAACTTGGAAAACAAGAAATGTTATTACTATGCAGGAGTTAAGTATTAGCAGAAGAAAAAGTTCTCCACCTCGGGGACGCTTGAAATAGCTAACATAAAGCCTAGCTAACATTTACTCACCCTCTTTATAGCACAAAGACTCCCACCTCAAGTAGCCAAAAAACAGTGCTAAGATAGGGACACAACTTGCTAAACTAAACTCTAGCTAACATTTAATCCTCTCAGTTATAAGAACAATATACATCATTCACAGGAAGAGGTCTTCAATTTTCAACCTCAGTTTTCAGATACCAACACAAATTCAAATTCAAGTTCAAATACTAATACTAATACTAATACTAATACTAATACTTATACTAATACTAATTCCTGTACCTACCAGTACCAGTAGCAACTTTATATGGTGTGATGATTACAGGTGTAGCCAGGATTCATGTTGTCCGAGGTTAGATGGACCATGTGAGACAGAAGATTTCAGACTAGCCTACCAAACCGCTAAGAATAAACTAGAGCAGCATTCTCTAGCACTCGAACACAAGGTATGAACTACAGTGAAAGTAATGGTTATAGTAGATAACATATAACTGGCATTTACATTTTAGCTATTTCTGTTGAAAGGTTGCTACAGGTGCATGAAAAAAAATTTACATACACTCAACCCCATAGACTTAATATAATTATTAATTATCAAGTCTATGCTCAACCCTCATCTTGCATGATCATGTATCCGAAAAAATTTCCTTGCTATGTGTTAGGGAAAAAAGGAAAAAAAGCAAATCATGTAAAACAGAACACATTTACAACAGTATTGTTAGAGTTGGTTAGAACAATAAGTTGAAGTATTGAGCTATAAAGCTAATCTGTGCTTCCTTACCACTAAGTCGGGTATCCACTAGCCAATGTGTTGGCTTTGACCTGATTGGCTGAATCAGAGGGAAAAAAGAGTGGAAAAAAGAGTGCCATAGCCAGGTCTCTGGAAGCACTTCTTGAGTAATAGTGTAACTGAAACTTAATTACTTTCACATTGACTATATCGCAATTTCAGGACAGTACCATCAGACCTTGATTGGTTCTCACCCACCCACCAGCCAATCAGAGCCAACACATTGGCTCACTTCATCCCACCATCCAATCAGAGCCATCACATTGGCTAGGCATTTCTCTTATGCAATTTAAAAATCTGTTATTTTAATCCATCACAGAAATCGCGACTTGAGGGCCTGATAAATAAAGATGTGAGGCTGATGAAATCACTGCCTGATGATAACTCCGAGGAAGCAGACGATATGTTCACTGATCTCGAGCAGAGTATAGCAGCAAGGAGAGGTCAGATCAAGGTCATAGAGTCACAGATCTGCTTAGACCACAGTATTCTTCAGCTTCGAAGCGTAAAAACTCAGGTGGAGTTAGTCATGAAAGTGAGCAGAATTAACTTATCAACCGAACAGACGACAACTTCAATTACTCGAAAACCAAAAAAAGGTAAAATTATTTCATCTTGAACAAAATTGTTGCCTAAATCATTCGTAGCCCTAATTCTAAGTTTAGTTCTAGTCGAATTGGGGACATAATGATAGCCACCGCAGTATAAATATACAACACTCAAAGATATTCAAACATTTTACACATGAAAGTAATGTTTTTTTCGTCAGATACAATTCAAATCACATAGGTATGTAGCCAAAGTGTTGGCTCTGGTTGGCAGGTGGGGAGAGACACCAATCAGAGCCAAAACTTTGGCTACATTCAGATGTGATTGGAATTGTATCTGACGACAAAATATTACTTTCAAGTTAAAATTGGCTAATTGGCTAATTGGCTAATCTGCATGACACCTAAATCAACATATGTATTGTTATGCAAATTATATTTTTAGTATGTAAGGATGATGACGGAGAGTGTGATTCAGACTATGAAGATATTGATGACTCATATGAAAACGAAGAAGATGTGGAGAAACTTCATCGTGATACCATTAAACCACCGGCTTTGCATCGAAAACCCCAGAACCCTATAAAAACACCGAAAACAGGAAATCCTGGTCGCTCTCAGCCCGTCATATCTCCCGGTACAGGACCATGCCCATCGTATGTGGAAATTATAAGTGAGGCAAACGATGCTGACTCTTATGGGAGCAGTGAAAATGACAAAGACTGCACACATAAAACTGAGCATAACAATAAACAGTCAAAGGGATATGATACAGGACACAGGACTCCTCATCATACCCGTCAAGGCTATCAAGACATGGGTCAGCAGGTCCTCAAGCTATCAAGTGGGCAGACAATTCCAGTAACAGTTGAGACAGCCGAGCTAAAATTGACCAATGAGAATCAAGAGAAAGACAATAACAGTGAAGTGAGTGAGAGTAGTGATTGCAGTGAGTCTGACAATGATGCAGGGGAGTATCTGAAGCCGATACCACAAGAAAACCCACCACTTCCACAGGAAACACCACCACTGCCACCACGTGCGACAGTCTACAAAAACCGGCCAATATCTGTATCAGACAATATGAGTGATGGGGAGGAGGAAGGAACGCTTGATGACGATCCTCCTCTGATTCCACCCAGGGGTTACCAAACACCACCTGCTCTTATTCCAAGGGCTAAAGCTGCTAATGAAACCACAATCAACAGCCTACAAGAACCAAAAGACAATGAAGAGCCACCACTGCTTTTAACTAGAGGAAGGCCACCACCAACTACCAACCATGACCTACACTATGAAGGCCCAGACTTAGCGAGTGTCACACTGAGACACCCTCCTCAGATGTGTCCAAAGAAATCTAAGAAACCCAGTGGCAGGGAAATTAAGGAGCCGGTGGTGCTCGATCGTACCAACCAACCAATCAGAAGTACTTCTTCATCTTTATCTGAAGAAGATAAGCAACAGAGCCTAAAGAGATTAGACTCTGATGAAAGTTCAACAGACAATGTTTTCATCGATCAACCGCCAAACATTCCTGTTGTTAAACGCGGCAGAAAACCCAGTGATAGACAAAATGTAGAGTCTGTGATCATCTTACCTGGAAAACGGAGTTTTTCATTGAAGAAAAACACCCCTTCTACCTCACAACAATCTTCTGTGATCTCCTCAACCGCACAGCACACCCCTGCAGTCACCTCAACCTCGCCGGCTAAAGTTGACAGTGATGTTGTAACACAAGAAAGCAATAGCAATATCAAGGCAATAGGCTCTAGTTTAAAAATCGGAATTGATGATGAAGAAGCCAAACTTGCCAAAGAAGGCAATGTCGTCAGCAAAAGTGGAATAGACACTAACAATAACAATGGCAGCAGGGTCAACAGAAACAACAACAAAGAGGTCGAGGTAAATCCTTCTGAGACTAGCACAACAGAAAGTGGTGATAACCTAGAATATGAGGTGAGAATTTAAGGGTATATCCCACCTCCTTGGTTTGACCCTGGACTGGGATTCAGGCCAACAATTTGGTGTTATTTAGTCCTCACAACCTCACACAACAACAAATTAAAAGCTAAAGGCCATTCGAACAAAGACACAAGCACACGGGTCTTTCCAGAAATGCACAATAGTGATACATGAGTAGATTACACCACAGAGGCAATACCCAACACAACCAATAATACAGACAAGGCCCCATTGTTATCCTGAAATGCAGGCTAGTTTGACCCATTTTTCTGGATGTGGCTAGTGATGTGACCTCTTGACCTTATTCCTGGTTCCTCTTTGTCACAGGGTATAAAACTGATCAATCACCCAGCCACACTGAGGCTTGTGAGACTGATGAATTTAGAGCCAGACGATCTTGAGACGAATCCGGAGTTGATGTCCGGGGTGAGTGCGGCGTGAGAGCCAGCAGAAGGGGGGATGGGGGAGGCTGGTCTCTTAGGCTGAGCTCCAGCTCCACATAGCATGCATTATAATAAAAAATTCTTTGTTTTGGGAAAAATACATGGATTTATTGTTGAGCTGTTCCAAGATTACGCCGGGATCACATTGTTAGGATATGTACCTCTGAATACCAGGGTCAATTAAGTTTGAGTACCTCATGAGTGCCCGCCTGTAATTCTAGAAATAGACCTTGTGCCGTCATTCTATATACTTGTGATGGTACTCAAGCTACATGAATTAATTTATGCTCAATAGATCTGCAATATACATGCAATAATAATAAATGATTTCAAAATATAACACATGCTCATACACTGTACACCCTAATATATATATCTGCCAGCGTTTCAGGAACCATATCCAAAAGTATATGCAAGTCTGGCACCATTCTTATGTATGAAATATTGTTGTGTACTGAGTTTTTAATTTAAATGAATTAAAAACTCACTTATTGACCTTGTCATTCCATTCAGTATCAATATTAATCTTAAATATATCCAATTCTGTATTTCAGATAATATCTCTGATACAAACTCATGGAGGTCTGGAGGCTGTACAGTCTGAGCTTGATGACCTTGAAGCCACACGAGAAGATAACTCTTCGTAGCACAGCACATAAAAGTATACCTCTCAAGGGAGACAACTCCGTATACCATGTCATCCAGAATCGAAAGAATAATAATTATTGTCTCTATGTCATATGGAAACAATGTTTCAGGTTTGGGACAAGGACAACTTCTTAACGTAAAGACTAATTTTGCAGTTGCAATGACTTTCGTCCCAGCTTCACAGAAAAATTAACTTGGTAGATAAAAAATAAGATCATGCGCTGCTATGGAACACACTAAACTCATCACAAAATATTATCATAGCAGATTGATATACTTTTGTCCTTGTTTATATCCAATATATTATTTATTTTGTTATCAAATTTATCAAACCACTCTATAAACTATTCAATGATCGAAATAAACCATATCTCAATGTCTGCAATCTGTATTCTGTCCCATGATCAGTAGCTGGCCAGGCTCCGTTTTACACATAAAACCCTCTATTATTACTGATCTTATTAGCCAAGGGTTACAGACTTGTTAATGTGGAAAATTATCCGTCAGCAGTGGTCTGATGGTTGAGGGTGCGGACTGGTGATCTGTGAGGTCCAGGTTCAATCCAATCGCTGGCATTCATTCTTGCTTTGGTACTGGTGCGCCATTTATCCTTGCAGAACGGGACTAAAAATACCTGAGGTCCACTATGTTTGCCCACCCCGAATGCAACGAAAAGATCCCCCTCTGCTTCCTCGGTAACAAGAGTAGCCGGAATTCCTGTGGGCAAGGGTATAGGGTGCGGCTTGAGTACCATGGGTCATTGTACCTGGACTCTAGAGGGGTAATCCTCTCCACAATGAAGACTTAGACTTGGTACAATATCTGCTCATGTGATGATTTCTGCAGGCAAAGAGTGTGCCTAACAATTGATGTTTTGCCACCAAATTGTCGTTACTGACCTTAATTATACCACAATAAATATGTATACCATTCTCTGTCACTGCACGATATCAGCGGGTATAGGAGTTTGCAATAGCAATGGTAGTGACGACCCTGTTCAAAGGGTGTGTTCCCTCAGGGAGTTTGAGTCACACTCTCTAATAATTCATCATAAAACTCCACCGATCAACCAATCTCCTGGCGATTAATAGCAAGCGCACCGACCGGCTGCACCATCTCACCAATGATCGGTTGATAGCTCCAATGAGTAACTCTGCTATTCACTACTCGGAGTCACATCGCACCAGCTCAGACCGTTGCACAATTTCTGCCCTGCGCAACACAAGGGTGTTTTGGCTCATTGCTGGCACCCATGTTTTTGCCATGGTAAAATTAAAATATTATAGCTAAGAGTTGTGTTCTTTTAAAATGTAAGAACACAACTTCTACAATAGGCTACTCTTCATTACACTGCTTCGTGAGTTTTCACAGCAGTTATAGAAATGCCTGTTGCTGCGTTTCTAGAATTACATAAGACTCGTTCAGATTATTTTGGTAAATTAATGATATATATATATATATATATATTCAATTTTTATTCTGGAGAAGAATAAGTCCTTTAGGACTGACTTGTACCCAGAACGGGAGTTTACCACGGCTCATAGAAAAACACGGCGTCAAGTTTACATCAAGTCTTACTTGGAAGTCAGAGATTGGCTTATTTATGATTGGCTTTAAAGGAAGTGGTACTTAATAACGCCAGTTGCTGTCCAGGTGCAGGTGTTGTGATTGGGATTCAAGCTGGATAATCTGAGGGTTGCTCGTACGAATCCCGGTCACCACACATGCTGCTAAAGGAGGTGAGCTCTCCGGACAATAGCCTAGATTGCCCACTCCTACCTTGTACAGGGGCGCGCTAAATTGAATTTCATGTATATGCTGCTATGTAAAATGTTTCATGTAATGTAACGATAGCTGGACAGCTACTAATAAAAAGTGATTTACATTTACATTTACATACTCAGCCAATCCTGTTTGCTGGTCTAATGTAATATATTGTTGTTGCTTGCGAAATGAATATCAAGTGTATCCATTAGTGAACCGTACGAATCCGAATTTTAAACAGAATGACTTCGAATGATTCATCAAGACACTCCACTAATGATATTAGACCTGTACTCCTCAGGATGTTATAGCAAGGAGTAACAGTGTTACTCCTTGGTTATAGTTTACTGAATCACAGAACAAACCCCAGCAAGTTATGTTTCAGGCATCAAGCTGTATCTCTTTGTTTGACATTTTTATAGTGTTTTTATTTTGTTCACAGCGGAGCACTTGACACAACAAGCGTGATATTATCATAACAATGAAGCAATACACTATTGAACACACATGATGCATTCCACTATCAGAACGGGTGCATCATTTGTCATTCTGCAACTATGTTGGATTCCCTTACGTGCTAAAAAGGTGCAAAGCTATAATACAAATCACATAATAAAGTGCTTGTTTGTTAAAATACTTGTCACAATAAGATAAAAATATGTTTATAAGAATATTTATAATGGAGAATAATTACTAATTTCATATGCGGTCTGCTGTTGTGACTCATAAAGGGTGACTACAAATCGCATCAATGTCAGAGGTGACTAAAGACATGAAACCGGGAAGTCTGGGACAGTTTGTCCGAATAGTTTAATGCGAATAACACAATCGAATCTTTTAAGGGAAAAACAACACATAGGGAAGCATTGAAAAAGTACCATGACAGTGACACGCAGGAGTACCTCTTCTGTTCCAGTAGAGTGAATATGTTTTTTTATTTATTTATTTATTGAGGTTTTCTAAAAGTTTATAATTAAAGCAAATTAAAAATAACTTGTTGACCTGTTGACCTTGTTGACCTTGTTTTGGATTATTAAACAGCAAACAGACACTGACAAAAGCATAATAATATAACTGGAAAACAAAACATAAATAGTAAAAATGTGAATGCAAGGTGACATCACAACAATTTATATCAATAGTATTTATATTAGCCCTCAAAATAAATAATAATAAAATTAAAAACAAAATTAGCTGCGTGACAAGGCTTTAGTTAATAATTATAATATTGGATGTGAGATAAAATTTAGGTTTGTGAAGTATGATGCAGCATAGCCTGTCTTGACATGCTAGATGCAGCCTTGTGCCATGTAAACGTTGACAACCCTCATGTATGAGTGGCAATGAGATGTCACGATTTCCTTTCCAAGTTCAAAATATTTTATGAGTTGTGCTCCCATGTCAAGCACCTGTTGCTTTTTCATGCGCATTGGTATCAATGCGCCGACTCATGGATGCAATGGGGTTATCATCATTGTCATTGTTATGATAGGTAAAGCAAGGTGCCCGTGATTCAAGTGTCATAGAGCTAAGGAATTTTTACTGCTCTTTTTTGGATAACCCTCACTATTTTCAAGGATTACAAAGCTTTAAGGATTATGTCATAGATATCTGCTACAGATCTGGATTAATATCTTGTTCCAGCAATGGAATCTAAGTGGATATCAACTGTTTTATCTCTATTTTTGATACTGCTACAATTTTACATCTCAGGTAAGTGGATTGATTGTTGTGGCTTAAAAGTAGTTGGAAATTTAACTAACTAAAATGAGTGAGTGAGCTATGTATCTCAATGAGTGAGACTGGCTGGATATAAGAAGTTGGCATGTCTATGATGAATCTATCTATGCAAATTAAGGCTAACTTTGGGGTGTGATTCATTTTTACCTGGAAAGTGAAGTAACAATAAGACTGAGTAAGACCCATTAATCTGCATACATTGAAAGCCTGAAAATTATGATCAAGAATAGTTGGAGACAGGGTCAAATTAATAAATCATTTGGCTATTGGAAGGGATAGTGTAAGCCTAAAGAGTTTTCACAGTAGGCTACTGCAGTTCAATTCTCAGACCCTTATTTGACCGTAGTCCTTGAATTGGTGGTTAGGTTGGTCCCACTAAGTCAAGAGGATATGGTAGAGTCTTTAAGACATGGAGGTGCAGACAGAATCATTGCGATGGAGAGGATGCCAATGAACGCAGATAGACTGATGAACAAACTTCGTTGGACAAAAAACAGACTTGTTCCCTGTACTAGGGCTACTTGACTTCGCCTAAAAATTGTGTTAGATTTTGAAAATGCTTGTTCATTGGTCAAATCGCTGACTATCAGGTTAGTTTCCGAATCTGGTCCTTTCTGCTGCAAATTTTGATCTTATGTCAGGCATATGCAATGCTTGCTGAGCCAAAAAACTGGATTCCTAAGATGTTATTGAGTCTCCGTCTTTTTATAGATTTAGACCTATACGATGTCTGATTTTGAAACTAGTCGAAAGTGAAGAGACCAAAAAACCCATAAAGTTTCACAATTGTATCCCTGAAAAAAAATCATAACAGCTAAAGGGTCAAACGTGAAAAAAAAGGTTTGGGGTTACTTGTTAGATCTGGGTGTCCGTCTTTTGACTGTGAGGGTCAAATTTTGAAACTAAGTTTCTTCAGTGCTGATAAAATTCTACACACTTTTCGTGAGCGTAAATATTGAAATTGTTATCAGCATACGTCTGTATTTTTAGTTTTAATGTTGTAGACGTATCCATATGTAAACATAATATTTGTACTGCTTGTCTTGTCTAGTTAAAAAGGGCTAGAATTACTAGTAATTTAGTTGATAAAATTTGACCTTTAGAAACCTCTCCGCATATGATTGGAAGCACCTGTTGAAAGGCTTCATATAGGCTGTCAGTTGTAATAAATTAAATCTGGCAGCCATCACTTGCAGGGCCATAAATAGTGGCTGAATATCGTCAGCTAGACCAACAAGTAGAGCAACGGTGGTGATGGGGTCATGAGAGGGGTGACGGCTAAAACTTCTGAAATTATGTACAAAGAAAGGGAGTGATAAGACTGTTGAGTGGTTTGCCTTGACAAACCAGCAACTTTAGCATGATAGTTCCTTGGCAGGATTTGTGTCAAGACTTATTTGTGAGAGTGGTTTGGTAACAGTAGCAGCACAGACAGAGCTAGATTGTCTAACCAACTGGGCAGGTTAGGCTGTATTATGAGATGAAGAGTAGGCCATTTCTGTAAATTGGAGAGGGTGATTGAAATTTGGCAATTTGAAAGTTCTAGATTTCAACTTATAGAAAATCATGATTTTGGTCGGTTTAGTAAAAGTTTCAGGGGTCACCTCGTACTGATGTTGAAGAAGCTACCCGTTTTTGTAAGACTAGTAGTTCACCAAAACAATCGAAATATTCAGCACTCAGTATTTTGTATGTTGATTTGATGCTTGACTAAATCAATTCCAACACACACTTCTATTGTATGTATTTATAGTCCAAAACACAAATGACTCACAGCTATCTCATTAATAATGCTGAATAGTTTTTTATCACATCCATCGATCGGCAAATAACGTTTCGATCCCCTACAAAGAAATATCTCACCTTTCTTGTATATGTAACAAGTGTTTTATTATCGAGACGTTATGTTGTGCATTATGTTATGCGTTATGTTGTGCGTAATGGTGTGAGTAGTATTTGACTGTGTGTGCGTTGTGCTAAAACAGTTCAGTAAAAGTTAATTGGCTTGTGATGACTGTAAAAAGCTATGCTGTAATATATGTATTACCATGTTTGTCGTAAAACACTCAAATACCTTGCCCCGATTGGTTGTAAAAGGTTGGATTGGGGCCCGTTATCAGGCGTAGACACTCTAGTCTAGGGTTTATGTAGAACCAGATGTAGGTCTTGTATCGATCAACTTACTCTTCCCCATTCTTGCCAACAGTGATCCTTATAATGGTCCATGATGACTCACATATTGTTTTGTTATGTCTAAGACTGACAGCAATACTTCATCAGCGCCAAGGTTTCCATAATTGATCGAAGTTCCATGAACCCTCTCTACTCTATAAGGGACGATACAAGCCAACCCTAGACATACCCACCCCAATAAATTTATAGCGTATGTTAAGTGCCGATACTTGAATAGAAAATTGCCTTTATTACCGTACATCTAATGGTCACTTCAAGAATGATATTTGGAATAATAATTGGGCATAATTACACTGCGTATAAAATCATAGGCCTTACAGGCAAATAATACTACCCAGCAGTATATGAGAAAGTCTGCTAGAGAACAAAGAACTTTGTGTGCGATGAGAGGAAGAAAGTATCGGGCGATAGTTTTTGGGCTCTTATTTTGTGATATTTTAGACTATTTGAATGTTAGTTTTCGTCAAAAAGTTTGTACCCAGGCCTTTGGACTAAACTCGGAATTCATCAAATGAACTGGTAATCAGGCATTTCAGTGAATATTGTCCAAGCACTTGTAGTTTCTGTGAAGGCCACGGGTTTGAAACCTCCAGCAGCTTGTGTAATACTACAGCAAAATTAGCTCACTTTTTTTCAACCGCGGAATGGTGGGTTACAGGAAATAGAACTGGTCATATTTATTAGAGCATTATTTATGGTTTTATGGTTCATAATCTTTATATACAGCCAATCCAATGTAATTAAAACACAAATCTTTTATCATGGCTCATTCAGTTCAAAATAATTGAAGCGATCAAATTTCACTACATATTTCTATTCAAGGGCCCATATCTGATTTTGTAAATTGTTTATATTGCAAATAAGGTCTGAATAGCCAAGTTGATCAAGCAATATAAAAGATGTAATTAAAACGAGACTGGCTGAAATTAATGGCCGATTATTAATGTTTTTAATTACTTGTTTTTGATGTTGAATTTGCTGCGCATGAGAAGACATAATAGGAAAGTTCAGAAGGTTTCAGCTGTGGATGTAATAAATCAGAGAGTTCCCACAGAATGATGGCTATATAGCCTATTCAGAGACTATAGATATATCTATAGTCTCTGGCCTATTAAAGAGTTTGACTATGATACCAGATACTATAGATATCTATAGTCTCTGATGATACCCTAGGAGAAGGAGTAGTAGTATTTGCAGCATAAATAAGAATCATTGCCTTTTCACACTTTCTTGGAATAATAAAAATATGGCTAGCTTACTTTTATGCAACTTCTTTATGTTTTCTATAAATTCCTGCCTTAGCTAGCTAACAATTTTATTCACCAACATATAGCTCATTTTTACTTCACTAGGGTATAATTTAGTTGGAGTGGTTAAGAAGCTGGTACTTTCGGTAGAACACCAGTTTGAATTGACCAGTTCTCTGTATCTTACAACTTTTAATGAAAAAATATAACAATGATAGCGCATTAGAGCTGCATTAGTTGAAAAATCACCTATAAATTAAAAAAAAATGTCTTCTCTCTTGGTGGTTCTACACTTCGATAGGCGGTATTAATCTATTCTGTGTTCTTATTTTGTAGATGCCCAGGTAATCTCTTGTTATCCAAGTCCGTGCCAGAATAATGGCACATGTGTATCGGCGGGCCGAAACAACACATACTGCAGGTAAGAGCTAAATACCAAACTAACTTAGTTCATATATTACCTGCATCAAATATAATTATGTGTATGTTTAATGGAACAGAGAATGACTTTAAATTGTGAAGTACCTCTCTCTCTATCTTTGATAAAAAAATTGCACTGTTTTTTGGTGAGTTGTGGTCTGGATACTCCGCTTGTTTCATCATAACTCTACAGGTGTTGGTTGATGATGATGACACAAATCGCAAAATAGGAGGGAGGATTGATACATTGCCGTTGTTTGTAGCAATTTGTAGACTTAGTAAAGAATTGATGGCTTTCCTGTCTGGGTTCATCTTCCTATAATTTGAGATACAACTACTGTAATTTAGAAGTCAATGACATTGTTCTAGGGTTACATGTGAATCCGCTTCACAAAGTCTGTGTTTTGATTTCATATTGGGACATTTCTTGCTGAAGTTCAGCTGCTTAGTTGATTTTGGATTCCATTTTGGCTGATGATTTAGGCTCCTGACCTTGTTAGCAATCGACCAATTGAAAGAGAGATTAGTGTCGTAGGAGACAGGTGTGCCATTAATTCACTGAATGGCCTTTCTTTGTTAAAAGCTCAGCGGAGCAAAAGGGAATTTATGTGTGTGTGCATTGTATCAATTTGAAGAAAGCTTATAAGATGCAATCCTTTACATTGTCATATCATCTGTCACACTAAAGGGGCTATAAAAAGAGTTTTGGAGAAGCTTTACAAAAGTTTCCTTCTCTAAAACCTTGTCACCTTTCATTACAATAACAGTCTCTAGCTAGGATAGCCACTGTACAAATTTTCTTTTTGTCAATGGAAGCAGAGTGTGAATAATATGGCTAATTTTGAGATCATCTCCACTGATTTCAGCTAGTTATTCAGTAGCCACTCCTTGGTGTATGATAAAAATGGAATTGGTTGCATATGTTATTTGGTGTATCTTTATTTTAGCCATCATACAAATTCTCTTTTTGGCAATGGAAGCAGTGTGGCTAATGTCGAGATCATCTCAACTGATTTCAGCTAGAATCAGTTTGTGATAACAATGGAATTGGTTGCATATGTTATTTGGTGTATCTTTATTTTTATCAGCGTTTTGGTGCAAATCCCTTCAGTTATTACCTAATATTGGCCTGTTATCTGTCAAAGACAAATAAGAACAGATTGGACAATGTTATCAAAGCTGGTAAAGTAATCACTAATGAGTTCAGATTGTCATTGTCATGATTTTAACTGATGACTTGCTGAAGTCTGTCAGCCGGACTGCTGCTTTCTTGTACCAATGACAGTATTTATAATCTTTGGTAAGACCATACACGAAATGTGACAGCCATTGTACCTTTTTGCAGAATTTGATTGTGAGCTCGCAAATGGGACCAAACATTGTGTAGCATTCTGAACTCTCGATGTAGCCTTGTGCCGTAGTTAAATTTAGAATTCTAAAAGTTTTGAGAGAATTTTCCCAGATAATTTAAGGTCGACGCCGTGACAGTTATGTTTAATTTACATATTATTGGTAGATTTAGAAGAGTGCCAATTAATTGGTTTTCAGAGACTGTCTTTGAGAAAAGTAAAGAGCTGTTCGCTCTCTCTGGGGAACAGTCATAAATCCGGTGTATTGTTTCATATTGATACGGACAGAATTTCTCACGCTCATACATAACTCCCGCGGGAGGCAGCATGAGCGATACTACAGGTACAAACAGTCATAGACTAAGAACTACTGCAACATGTGTAGGGCCGAGTAGGGCAGGCATATAAATCCCCTAGCTATCGTGATCAAAGCCTCTAGTTCTCAGTGATGTTTTGGCTGGTTTGGGGATACTGTCTGACCCCCTCACTTACTGAGATAAGAGACTGCTAATTGGTAATTCATAAAGTATTAGTCATTATGTTACATTTTGAATAATAACGCAGGGCAATGCTCAGTTCTGGTGATGCTAGTTAGCCCAACTACAAAGGAATGCTTATGCATGCCGCAGCAGTAATACAAACGATAAACTTTGGCATGAAATGATGTTTGTGCCACAAGTATGGGGAATATTGTCTTATCTTGATTTTCAAAGAATCACTGGGTTGAGTAATATGAAAGGAAAGAAAACCTTGGTGAAAGTCGCAACATTGGGCGGCCTGAACTGGTGAATGCGCCAAATTTATGGGGAGGTAATCATCAATTGAGACATGAACTTCAAAAGTATATTCCAACACTCTCCCTGTTTTCTCATTATTACTCTATCCAACATCTTAAAAGTTTCTCCTTTGGACATTTGAGTTTGATTGATTGAGCACAGTGGCTCCTACCAGACTTATCGTACAAGATATTTGACTCCCGTTGTGGTTAATTATACACATAGTGTTAGTGATGGAGGCGGCCATTGCTTGTTGTTCCAGTGGTTTTATCTGTCTGTTTATGTAATCAGACTTTTATTGTTAGGGCTCTGATTGATGACTGGTAGTGATGAATATGTATGACTGGTTTGGGTTATATAGACAGGTTTGAGTTATATAGACAAGTTATAGATATTTTCTGTGTCTGGTGATGACTTGAGAGAATGATTCCATAAAAAATTCTGTGTTGTGATCAACTGGTTCCTCAAAAAGATTGGTTTTAGTACCGTTTTAAGTAGCCACTGTTCAATGATTTGTTTGTCGTCTTGGCCTTGAGGGGGGTCATGTCAGCACGCTGTCAATCATACTAGGTATTCTCAGCTGACAGCATTTCACAATCATGACGAAACATCCACAAGAAGTCTTTTGCTATTTCTTAAACTACTAAAACAACACGAAATGCTCTGTCTGTTGAGTTGGATATGAAAAAGGTTTACTGAATGTGTCAGTTTGGTGCTAAATTATTTCCAATCTTACTGAGTCTTTGTAGAATGTCTTATTTGTGTCTGAATGAGATCAGATAAGCAGTTATGTCAACACAAGTATTCTCATTTCTAGAGACTCCCCATTTCAAGTATCTGTGTGTATGAAATTCTAGTCTCTCTTGAGCTGCAAATGGGTGTCAAAATATTTTAGCATGTCTGCTCATTATGTTTTATATTCAGGGTTCTTTGTTGTGCTGAGTCGTTACTCCCTGTGAATCTACTCCCTGTGAATCGGGTGATAGATCTAGCAGCAGGGCTTTGATTTCCCAAATAACATGTGCCCTAGAGGAGTAATAATTGAAAGGACTGGTGTCTATTTTAGCTGCCTGAAAAAAAATCTCTACAGTATAGCATTTAGTCGTATCTTGGTTCATTGTCTGGTAGGGCTCTGTTGCCTGTTCTCAGAGGTTTTGAATTTGTACTAAAGCCCAGACACTAAGGTCCTCTTCCACGCCCTGTCTAAACTTTGCCAGATTTCCTCATTATTGCCTTCTTACTGGAAAAGCTTTTCAATTGAAAATTGTTGATTGATATGGAGTCATTGATCCGATATTCCACTTAGAATAATCGATGGTAGTTTGGTATGGCAGGATATGTCAATCACCATCCATATTTTTATAAGGTTGTGTTGGACATTGGCTCGTCATACTGATGAAGCAAACCATGTGGGCGGTTCTGTGATGCTGGGACTGGGAGAGATGTTAAGCTGGTTTTTGCTGAAGATGCTTTTTGGCAGCACGACAAAAACAGTGTCACTACCATACTGAAAAATGAAAATTGCGTCCAATAAAACACCTAAAATTATGCTGGTGGTTAGCCTTGCTTGATCATTATTACCTTATATTAACTAAGTTTGACACAATCAATGGATTTATTTGGCTGCCTTGTATTTCACCTCCTGTTCAAGGTTTGAAATCTGAGCTCTAGACCTATGATTGCCTGTGAACAATTATAAACTAAGAGCTAAGTAGCAGCTAAGCTTATGGGATTAGTATAGAAAGGCTTGCTTATTATTACCTGCGCAGCACCTAATCAGGACTATGAGGTGCTCGGTTAGTAAATACTAGGCAGGCAAAACTAAATCCCTGACTGATAACAATGGGCTGTGCAACTCATGACAGGGCTTTATTTTCACACCTAAATCTGTGACATTATAAAAATACCAAATGGACTCATTATTTTGACTAATCCCAATAGTTAGAGAGGATAAGCTGAAACTTCCTTTGTTTTAAAGCCCTGATTAGTCACGAATATGAAAGGAGTATTAATTCTCAGTTAGCACCACATGGGATGTTGATTTTAGGGATTTCTTTCAAAGTTGAAACCATCTAATTACTGGTGAAGCTTTGTATGATATATTTGACTGGTAGAACTTTTGAGATTTCAACTTGTTTGACAGTGAATTGGACTGCAGTCTCTCAAAAATGAAACCAGTGACTCCTAAGAGCAGTGTTTGTCAGTTAATGGCTACCGCAAAGCGATAAAAACCACTTACAATCCAATTCTTAGTTATCAAATTGGGTTGAAAAAGCAGTAAAGTTAAATTTGACCTGGTATGCTAAGATTGATGTTATGTTTCTTGAGAGTGTGCTGTGGTCCACGTTGTGCCTTGTATGGCAGATTGCAAATGAAGGCCGAATAGGAAATCATTACCATGGTAACTAAGTGAAGACTTTATGTAATCCTGGCTAATCTGAAGTATAATCTAGGGACTTGTATTGCTGTCTCATCATATTCGAAATGAATCTTCCACTTGAGGTAGCGAGATTTCACTCTCTCAAAAACTTAAATGCCACTAAATCACTAACATCCAGAGAGAACACTGAAAAGGAGACTTGTAGAAGATGAATCATTCAGATGATAAAATTTTGTTAGTTTAGATAGAAAAATGAAATACTTGCTTGTCATTAGAGTGAGAATGGGTAGATTGAAGTTAAAACTAATTTTGAAATTTCGATTTTAATTTGGAAAATTGAGACAAACTGTGTTAGTCAGCTGTCCCCTGCACTGCAGACAGACTGGATTCCACCTGTGGCAGCAGACATCAGACTCAGTGAACAGCAGCAATGTTCGAACTAGCTAACATCTACTCAACCTTACTGGGCTATATAAATTTGGTGCTAGCTATCATTAAGTTACCCCCAACTAGCTAGACTCTATAGCTAATATTTGTTTCTCTAGGGTACATAATTTGTATATTCTCCAGCACCACTTTCCAGCCTAATATAGCCAGTCATGGTCACATGTTGCTGATTGTTGGCTGCTTTAGTATATAAAATGGAGACAGATAATCATAAATCTTTGATCATTATCCCCGACCACAGGAAACTGTGCTGCGCACAAACATTTCCACTTTGAATACGATTATACTAAAAACATCAATCATAATTTCCATAATATCTCACAGGTTTGTGTGTGATAATGTACTTCACACACATATCATGACTCCTTAGCGTGTAGGCCTAGGCAAAGAGCTCCCAATGTGTAAATTTGGCTCTCATCAAAACCATACTTACTCTTGGAGTAGATTGACCTAATACAAGTCAATAAACGATAAAATGTAGTCTATGTATCATTTTTTTTAGGGTTATTTAGTCTTTTAGGTGATGATATATGGCTGTGATGATTCTGTAGCACTTTGGGGATCGGTAATTCCTTGGAGCCGGCACAGTTTATTTTCTCTGGCTTTGAAGCTGTTGCCTATCGAGTCGGGCTGCTGATGCTGTTTTGTTTATGGTTTCGTCATTCCTGTATTCTTAGTCTGGCTGTCACAGCTATGCCCTGTTGTTTTCTCAGAGACCCCCAGGCAGTTGTTAATGAGTGACCCTCTTAAATGACTACAACAGCTAATAGCTTCATTGTTGCTTTTTGAGTCTCTCCCTCCCCTCTCCTCACTATCATTAGTTTCGACTGAAGCTGTGTTTGTGTTTGTTCACGATCAACTTGTACTCAGAAGGGCTCGCGTCAGTTTGTATGGGCTTAGTTTTGACAAGGCCAAATCACTTGTTGTAAGGCCTAGTAGACTGTTTAACTAGTGTAGAGGGATCAGATTTCATTTATTACTTTCAAGCACTTGATGTCATTTTGAACATTTGGTAATAGGCTGTTGTCTATCGCAGTTTAGCAGTTTAACAGTTCCGCTCAGCTAAGTGTGGTTCCTGGGCTCCAAAACCCTATTTTGGTCAAAAGGATGTGGATTTTGTTATTTATTATGTTGTTCATGCTAAGGGATGTATTCGGCAATATGTGGTCTGTGTTATGCGCCACACATAACACATTTTTTATGTTGCGGAGTGTTATGCGCATCAAACTATGCATAATGCTTCATTCTCTTGGTCATAATCATCATAAATCATGTTCTCTCTCTCTACTTGGCGGTGATGAGGATAAAATATCCTCTTTCTCTCATGAATGAACTCTCTTTCCCTCTCCTCCTCCTCGACTCTACTGAAGAGCTCTCGGAGTGACTGTTGACTTTGGTATTTGGTGTTTGATAATTACAGTGGGTGATGGATGTTTTCTGGTTGATTCCGTGACATAATTGTTACTTGTTGCCAGATTGTTAAAAGTATCAATGGCTTTTGGCTGCAGGCAAAGATCTTAGATCTTGTTCGGAACGCTCACACCAGTCGTGGGAGCTCAAAATAGCCAAGAAAGGCATGACTCACATCACGCAATGGGATTTTCGCAGTTCTCCACAGATTCTGCCCATAAATATACCGCACGGTTCTGTTTAAGATTTCCCAACTGACATTTGTTTCAACCCTCTCCATCATCATGCTGTTGTGATAATGTAAAACATCGATGAGGCCTATTTTTGAGTTCATTATTCAAACTTGTTAGCCCTCAAAACTGTTAGCCCCCAAAATTGTTGGCCCTCAAAACTGTTAGCCATTCAATCATTTCTCTCTTTTTTTACAGTTGTACCCGAGAGTGGACAGGGACGTTCTGTCAGAGTACTAACCCTTGCCACCCGTCCCCATGTCAGAATGGATCCCCCTGTGAGGTGGTGAACACAGAAACTGAAGTGGACTTTGATTGTCGCTGTCCGCTTGGTTATGTAGGGGCGCTATGTTCTACACAGCATAGCGACTCTGCATGTATAAACTCACCCTGCCAACACGGTAAGTGATCCTGGGGGGTCTTTCAATTAGAAAGAGTGATCCTTTACTAAAGCAAGTTATAACTATCACATCGCTCCAAATTATCACTCACTTGGTGTTTCAATTAGAGAAAATCGCTCCCAAATCGCTCACTCAGCAATCTGAAAGCGAGACCACCTAGCAGGTATCGCTCACTCACTGAGATGGCGATAAGATTGCGATTTTGGCGGTCTCTAATTGAAATACCCCCCCAGTATATCATATATATATAGACACAAATGTGCAAAATGGAACCGTTAGAATGAGGTGAGGTGTTTCGAACATCCCAAGAGTGTACAACTAGGCAAAGCCCATTTGTTTTCACAATCACCATGAGACATGGCATACTTGATTTTTGATTTGGTCATGAAGCAAACAAGTCTTCAGGAAGGGTGGAAGCTCTGTGATGGTTTTATTTTGGAAGGATGACCAGGCTAGCTACTGTGGAATTCTTAAACTAACATGCGACTTAAATTTTCCATGAATAAATTTGCCAGCTTTCTCGGTCAGCTAATACGCCAATGCCCCAAACAGGTAATGTGATTTTAAATATTTCAATTGTGGTTTGGTTCCCATGATCAAGTTTGTAAAAAATCACTTGTTATTTATACATAATGTTATTGACATATCAAAAAGTGACAGATTTGGTTGTTGAACCGAAGACTGTCTCCCCACATTCTAGAGACTACTTCTGCTGAAATGATAGTATAATGGATCTTGTGGATGGATTGTGGTCGGTACTATTAAATAGATCTCAATCTCATACATTAATTCTGCGATGTACATTCTTCTGAATGTGCCGTTTACATAATGTAAGGTCAAGGTTTTTTTTCAAGCAAGGCCACTTTCATGACCAAAATCGGAACAACTGTTGCATCTGAATGTGAGTCAATGAAGTATCTTGATCACAATTAGTGACATCTGTGTTGGAATGACTAAGGGCATACCTATGGGCAGAATTGAAATTATAAATGATGTTGAATTTTCAACATTTCATGATGCTTGCTGTTATAACTTGCTCTCTTGTTTTAGGAGGTACATGTGTTCTAGAGGGTACACTAGACGTTTATCGCTGTGACTGTGTGAGCGGCTGGGGAGGCCAGCACTGTCAGGCCAGAGATAACTGTGCTTCGAATCCCTGTCATAATGGTGCTGTCTGTACATCAACTGCTCAAGGTGAGTCACCTTGACACTTCAACAACTATCGATTACCTTGATTTAGATATAGAATTAGAGGGAGAACCAAGCATGGCAGTGTCCGATGTTCAAATTGAGACTGCAAGTTATTCATAACTGATGCACTGGTCTCATCATCATCATCACTCAGACCGGATTTGTCACTCGAAAAAAGTGATAGACCTTCAGCTGTTGTCAAAAAACAAATTGACAATACAGCCTAAACTGTGAAACCAATTGAAAAAAAGTGACATGGCTGCCGCCGGCAGCAATTGAACAAAAGTGACACCACTGCCAAATTATTTAGGCTATATGGAAACACGCCCTTATGCGTACTCTTTTTAAAATTGAGATATGTATGCTTTCCAAAGGGCGGTATATTCAATGCGTGTTGCTGACCTTGCAGACTGCAAGCGCATCATCTGGTTAGCAAATCTAAACATTCCTTTAAATCACCTGCAACCTCCCCGATTTTCTCAAGAAACCGGAGTTTTTAAATTGCCTAAATGGGAGTAACGCACATAGCTAACTGGTAATAAAATATGATATTTTTTAGCAAATTGGTTTCGGCTGCCAACAATATGTCCGACGTTATGTTATATATGTACATTGTACTGGCATGTGCCGACGCTGCGTTTTCTAATGGCCTACAGCTGCCAAGCTGTGCTATATTGAGCCAGCCCTGACCTTCAAAATAATCTCATAGCTTTTTTTTTTAAATTGTAATGTCTAGAATTCCTTGAAATATGAGAACTTTACACTCGCTGTTTTCAGCTTTTGGTTAATAATTTAAGTTTTTCGGAATTTGAAAAGGGTTGTTTTTGCTTCTGCTGTCAATTCTGAAATGTAGGGGATGTTTTTCAAAAATAGGGGATGATTTTCAACGAAAAAAAGGTATCAATCAAGGTGGCCATGCAGATCACGCTATCCACTGTTCATTCTACTCTGCGTGTTGCCCTAGAGAAGAAATTTGAGGGGAAAAAATTTCACCATTTGACACAGGCCTGAAATACCTGAATTGAAAGCTAGCCAATGTTTACCTCTCTAGTGTAATGCAAGCTAGTAGAGTTGTACGCTCTTGTACAAAAGAGCAACTTTTCCCACACATAGCGTCCATTATTGGAGCTCCCATACAAGCTTTCAAAATGTTATTTGATTGATGCACCATTATAATGAATTGTGTTTAGTGTTTAGATAGCACTGAATAGCAAACACAAAATCGTGTAGTGAACACAAAGCCTCAGCGAACCTTGTATTCATTAAAATGTCTTTATGGCTGTCTCTTGTATTGAATTTGTTATTGTTTAACCTCATTAGGCATCGAACCCCCCCCCCTCTAACGTTGTGCATTGTATAAGTTACGAAGTAGCTCTGACTGTCTTCCGATTGTTTTTTGTTGAAAGCTAATCAGAATCGATGATTATGACATTGACATTGGTTGAAGTTTGTTTTTGAGAAGTGAGATGGCTACTTTTTGTGAAAGTTTATAGTGTGGTTACTGAGGCTATCATTACTGGTTAATTTGATACAATGCCTTAGGAAAGAGGATAAGAATTAGGCAATTTAGACAGTAGCATTGCAAAGTTGAAAAAACTGGAATTATAATAGGATTAATACCAGTCATGTTTTGTGAGCTTAACTTTATACCATGAGCAACGGATATACCGGTTAGATTGTTGTGGCCTGTGAAACACTCTTCATACTTAAGAAATTTGTTATGAAAAATGGGAAATGTTTGACCATAACAGGAATAACAAGTATTGAAATGAAATGAAATGACAGTCTAGGAAATCAAAGGCTGATCCTTGCTCACATAGGAATGACCCATTGTCTGAGTGAGAAACGATAATAGTTTTCCGAGCTAGTTTTCCGAGCTAGTTTTCCTGACGCTACCCCCATGGGATTTATCGAGCGCTTTATAGTTGGGATTGTCACATGAATTTACAAGCTTTTGATTAGCTAATCAAGCATCTAGCACCAGTCCTGATGTCTCATCGCTTTGCCTGTCAAGATAAATAAGAATTAATAGACACACTGCTCCGGCTGATCTAGGGGAGGCAGGGGTGCTCTGCGTCCCCTAGAATGCCGGCTAGAGTGGCCTAAAAATGCCATAATTGAATAATCTATGTCAGAATCAGCTCATTTGCGACTTCCATTTGCTATTCATATCACTAAAACGCTTTGGAGGCTGGGGACGCAAGAGGAGCTTACAATACCCAACCTGGTGTTACTTCCCTCAAGTATTTTCGCCCCCCCTCCCCCCTACCATTTTTCCTAAACTCCGGCCCTGAGATACGCTAGCTTCTGCTGATCTATAAGTATTTTAGTTTGTATGATGCTCATATAATCATCAGTCACACCAACTAATGATCATTGATTTATACAATTATCAAAATTAATTTCATGTTTAGTTTAACAGCAGCACTTTTTTCCCACCGTTACTATCAAGGCAGCGCAAATTTTTCGCACGCTACCAGAGTATTGCCGATGATTGGTGGCGTTAGGCGTGTAATTTTTAGGTCGGAGTGTGTTTTAGTATTTTTCCTGTCGATTATGATGAAGTGATATGATGTGGAAATTCCACCTGTTATTTTGACCTAGATGGCACAGCTGTCGCCAAGTGGCATGCTGTCGCAAGTGCTTCATGTGACAGCCTGATGAAATTTGCTGCGCTTTGTTGTCACTAAAGCAGTATCAAAGTAACATTATCGGTGCCAATTTTTTCCAATCGTGATGAGACCTTCAAAATGCCGTGTCACTGTCATTTACGCCTGAACTCAAGATGATTTTTGGACATCTATAACCAGGAACAGAGGAGGAGGGTCTGGTCGGTCTGAGTTGAACCTATTCAATTAAAACCCAAAGAGTCTTATCCATTTCTGTAGCTGTAGTCCATATGTGGGATCCTCTTCACATTGGCCCTAATATGATAAAAATATCCCCTCATGCAATATGTGCGACATGTTCGACATGTGTGACATAAAAATTCACCCCACACATCTGACATTGTTATGTTATATATTTTGTAGGATTTGAGTGTCAGTGTGCTACAGGATACACTGGTACAACATGTGATAGCGATATCAACGAATGTCAGACTTCGATATGCCAGAACAGCGGGACGTGTGTCAACACACCCGGCTCATTCTCATGTACCTGCGCTACAGGATTCACAGGTATGTAGGCCCTGCATAATAAAATCGGAGAATGCATCGGTAGTAACCAATGATTTCACTCGTTTGTTTCGCTGATTCAAACGAATTTTCTATAAGACTGAGTGGGGATGTATCAATTGGATGCATCCATAGGAAAAAGTAATAACAAAGCGGATACGGTTTTCATTAGGAGAGCAATCTCTTATGTTCAAAAAAGCGTCCAAGAACACAAAGTATCATGTGGAGGAGAATCGTTAAACTTCCAGTGATTACCTTGCCATGTTGTCTTGCTGGTTGGTCTCTGTTTGTAAGAATGTGTTGACCTCCAAGCTGTCAGCGTTTGATTTCTGGCAAACTATTCACCATTTCATAGATCTATCATGCTTGGATGGCAAACGACCCCATTTGACAGATATTGGATGAATAAAATTACTCGATCAAATATTTATCTGACAAAATTGATGGCCCATGCCTTCAATTATCAGAATAGCCATCAGTAAATTAAAGGCTGTTTTTCCTTTGGTAAGGGCGGCGGCCATAACCTCCCCTATAGTTCTGAAGTGGAGCTGACAATTTGAATATTCGAACCCATTGAAACTAGTAATGAATTTCTTTGATTGATTATCATTGACGTACCTATTTGAGAGACACTTGAAATTTTTTGACAAGCCTTTTACATTAAAACAGTAGCCAGGGCTTGGTGAGATAAGCAGTTGTCCTGTTAGATGCGGCAAGACCTCCTCCGCAGATAACATGTATTTTCATGGTCTGGATATTTTACCTTTGCTGAGCGTACGGTTAAGTGGACGTGAAGTAGTTTTAAAACGTCTTCAGCTTATTATTTTCAACCTAGGTACAAGTTTGGAAAAGCATGGGAACCTCTTGCGAACTAGGAGCAATGTTTTCTAGAAGTAGGCTTGGCATTAATTTTCTCTGCAATTGTGAGGTTTCCAGACTGTTGTTTATTATCTTCATGCCTGGAATGCTATAGGTCCACCCCCTCCCCCCCGCTGATTATAGGTGGGGGATTGTGGTGACACAAAATGAGGAACTTCAGACTTTGTGGGGCCATTTTCAAATTTCCACTTTCCTAGATTGGGAGTAGCTCATTACTTTTGGTTGCCTAGTAACAAATTCTTCCAGAAATTCTATATGTTTATATGCATTCCTAAATAAAACTCCTTCCTCAGACAACAAACGAGACAATATGGCAAAGCAATGGCCAGTGAAAGTGACTATAAGTCACTAAATTCAGTTAAAGTGACAAAAACTTGTTCTCAATACATGAGTTGTTAGTCTGACTTCAACCTCTATTCTTGTTTTAGGTGCTCTGTGCGAGAGCAACTATGTGCCATGTAGTCCTTCTCCATGTCAAAACGGAGGGCAGTGTTATACCAACTCACCGACAACATACACCTGCTCATGTGTTCGGGGATTCGAAGGTAAGTCCACACCCGCTGGCTTAGGAATAAATAAATGATGACCTGAAGTTTTTTTCAGGTACTTTTTACTAAGCTGATTGGTTTCCTAGGGCCTCAAAGCAGTGGTAGTCGGTGCTGTGACTCGATTCACTGGCCAGGTTCACACTCATGCTATTCAACCGCATTCCACTTGTTCGACCACTCTCATCGGCAAGCTGTTGCCAGTCCAACTGAAGAGATTTAATGGATTTAGGTGAAAAGTCAAGTTATTGAGGATTATCTGCTAGGCTTACATCACCAGCTAGCAGTATAATCTCTATAAGTCAAGCATTGGGGGAAATTACTTCTCTACTAAGAAGTAGAGTTATGCTTGCAAACATAATAAGCCTATATGTTTGTTCACAGAGGTCATTGTCTGGTTTTTGCGAAACCCCAACAATGTTTTCTTTTGGTCAAAATAGCTCTCAATTCAAATAAATATTGAACTGTCATCGGTAGTGGTTTGCCATCCATTCTATTGGAGTGGGGTTTCTTGGCATCAATCTGACAGGCATTCTGTTAGAGAGTGATGCTTATGGATCATGCTTAAATAGAAAAAACCATCAGTATGATATCGTAATTTGTGGCTGTTAATGGAACTGATAAGGCAGTTTATGTAACCAATTAATGTAATGATATGATTTAAGGAAAGGTTCCAATTATTTAGATCAATCAATAATGTAGTTCCTATTGTTTAGATCAATCAATCATTAAAAGGTTCAATCAAATGATTGATCAGCTGAAAAGAGACTTTTATTGATCAAAATCAGTATGATATAACCTGTCTTTCCATCATTCAACCAATCAGATCAATCACAATCAACCAAACAATATTTCCAATCACTTTCAATCAATGTGACCAATCACAATGAATGAATCAATCAATCTGACCAATCACAATCAACCTAACAATATCGCCATTCACAATCAATCAATTAATCAGTTATTCAATTAATGAATGACTTTGATAATAATCCATCTTTATTTTACAGGAGAGAATTGTGAGGTGAACATAAATGATTGTGTATCTAGTCACTGTGATAACCGAGGTACTTGTGTGGACCTAGTAGATGACTACAGATGTGACTGTCCATCTACTCATTCTGGTTAGTACTCCTGAGTTTAATCCACATGACAATGATTCACTGAGCTGGGTTAATGCCACTGGTATCATAGAAAAGATATGGAGTTATGTCCAGAAGATCATAATTCATAAGCGGAGGTGGAATGAAGTTGCAGCTTTGCAGATTAAAGGTGTTGAATCAGCCACAATCCTATAAAACATATTGACCACTCCAGAAAGGCTCGAAAATAATGTGTTATTGGTGACCAGCACTTCACCTTGAAAACAGGTCATAACATAAAAATTCAACATCCAGCTAGGCCTAGTAGTAATGACCTCACATTGTTGAAATAAAATGCACATTATATTATAAAAATAGATTCTAGTCAGCCACCACCTCTAAATTGGTAATAAAATGGCGCCTGATCTATGATTCGGGAATGAAATACCTCCAACCTCCAGGCTCATTGATGCAGTATTTTTCCAAGAAAAAGGTATTTTATTGGTATAGCCATGCTAGCTCTTTTGAGCTGTACTTCAAATTTTCTCATTTTCAAGTTTTCATTTTTCCATTTTTTTTATTTACAAAATTCCATTTTTCCATTTTTGTCATATTTCCACTTTTTTTATTTTTCAGGACAACACTGTACAGAGGATGTGGATGAGTGCCAGACTAACCCTTGTAGGAACGGAGCCACCTGTCACAATGAGTCACCAGGATATCAGTGTATCTGTGTCAACGGCTGGGAGGGACAACACTGCGAGACTAACATCGACGACTGTAACCCTAACCGTTGCAGGTATGTGACAACTGACAGCCTATTGATATAGGAACATGTTGATGGGTATCCCACAATGCACTTTCTGGAATTCCCAATTCCACTAGGTCAATGATAATTTTGTTGTTGTGAGAATGACTTGGCTTTATTGGAAATTACAGGCTGAAGTTGCATTTTGGGTATTTTATTAGTGTGAACATGCTCTATTTAAATGTCTGTAAATTGAGGGTGAGAGGGAGTATACGGATAAAACATGGTAATAATATATGTAACTGCCACCTTTGATGACAGCCAACTGTCACATCAATAGTTATTTTCTGGAAGTTGGGGCGGGGGGGGGGGAGGGGGGTTTTCTGCCTCAAATGCTTAAAACATATTGGTTGAGGATTGTCTCTACTCGCCGTGATAAATGGAAGTGAGTAATGAAAGCTAAGCATATTTGGCCCAGATATTTTCCGGAATCATATCTATTTCTTGATTTACCAAGAGAAACCAAATTGATTAACGGCGCCAAATCACCCCCATTGCTTACTCCGGGCTGATGATCAAAAGACATCGCACTCACGTCCCCTGAGACAATAGACATTATTGACTTTCATAGTTTGCCAAGATCTAGTGGGTTTCCCTTTGTGAGTAATACAGCCGTCCAGCGGTGGGAAATCAAGCCACTTAAAAATTCACTCATACCTGTAACTGTGACACAGGTCAGCGATCGCAAACTGCGTAGTGGTGATAGTCTTGAGGGACGAGATACTAAAATCCAAGTGCTCTGACTCCATTGTATTTGAGAGCACTTAGGCTAAAGGAATAATATAGGAAAGGGAGGAGGGAGGATAGTTCTGGCACATAGTTATTTCTCTGCTTTGACTTAGAACGGCAGTGGAGAAATTAAACTAAAACATTATAGCTATTTCAGGTTACAAGTTTCAATTTTAAATTTACAACTTGAACATATTCATTTCTGACAGGAATCTAATGTATCTTTTAATCACTGTTAAATTTTCGGTCTCTTCAGTGTCAATGTTTTGGACTGCATAAGCCTGGCATCGCTTTATATCACAGCATCATTTATATAAAGGAATGCTCATCTTGGCACATTTAGCTGCCATTTTCCCACAGTTTGAAAAGCTGCCTCATCACAACAAGCTAGCATTTGTTTTGACATCGCGCATACAAAACATACAAATAATCTAGAAAGAAAAAAATGGACCTGAGATGAACTATATAACCAAGCTATGATGGTAACAAATTGAATATATTGAGGGCATTGTTCAAAAGAACTGCTTATCTATTTTTCTTGGCTTTGAAGTTGCGCTAGCAAACGTTATCTTGTCGAATTTATAATCTGATAACGTAGGTGAAAAGAGTGAAACATGTTGATAGGGCACGAATAAAACCTGGTGCTTTTTGAAACTTGAAACAGTCCGCCCTAACACTGAGTAACACCTTGCTATCTGATAAACGGTGTTTTGTGTCAATATTGCAATTTTTCTGATGGTCAAATATGATTTGATATTTATTACTAGTCGGCGAATATGAATCATAATTCATTTATTAAACTATGTAGCAGAACCTTTTTTGGGAAGTTGAAAATTGAGCAATTATGGATGCGTTATTTTGAAATAGATACAAAATATTGACAGACATGCAGGATGCCATCAAGACCCTCATGGCATAGTCAATTTTGAATCCAGGAAACTTTTTAATGACATATATTTGGTTGCTAAAATGTGTTTTAACTCCCTGTCGCGTCTCTTGGGGATGTGGAAGTTGCTGTATTGATGGATGGACTGACTGAGTAATACTTATGCTGATAGGCAGTAAGCTAGCAAGTCCTTCACGTTGTTGAAACCATTGCCAAGTTTAAAGCAAGGATACTTTTCGGTTGCCAAAGTGTGTTTTCATTGTCATAATATTGGAGAAACTCTATGCCAATGGTCAAGAATAGAACCAACAGTTTTCATGTTGAGAAATATTTTAAAAGCATACCACTACCAGGGTATATGAGGTGTTGCTAATATGATTTTAATGGGCTGAGATTTGAGTTTAATAGGCTGAGAAATACACTGATACAAATCTGTTATTCATCACAATGTTTTGAACACAAAAAGATGTTCATTCTGCAGACATTGATCAAAGAAAAAATGAAAGAATTTTGATGATGATGTATTGACTTGAACTGAAATCTGGGAAATTTTCATCAGATATAAAGTCATACATATCATCACAGAGTAAAGATATATCCTTACTCTGTGATAACATGAAAATCTGTGCATAACCTGGTCAAAATTAATCTCGCTCCTCTGCAAGCATGAAGACATCATTGTCAGTAAACCTAAGTTTATCAACCGCAAGTTTCACCTCAAGAAATAGCAAGTGTCTTAGCGGAAACAGGTTTGATTGCTGTTTCTGTTTGCTGAATTAGATATTTTTAACTAAAGATTTTACTTATATACTCGATGTCAAATATTCAAGATCTTATTCCTGGTGACAGTTTGCTAGGAGACACAGTTTATGCCCTTAACCGGTCGATTGTCTCGAATACTTGTGTAATTATCTGCCCTTATCACAAGGTGTACATGGTGTCGACACAAAGGGCTACCCTGGACGCGTATCAGTGTGCTATAAGGGATGGGTACTGATAATTAGTTACACCTTTCAACTCGCCGCTCAGGGTAATAGAAGTGTATGCATGCCTACTATAAGGTGTTTTGGCAAACCTGCACCATGGTAAAATGTCCAAACCTCATATGCCACTCCGCCATTATATACCATATTGATTGACAGCAATTTTCATCATTAAAATTATGTTTCTTCCAAATGTGTCAAAAAAGCAAAACAAGAAAACAGAAGACGTGAGACATCTGTGGACTATGAATCCGATCGGCTGTATGTTATAGTTTTGCATAACTCGAAATTAAAGATTGCGATCCATGCGTATTTTTTTTGCAATTTTAGTCTTTTGGAATTTTGTATTTTTTCAATTCGGTTTGAAATAGATTTCTCAAGTTCTTCAAGCACTTGGGCTATTAAAAATTGTAATTGGTTTTCGGGATAACAGTAAGAGTTAAGCGTCCCCTGTCCACAACCTCTGAACAGTAGCCGAAATTGCGTGGTCCTATCTCCGCAGTTATCTTATTTAAAATTTATACTGATTAAAGTATTTTGAATCATTACACCTTATTTTATCTTATAACGGCTGAATTGCAACACCGATTTGAGGTTGACTATTACATAATAAAAGTGGTGATAAAATACTCAAACAGTGAGTAAATTGCGAATAACCCCAGTTCTTAAACCCAATGCAACATTAAGTTTGAAACGGCAAACCCTAGCGATCTAAGTTGAGATGGTGCTGAGGCTTTGTCGTTTAGAGTAAAACAATGTATACCCTTATCTAAACCGTGTAAACGTCCAGGTGGCTATGTCCAGGGCTCTCGCCTTCATGTGGGAATTATTTTACTTAAAGATAGCGTCATATATATTAACAATTACTGACACCTTAAATTTTAGACTAGGTTCTGTCAACAATAGGGGCGATCAGCTTCCGCCGCTACACAGAAGTAAGGTTCTTGAGGCTATTTTAGACTGAAATGCTTTTGCAGAAAGTAAAGTTTAGTAATGATTCCAATAAGCGGTTATGAAATTTAAAGATAAAATGTGTGGGCATTGTGATAAGAACTTGTAAAGCGTGAGAAAATTTACTCAAATAATGAGAATACTCCTTCAGTGTTGTGTACTTAAGTCCATATTTAATTTGCATTTAGGTGGAAGTAGAATTAAAAAAAATTACCTAAAATAAATTGATATTTTCAGTTTGAAGATAATTTTGACTTGTTTTTTGATTTTCAATTTCAACTGACATGAATATACAATTTGAAAGGAAATTTTAAGCTTGGGAAAGTTTACAATTTTTGACAGGACTATATGTGACGGAATTGAAAATTACCATAGATAAGTGAAGTATTAGAAAGAGGAAGATGTTCACCATTACTCAGGCTTGAAGAAGTAAAATTTACGACTTGCTTATAATTACTCTATATCATCACTGTTTATAAACTCCCACAACTTCTAGCTTAGATTGGTGCTAGCTAACATTTAGTCACACAACCTAGCTAAATTAAACTATAGCTAATTTATTTGTTATTTATGTATATCTGAATTTTCCTATCATCCTTTCTTACCTGGCTCATGTTGGCAGCCAGACAAACATATAACACATGCTAAGCACCACATTGATGACATGGTGTATACTTACTGCCTAACAGTAAATTATGGGAGAAAATTACAGACCTGTGCGTAGATTACAATCTTACCGTTAGAGATTTACTGTCAGATAAAAACAAACACAAAGACACGAACAAATAAAGTCACCATATCAGTCATGATAGCTAGAGTGGCCAGTTAAGCACTAAGGGGGTACTAATATACCCCCTTTCTGAGACTGGTATGGCTACTCAAGCTAAGCACACTACAGTTATATCAGTTATTATAGCTTTAGTGACCATCTCTGTGCTAAGGGGGCACTAATACACCCCCTTCCTGACACTGGTTTGGGTACTCAAGCTAAACGTACTACAGTTATATTTGACAAACTTTTGTGACATAATTATTTCTGTTAACTGCCGAGGGATGAAGAGATAATTAGTAGCCGGGCATGTCACTCAGTATGGTGGTATTTTATCGCCACTCGAATCTGTTTCTTACCTTGCGGCAAAACATGTTCTACCAAAATATACATTCTACTACTGGCTGAGTCACTGTCCTGATGTATAGGGTGCATGGTCACTGAGGTTGGACAGCTCCCAGCCTATGAATTTAGATGGCCTCCTCCTACTGGAAATTTTCACCACATTTGACAAATTCCAAGGCCTCTCTTCTGTTTCTTCCCTTATATATTGTGGCAAAACATGTGGAGTTGAGTTTGAACTTTGAATGCAAATGGCTTCTTCCTACATCAGGCTGTGGGAAATGGAATATATGTTGTTTTTACTGGAAATATTCACAACATTTTACAAATTCTATGGCCTTTCTGTTTTTCACCATATTTGACATATAGGCAATGGCCTCTCTCTAATGCTTTCTTCCCTTATATTTTTGTCTTGGTTATTTTTCAGACACGGAGGAACATGTTATGATAGAGTAGCTAGCTTTGTGTGCGAGTGCCCCGCAGGTATAACGGGACTGCTGTGTCATCTGGAGGATTCGTGTGCGAGCAATCCGTGTCATCGCCAGGCTAACTGTGAGGTCAACCCTACAAACGGTGAGTCATATATATAATAATATATATAATAATAATATCATGAACTTTATTTGAAACGGATCAGAGCACAAGGCAAATGGGATCATGTTTTACAGTGATAAAAATGGGCTATAAATGGGACAACCGTATGAAAAAGATACAAAATGTTATGCTGTAGCTGATAATAATCAATGCAAATTATTTGCTGGCCAGGTCATGTAAAACTGAATACTCTTTATCAGATATATTTATAAAACAAACTCCTCCCCAACGATGCCGTTCGATGTGTTGGTCGTATGAGCTATTGATGGTTTCTGCTGCCCCTTTGTGGATCGGGAATGCAATGATGTAGTAACGCAATAAAAATAAAATAGCGGTTTGATTAATTTCCGAAAACACTTTTAAAAATACTTCTCTAGTCCATCGGTCTGTAATTTAATTATTAAATGGTCTTGATTGATCAAAAAACATGGCCTCAGTATGTAGATCTTCCCTATAATTTAAATGCTTCTAAGGTTTTATTGGCCGAAAAGCCTGATATGTGTTTCTAAGTACTCGAACATTAACACCACTCCTTGTGACGTTTTGACAGTTTTGAAGTTTCTATTCACAATAAATTTCGACACTGACAGTGTTTATAGCTGTTATTTAATGTATTCAGTGAAAACGTTGATCAACTATTGTTTTTTACTTGATATTCATTTTCTGAATTGGTAGTTTGGAATTTGCGAATTATTGATGATCAAATATCGGAACTTGTCAATCAAAACATGAATTAAGTAGGCGACGTTTGGATTGTCATATTTCCAAATTACTAATTTTTGATGGCTCATACAAGCTATTTTTGGTAGTTGTGCAAGTAACAGAAGGAAAAATGAGATGGGAAATTAGGAGCGTTTGTGTCATCGTTGACATTGAGTCAATATTAGATTTTAGATCCATTTTGGATCCTGCTCCAATTAAATTTCCAGTCATTCTGAAGGAAATGTGTGTATCGTTGTGTTAGTTGTGTATGAATACTAGATTTAATAAAAAAATATTTGATCCGTAGCTTCATCCACAAGATATACTATTACTGGGGACAGCCAAAAAGTTTCAAGTCATAGTTGACGCCCGGTGGTTGAGGCTACACTGATTTATATATATATATATATATATATATAATTCTTTCACTTTAAATTATATTTATTCTGAATTTTTTATTACGATATTTTTGTGTTGTTACAGGGAGTGCCATATGCACATGCAGCTCAGGATATTATGGGGATGACTGCTCTCTAGATAAGAATGAGTGTACAGAGTCAGCTCCTCCGTGTGTCAAAGGTGAATAAAACATTGTAAAGTCGTTCTATTTCTGCTATACTAAGTCGCCGTGGCTGTGATTCTTTGTCAGTGCCATTATCAGGCTCTATATGATACCGTTGACATCAGAAGTGAGAGTTAGAGTGTTTTAAATTGTCACATGACCTTTGCTATGTTCATATCTCATATTCTTGCACTGCACTGCTATATAAGGCCTAATATTTGCTGTTGCATGTAGTTGTTCCCTCTCTGATGAGTGGAAGGCAACTCCAATTAAACCCACCACTACTTTGGCAAAGTATCACATACTTACATTGTAAAAGTATATAACCCTATATCTAGTATGTGCCTGCTTTTTTAAATTCTAAGTTCATGACATGCAACATTGATTCTTAACTCTATAGGCTTTAATACGTCGTATATCAGGATCAACAAAGAAAGAAATAATTAAAGTTATTTATTCATTACAGGTACATGTGTGAACACACCCGGATCGTTTCACTGCGTCTGTGACAATGGTTGGGAGGGTGAGAGATGTGAGAGGGAGATAGATGAATGTCTAAGTAATCCGTGTCGTAACGACGGTACATGTCTCAACAAAGTGGGCAGATTCAGCTGCCTCTGTATGCAAGGTTAGTAGATTGATGGATTTTGTATTGCATTCAGTATCATTACTGATTTAATCCAAAGCTCACATAAAAAATAAATATAAAAAGCTCAGCATTAAAATGAATAAGTATGAAGGTTGTAAAAAATGGGTCTGGAGAACAGGGAAATTCCTTTGATTCTTTAGTATCTCCGTCACCTGTCCTACTTTTACTGCGCTGCCAAAATTAAAAGATAACAGTATTAGTAAAGAGCTAGATATTATTTTTAAATCTATCAATCTTTAGAATTGTAGGGACATAACTCCAAATTAATAGGCATTATACCTATTATATTGCATTGAAACATTTTTTTCTGTACCGTCAGATCAAATTATATATTTTGAAAGTAACTTGATTGACAGATTATAGACATTATAATCATAAACAAATGAACAATAGACAATCATTATGATTATACTAAAGCTTCATAGGTAATGTTTATATTAGAGTCATAAATTTTTAACAATTATGTTAAAATTCTGTGAATATTCATCTTATTACGTTAATTATAATATATGTATTGAATTATGAATCAATTAATAATTATTGAAAAAACTTTATATATAGTTGAGAAATTGTTTGATTATTACAGGATACAATGGTACGCTCTGCGAGTTTGACGTAGACGAATGCTCCTCTTCTCCCTGTAAGAACGGCGCCACATGTCAGGACCTGGTCGGTAGGTTCGAGTGTGACTGCCCCTCTGGGTTCGAGGGTCGGACATGTATGGAGAACACTAACGAGTGTCAGAGTAACCCCTGTAGGAATGGAGGTATCTGTAACGATCATGTAAGTTTGTAACCCTCAATCTTTATTCCAGCTTCTGCAAGATCTGCTCATGGTAGCGACTACTTATTAAGGGATCACTAATTTTATTGCTACCCAACTATATTGCTGGTTTTATACTACATTTGATCATTTTTTGTACCATTGAGCTTGTACCATTGTTTTTGTAATCACTGTCTTAATAGCTTTAACGAGTACTGGCATGATATTAAAGTGCATCCTCCGAAAACAGAGCGGTATCATTTATACAGATGTTTGGTCTGGTCAGACATCTTTCCTATCATATGCCCACAAATTTAGAAACCTGATGAGCCTCATTTTCGGTTTTTGTTCTTTTGACCAGATCTGTTGCCTATCTCTTGAAAATAACTGAAATTGTCAGAAATTCATCCAAATGTAAATCCATTCAACCGTATATAACTTGGTTTTACTTGTTTGCAGGTTGATGGGTTCACCTGCGATTGTGTACCAGGCTACAGTGGTATAACATGCGCTGTAAACGATAACGACTGTATCAGTGTCAACTGTAACTTTGGAGTCTGTCACGACGGTACTGGTTCTTACTCCTGTCAATGTCACAACGGGTAAGTTTGCTACTGTGACATCACATCTGCTAAGAAATGCTACTGTATTGCCACACAAACTTTCTACTGTGTAAACAGATATGCTTTGAAATCTTGCGCTTACAATTGGTCGATTCTTAAATTTATAGCAAACTCAACCAACATATAAGTAGTGATGCAGTCATGGGAAAACATTCAGCCCTTGGGCTTCATATTTTGTTACGAAATTGCGCTGCTATGAAGCCAATGATACGTTTATTGAACTGCTGTTATATGCTATGAAGTTTTCTCAATTTACACATCAGGTGGTTTTTGTTCTATCTGGCTGTAGTCAGCAGTTGAAGTTAAATACTTCAGGATGGCATGTTGTCAGCGATCTCATGTTCTGTTCGGTTATATAATAGTTTATTGTGATGTGATTTCAGATATACTGGAGCTATCTGTGATATAGATATAAATGAATGTGCCAGTAATCCATGTGAACATGGCGGGACGTGTACCGACTACCCCAACTCCTTCCTCTGCTCCTGTCCTCCGGGAACCAACGGAGTCAGGTATGTACCATTAGCAAATTCTCAAGTATATATCAATTTATTTTTCGACCAAGTCAACTGGACTTATGGGACCATGCACCAACAAAAAATAAATGGGAATACTAATCATGGGAACCTAATACAAATAATATTGTTGGGGAGGACTGCTCTATTGAAAGTTTAGGTTATTGTGAAGTTTAGGTTATTGTCAGACATGATTTGACATGCTCAATTTAGTAAACAATTGAGTTCATACCACATGAATCCAGTAAACCTTCAAGGTCAATGACAGTGTTTGAAGTTGTGTTTACTTGCTGAAATGAAGTAAGGGCAACTCCAAATTATTCACAAATAAATAATTATGTTCAAGTAGCTGTGAGGAATCATTTGGTCAAATGTCAGTTTTGTAAACAGTATTCTAGGTCATTGTGATTTTTTTGAATTGTGTAAGCATACTTATATGAAGAAAGGGCGACTTCAAGCAGAATTTATATCATAATGCTCAACTTTATTTCTTTGATCGGCAGATGTGAGTCTAATGACGATGATTGCGCCAGTAATCCCTGTCTCCACGAGGCTGAGTGTATAGATGGTATTAACTCATACGAATGTGTCTGTAAGCCCGGGTACACAGGTACTCTGTGTGAGACGAATATCAACGACTGTGAGCCCAACCCGTGTGCTAACAACGGAGTCTGTACTGATCACGTCAATGCGTAAGTCAAATGTCTATGATATCTAACTTTATGGACGTTTTATTGGCTCTTTTTACTTATCAGTAAGTCAGAAGTCCATATTGCTTTGACACAAATAATATTCATTTTCTTGAAGTTTCTGTTTGGAGAAAAATGAAACAATAGATGGTGTGTTATCATTAATATCAGTGAGCTATTGCTCCACTGATTCAAACTGCATTTTGAGAACCATTTGTTGTGAAAGCAAGTTGGGGTCAGGACTGGACCAAGTTTATTCGACCCCAGTCATGCATATTCCTGACACAAACATAATTGCTTGTAGATTTACCCAAAGCTTTTTGTACAAACATTGATGTCGTGAGAGACTGTTAAAGCCTCAGAGCCGTATCCTTATTTTGAGTTCACTATTTCAGATTCAGATGTAAATGCCCGAATGGTTTCACAGATGACAGATGTCTCTCTCAGATTAATGAGTGCGCCAGTAACCCTTGTGTTAACGGTCACTGTATCGATGGAGGTAACAGATTTGACTGTGAATGTAACTCGGGATATACAGGTATGAGTTTGGATAGGCAATGTGTTGGCCCTGATTGGCTGATCTGCTTTCCAACCCCACAGCCAATCAGATCTAAGCCAAGACATTTGCTAAATTTTAAAGTGATTATGAAAATTTTTCTTTCATTCATTGGCCTTCGCTGATCTCATGCATGTTACGGAGAGTTAAAATTGGTAGTGTGGTGTATGAAGCAACAACCGCAACATCAACAAGCGTTGCGTTGATCATATTTTACGAAACTTTTTCTCTCAAATTACTAGGTACTCATCACTCTTAGAATGTATGCGATAGAGAATTTGATAACCCAATGACCTCACCATTTACAAACGTTTACAAATATTTCATATGCTTGTAGGATTTAACTGCGCTCAGGAAGTGAATGAGTGTGACAGTAACCCGTGTCAGCATGGAGCTTCCTGTATCGATAGATTCGATAGATATGAGTGCAGATGTCGACCAGGATTCAGAGGTAAGCCCCCAACAGCAATATTTAAATTTTATTATCATTAGGCCTATATATTTTTTTGTTATTATATTATTATTATATTGATCGTATGTTAGAGGTTAATACTTAGTTAGATGATCTACTTCTGTATTGACTGTATTTTAGTCATTAACTTCCATTGTTAACTTGTGCTATTCTGTCCAAAAAGTAAATGGGGATAAATATACATTCAGTTCAGTTCAATTTTAACCATTGCTGTTGTAACATCATATCTGTTTTGGGCACCCTCTCATTGCTGTAATAGACATATGATTACCATAGACATGTGATTGTCCACACTTTCACATACATTTTCCCATTTTGTTACAGGAGTAAATTGTGAAGAGAATATTAACGAGTGCGCCTCCTCCCCTTGTGAGAACGGAGGCTATTGTGTAGATGGAGATAATGGCTATAAGTGTATATGTAACGTTATGTACGCCGGCCCTAACTGTGAGATGGAACAGAGGCCTTGTGATGCTCAGCCCTGCAGTAATAACGCCACATGCAACCCCAGCTCTGACTTCACGTCGTTTACTTGTACTTGTCAGACAGGATTCACAGGGTGAGTTATTGGTTTATAAGCCATCAACAAATAAATTTAACTTTTTTAATTTATTCAAATTTTGAAATAAATTTTATAAATTTAAAAAATTGAAATTGATATGTATTTAACATTTGAGGTACTAGCTCACAAGGTGAGGTGGAAACTTCCTATATACCTCTTCGCATTGGTGATGTTTTTTCTTAGCACCCTTTCAACACTGAGTTTTCAATTAGAGAATCTCGAGTTTGGTGCATTGCCTCCTGAGTTACTTCTCATGTTATGTATTCCTACGTATCAACTACTATATGTAACTATAATTATAATACGCAGGAATACGAGGCGAAATAATAAAATTAATTGTAAACAACATAACTTGCCTTTACATGATCACACCCTTGTCTCTCGATCTCTGTAGATATTTCTGTGAGAAGGATGTCGATGAGTGCGAGCAGTCAGCACCTTGTTATAACGGAGCTACTTGTGAGAATACACACGGCAGCTATCTATGTCACTGTAACCATGGTTACTCAGGACGACACTGTCAGGATGTAAGTATATTTGACTGAAGTTTAACTCTAACATTCACCACTCAACTATGGTTATGAGGTATAGAGTTGTCCTCATAATTTGTCATAACAGAGGGCAACTCCAAATTGCACCATTAACTGTTTACCGTTATGCAAAGTTTCAATGAATAATAACCACATGCATCGATTGTTATGTCATTTCTACCATCATGCAACCTTTTGATACGACAACTCCAATTTCAACAGGTGGGAAAAGGTTCTGACAGTATTATCGGCTAAAGCCTTAATATGGAGGAGTGTACTTACACCACACGATATACTGATTATTCTGTTCTTGTGAATTTACAATTCAGTGCTAAAGGAATAAAAAATACTGAGATATCAAGACAACTGTTTGATAATTAAGCTAACTAGCACCTAGGTCCCAACTAGGTCGATAAACAGATAAACAAAGAAAATCATAAAGCAGGAAATGGATTTGAGAATGCATAGACATAGATAGTCAGTTTCATACTAGTTTTCTTACTAGTTTTCTTACTAGTTTTCTTACTAGTTTTCTTACTAGTTTTCTTACTAGTTTTCTTACTAGTTTTCTTACTAGTTTTCTTACTAGTTTTCTTACTAGTTCTATATTAGTTCACAATAAGAGCCTCAAAAGCCTCTCTACAGCTCAGCTCAAGGCAAGAATTTCCTAATAGTTCAACATATCGCGTCTGCTCGCCGTCCATAGATGTCAAATTCATCATTGTGGTTATGGTCTTCTCTGTAACAATTGTCCGTGTTGTCTTGTAGAAAATCGATGATTGTCTGACTGGCAATCATCAATCATTTACCAGTTTTCACTAAAGTTTGGTGGTTTAGTGATTCAGTGTTGTCCTCTCAATGTAACATTGACAGAGGGCAACTCAAAATTGCAAAATTTACCGTGACAGCCTGGTAATATGAGGTCTTTTTATCACTACTTTTTTTAACACTGTACTTATTTATCACTGTACTTTTTTGTTGTAGAACATAGACGATTGTCTGACTGGTATATGTGAGAACGGTGGGACGTGTATCGATGAGGCCGGAGGTTATCACTGTAACTGTGTGGAGGGATTCGGAGGAGTCCACTGTCAGAACGATCTAGACGAGTGCGCCAGTAATCCGTGTGAGAATGAGGCTACCTGCTCAGACTATGTCAACAGGTAAATGTCCAAATTAAAACCGAAAATTATAATAGGTAACATGATTGTAAGCCATTTTATTCATGTATTTTATTTACCCTCCCTTCTGATTTAGTGTAGTTTTATTGCCAATTAAGACAGATCAATTAAGGTATGAAACAGACTTAGACTAGCCAGAAGACCCAGGGCGTAAGATCAGCTGTGCTCTTCTGGAAATAAATTGTCCAATCCGTTGTGGAGCTAAGTGTTTGTTTGAGACAAAATTTGCTTTTTTTTGCGTTGGCCTGAAATAATGAAATTACAATATATAAATACCTACCTTAGTGCTAAATGAAATTTGGTGCTAGCTTCACTCGACTAGTTAATAATATACTCACCTCTAGAGTAGGGTGTATTTTACCTCTGTGGCGATAGCTGCAATAATTGATATCTCTCTGTTACAGTTTTACCTGCTCCTGTGCTCCGGGTTTCTCTGGTACCCAGTGTGAGAGGAATGATAACGACTGTACCGTCTCTAGCTGTCTACACGGCGGTACTTGTATGGATGGTATCAACAGCTATAGATGTCTCTGTGCCCCTGGTAAGTGAGAAGATTGATATCACTGCAATTAGGTTCACAGGCTGTAATTTCATAAACTTTGATGACTTTTCAGACTGAGATCTTCATAACCTTACCAAACATGACCTAGTAGGACTGTCACTCCAACCCACATTTTCAGTGATATTACACTATTAGCATGTGTACATCTGATTGGTGGTGTCAATTGGGAATGAGTGCCTAAAAATTGCTCCCCCCCTAAATGATGAGATTGACCGTTTTCCTGCTTATGGTACTCGAGCTAAGTGAATTAATTCACTCTCTATGGATCAGAGATATACTTGCAATAGTATATCACGTGATCAGCGTGCCCTCTCCTCATACTAATATTAGCCTTTTGGACATCACACAAAATTACTTTAGTTTTTGTAGATACTTGACCTACATGAAATAATATGTGTTCTATCATTCATAGATACACGTGTAATGGTGTCTCATTGGGTCACAATTTTGATTCGTAGCTGAACCTGGATTAAATCAGGGTGTCAGGACTCCTATTCAAAGATTAACGGTATTAGGCTGTCTAATATTGACAGTGGGTTATCTTCATTATAAATTTAATTTTCATTCTTAGGTTACCATGGAAGTAACTGTCAGCACGAGAGAGACCCATGTGACAGCTCACCATGTCAGAATGCAGGCACCTGCGAGACCTTGCCATCTAATGATGGGGGAGCACCGACTTACAGATGTCACTGTCAATATGGATATAAGGGTATGTTTTAAATGTTATGAAAAACCTGGTCTGAGGTCATGTACCAAGTTATGCTGAAAAGATCAAATCCTCTTGAAGAATAAGCACATTACCTGCACCTTGTCAAATTAGATTCGCAGTCAAAGTCACATCCAAATCCAGAAGGGAATCCCAGGGTGTGCTGCCAAAACCTTATCCAAGGAGATGGGCAGAGAACAATTGCTATGTTAAGAGGTTAGGACTACATAGCTGATAGTTTAACTCACAATAAAGTTTAAGGATAAATAAAGGAACTGCAATTATAACTTTAGAGGACCAGCAATGAGGATGCAATAATGACATAAAAATAAGTTTCATAGATATGATAAACTTCCATTTTTATCGTTGATAGGACCTCACTGCGGAGTGTTAGAAGATTGGTGCACTCTGCGACCGTGTAAGAATGCTGCTACCTGTGTACAGAGAGAGAATAGATATACTTGTGAATGTGACCTGGGATGGCGAGGAGTCGTCTGTGACATACCGCTAGCCAGCTGTCAAAGAGTGGCCATCTCCAAATCTGTAGGCGTGGATGAGGTAGGCGTCAGAATCACCTTATGTATGTCAATGTCATTTTGATAATTTGAATGAAAAATACTGAAATCTACTTGTAAATGTCATGAAATAGCACTACCGGTGAAAGCTTCAGTTAGAGGTGCTAAATATAGTTAATGAACATTCAACTGTCAACTGAAAGTCTAAGATTGCCTTGTCACATCTTTTTGCCTTTGACGACGTAATCACCATCAGATCAGATCAGGACATATGTGAAAAACCATGTAGATCAGTGAGCTCAGAAAACGTAGACTCACTATTGTCACATATAGAGTTTCCCTCTCCTAATATCACACTGATTTCGAGATCACGCTATTCATCCTAATTCTTGAAAATTACGTCGAAGTGTCCTGCCTTTTTTTTCTGATGGTACCCAACCACGTGAATTAATACACTCCCTATCAATCAGAGACATACAAGCAATAGTATATATCACATGATCAGCTTTGTCTAATTATAGCCATTGTTGACTATGACATCATATCCTGTTCTTTATATTCATAGGTTTGTGAGAATAGTGGCCTATGTGTGGACGAGGGAGACTCTCACACATGCCTATGTACATCTGGTTATACCGGCTCATACTGTGATGTGGAGATCGATGAGTGTGCCTCTAACCCCTGTCAGCATGGCTCTACCTGTAGCGATAAACTCGGTACTTACCTGTGTACATGCACAGCTGGATTCCAGGGCCAGAACTGTGAGATCAATATAGATGACTGTAAAACATCGCCCTGTCAGAATGGAGGTAAGTTAACTTTTACTGTACGAGGAATCCATAGACTTGGGTTTATTATCAAGTCTAGACTTAGGTTTAATATTGAGTCTAGACTTAGTTTTATTATTAAGTTTAGACTTTGGTTTATTATTATGTCTATAGAGGGATCTAACTTAATTTTGTAATGGTGAAAATGAGATACCACTACAAGTTGTGTTTGGTTCTAGCTGTTCACCAACATAATTTACCTACTACCTAAATTTGTGTGTTACGTCATAGCCTGTTCAATTACTTGCCAGGCTCTGATCCCATTGGAATCCACCAGCCAATCAGAGCCAACACATTGGCAATCCAATTACTGTCCATCACGTGACATATATAGCGAGTATATTGCACAAAGAAATTCAATCTGATCTTCCTTCTCAAGACCAAGTCTCAAATTCTAATTTATTTTACTTTAATTTCTTCTCACAGGAACATGTCACGATATGATAGACGACTTCATGTGTTCATGTCCTCCTGGAGCCTCAGGACCTCTCTGTGATGCTAATGTAGATGACTGTTACCCCGGGGCGTGCCACAATCAGGGAACGTGTGTGGACGAGGTCAACGGCTTTAGATGTGAATGTATACCGGGATACATCGGGCCCAGATGTGAAGGTAAGATTTTTGAGGGCAGAATCCCAGTGTGCAATTTGTATTCCGTTGTATTTTGTATCAACACATTTAAATTAATCAATATAAAACATGGGCTCATAAAGAGTTGTCCCATTGTGTTCCCATCTGTGATCGGTGTGCAATAATGTAATTAATTATTCATTTATTTTTTGTTATTTATAAATTTAGTAATTGATACAGTTTTTGGACATGACTATGCCTGTTTTGTCACAGGATTCAGACAAATGTCTATTCTCACATCATTCAAGTGTTAAACTAGAGTAAATGCTCTCTTTATCACAATGCCTTCTTGGTATACATATGGGATACGATAGACTGCCATCAAATTGTTGCAAATTCACCCACTCTCCGTAGGTATTGGATAACTTTGCTTCCAAACAATTTGAAACTGATGATTATGCTGTTTTCTGTAGGTGACGTCAATGAATGTCTGAGCAATCCGTGTAACTCTCAGGGTACTGCAGACTGTGTACAACTCATTAATGACTACCGCTGTGAGTGTAAGCCGGGACATACTGGTCAGCTGTGTGCTGAGAACACAACCTCATGTACTGTAAGTCCGTGTCTACACGGCGGTACGTGTAACTCCGACACTAACATGTAAGTAGTAGATACATTGATATTGCGCAACCAATATATAGTAACATTTTAAAGATCTCGGTCTAATTTAGACCAATGATAGGGTCAATGATAGCCACAGTTTCGCGACGCCATCTATATATTGTATCATTTTGAAGATCTCAGTCTAGTTTAGAGCACTAATGAGGTCATTGATAATGTATTGAAGAGTTTTGGCTGATGTGCCCATATTGTGTTGTGTGTATACTGTCAGCAAACCTTCTGTTTAGCTGTGTGCGATGAGAAATAGAAAGAATTGAGTTGTGTCAGTGATGAATATTGCAATGAGTGTCGGCAGTCATATCAATAATGTATAAATGATTTGTATTAATTTCTAGTTGTCAGTGTCAACATCCATACACAGGCCAGTTCTGTGAAGGAGTACTCAACGCACAGCCATGTAAGACCATAGCTTGTGAGAATGGTGGTAGGTGTTATGTGAGTGGGGACGGTATACCACAATGTGACTGTCCTACTGGGACGGGTGGCAGACTTTGTCAGGAAGACACGCTAAATGAGTGTGAGACTGAGGATAATCCCTGCAGCAAAGGATTCTGTATTGATGGCCTCAGATCCTACAACTGTAACTGTCCAAGGTGGGTTGTGATACTAATTCCTCTAAATTTTATTATTATTCTTTATCTAGATTCTAAAAAGATTATTTGATAATTGTGGTATGCGCGAGTCGCCCTCTCTTTGAACTAGTTGCTCAGAGAGAGGGCAACTTCCAATTTAGCTTGATGTTTTAAGATTTTTTATTTAGTTATGCGTAGTCAACAACCTTATTAATACATCAATCCTCTATAAATTCATTTAGTGAACATGAAGTGTGGTTTCTCCCATGTTTATCTATGAAAACACTCGTATTGACGCTTTTCTCTAATTTATATCTAGTTAAATTTCAAAAACTTGTGTTATGTATGAAAACACTTTTAATGAATTTCGCTTCTTGATAATCTACATCTCGCCAAATTGTGCTGTAGATACTGGAACGGACCGCGCTGTGAGGTGTATGATGCTGGATTCCCTGGTGGTATAGGACAGGATGTGACAGTGGAGACCACCACACTGGAGCCGCTGGATAATCAGAGACAGCTGTGTATTAGTGCAGGCTGTCCGGATAAGGCAGGAGACGGGCAGTGTGATCGGGAGTGTGACTCGTTTGCTTGTGACTACGACGGAGGGGACTGCAGCTATGGTACTAAACTTTGGGAATCATGCAGCATTATAGAAAAGGTCAGTTTTATGCATTACATATAATATTATATATTTGTTTTATATATTAATCGATAGGTTATATTTTATTTAGATATTATGTTGGCAAACATGAATTTATATATTTCATATTATATAATAAATTACATTGTCATTTTATACATTGTCATTGTCCACCAATTATGACTGTATCATTTAGTGATTTACCCACACTGCAAAATGTTGTTACAAAATAATGAGTTTGGAAGCGTTGGTAAATGGTTTGGAAGATGAATTGGACCCATTTGTTGACTGCCTACTTGATATTGATGCAGGGTATGAATTGTCCAGCGCTGTTCAAAAACGGTATCTGCGATCAGGAATGTAATGTACAGGACTGTTTGTTTGACGGATACGACTGTCAGACGACTCCTAGAGAGTGTAACCCTCTATATGAGAAGTACTGTCAGGATCACTATGCAAACGGTGAGTAGTCAGGCTTGTGATTGGATAGTCAACAGGCAACTTGACCTATGATTGGTTAGCTGTAAAGCTAGGTGTCCATTGGATAATCTTTAAAGCTAGCAGTTGATTGGATAATCTTTAAAGGTAGCAGTTGGTTGGATAAGCTTGAAAACTAGCAGTTGGGTTTGTCTAGGATTGGCTAAGCTGCAGTCAGTCTGAAGTTGTGATTGGTTAAAACAGAGTGAGCATTGTTCGCTATCGATTTGGTGGTCAGATAGGTAAAGTAGCAGTGTTTTAGATTTTAGGAATAACTGAACATCCATTCTCAGAAAACCGCACAGGTTTCTTATGAATGATGGAAAATTTTGAAAGATTTGTAACCTCCATTTTTTTTAAACAGGTGAATGCGACCCAGGCTGTAATAATGAGGCGTGTGAGTGGGATGGCTTAGACTGTGATCAAGCAGATGAACCTAAGTTGGCGGTGGGCGAGCTGATACTCGTCATTGATATGGAACCTGAGGCTTTCCTCAATCAAAGTGAGAGTTTCCTCAGAGAGACTTCTAAACTATTCAAAGCTAAAGTGGAGTTTAAACTTGGTCTTGATGGCCTCCCTATGGTATGTATGAGTTAACTCTAACTACAATATGAAGTACTGTCATCTTCTCTCAATCTGTGTCATTTTACACCTTGCTTTTATGGTAACAAGTGCCCTGCACTCAATTCCTACTCCAGAATAGATAATTGTGCTATATATCTGCGCCATTGGTATCTTCTTTTAACATGTACTGCAATATGAAGTGATTAAACAGAGTTGACGGAAGTTACATAACAATTCTTAGTTATTTTCTGATGAGAAACCTTTACTGGAAGCGCGTAACACTATGAATTTGTCACCAAAGACAAGTATATCGGCTGGGAATGATGTCTGAAGTCGAAGTTTAAATATTTGTAGGTCTATCCCTATGAGTTCACCCCTGAGGAAGAAGATAGTGTTTTAGTAAGAATTACTCGATACATTCCGGGCTTTAGAAGCAAGAGAGCAGCGGAGTCGAGAATCGGCACCAGAGCCCATCTTATCATCGACAACAGGTAAACTATTTGATTTGTAGAACATTGACAGAGGTTGTGTCTGGCTTTCATGCCATCCATAATGATGGACTTTATACGCAATAATGAACTTCATATCCAATAAGTTTCATATTTCTCTGTATTCTGTTGTTGCATTGAAAATCCATAACATCAAGTAATGCTGGAAAAAAATCAACACTGAATACTTATAATTATGTGTAAATGGTATGGCTGATACCGAAATTGAGTCGCTGACTGTAATCTCTGTGTCTGGCGGAAGGTATTGCCTCATTGCGGATCATCAATATGGTTGTTAAATATGTGGTAATAATTTATATTTAAAAAATATACAATATATATATAATTAACTTAATTTAATTTGGAATCTATTTCAGAAAATGTGACCAGTTGTACAATGGGCAGTGTTTCACTGAGTCTGAGCAGGCTGCAGAGTTTATGATTGCTAACCTGAAGGCTGGCTGGAATCCCGGAGTTCCTGTTTCGTCTATCTCATCTAAGAGTGTACAACCACCGCCCACACCTGGACCCGGTAGGCTAACCATGTTGTATAAATGCAATGCACAAGTTTTGTTTTGGATAAATCTTTTAGACGATGAAACTTTCTCTGTCCCAATTCATGATATGCGGTGAACTGGCTAAAGTAAGTCATAGCGGTAGTGAATTGGAGCTGTGTTTATTTAAAAAATTTGCTTATTCACATTCAGATTTGAAATCTACAATTTCACATTACCCAAGTAGCATATTATTTTCCATTTTTCAAACTTACAATAGTTAACTGCCAAAACACATGCCATAGCTATCATTGCTGTTACGCATGCTAACATCAATGCATCACAAGGATTTTCTCAGACAACTCATCCGTACTGGCATCATTGATGTCATTAATCTAATAAGCATTGCCTCTTTTCCCATGTTTCACCATTTTTCCTGTATAAAAATGGAACATTGATCACTAAATTGAATCATCAGGCCCGTATTGATTGACCACTGTGCATGCTGACATTTTCAGCAGAATGTTTGAAGGTAATGCACATCAGTTTGAGAGCTAACCTTTTTCAGTATCTGACATCTCATATGATGTCTGGGTGTGACTGCAAAAAAATTTGCAAGACATTTTCACCTTACAGTTGAAACATTATCTTCTGGACAATAGAACTTGTACAAACTATTTATTCAAGGATTTTTTTTCAGAAGATGCTTTTACATTAATTGATTTGACTGAATATGTTTATTCGTTTTATTCATCAAATCTTGTTTTTTTAATCATTTCAAACAAAAGTGACCGCAAATAAGTTCATATTTTCACCTTGCAGCAACATCAACTTCTGGTTTATTGAGTCTGAAAAATGGCGTTTGTCCATGGGATGCTTTTGTCACTATTTGATACAAAGTAAATATGTATATTTATTTTATTATTATTATATATTATATATTATGTATTATTATATTATTAATCTTTTATATTTTACAGGTGCACCTGAAGCTAACCAGGTGGTTTTCATAGTAGTCGGCTCCCTGTCAGTGATTATAGTAGCCGTGTTAGTAGGAGTCCTAATCTCTGTACAGCGTAAGAGAGTGTACGGTACCCAGTGGTTCCCTGAGGGATTCTTCGGTGGAAGCTCAGCTGCCGGTACAAGAAGGAAGGGTCCTGATGGGCGAGAGGGTGACGAGGATGTCAAACTAGATGGAGGTATGTGTTAGCTGGGTAGATTCTATTGTCCATACAGCTCTGTAGTTTGCAGATGCAACTGTTTAATTGACTCATTGACCTTATTTAGATTGCGCTGGGCAGCCATTCCCTTTTAACTATGATCAGACAGACATCTAGCATTTCCATTTAAGAGATGATTTATGATATGCGTATGGCTGCCACATGTTACTGTCGGTTGTCTGTTGCGTGAGAGCAAGGAGTAACAGCAAACTTCTATCCTGATTGTCTATTCTTGATGGCAGTTGTTGTGGCCATACACACTTTCACTGTTCACTCTTTCGTCTGATATGATGAGTACTTCAGATTTCCTCTGCCAACCCATTTTTAATCACTTTCAATTTTATGTCAACTGCTATCGATGACATCCCTCATTAATAGTTTCTTCTACAGGTTCTACGAAGAGAAGACGACTAACGACCGCCACAGAGAAGGATGATGACAGAATGTGGGGCTCTCCTCACTATTTCGCTAACCCCAACACTCAGACCCTCACCCCGCCACAGGATAGCAGTGATAAGGTATGAATCGGATCATTGTCTTGAGTTTTTGGGCATGTTATTGAAGACCTAACAAAGATCAAATATACACCATACTGCATTGGGTTTTTTTGAGTAAAGTTATTGCTAAAAAGAAAATCTCAACAAGCATGGCACCTAGATCAAATTTTGGCAAGATATTTTAAAGGCCTCAATTTTCTCATTATGGTACACACATAACAGATAATAGATAATGATGTAATCTTATGTAATAATAATATTAGATAATAATATAATAGATAACGATGTTAATAATAATAATTTATAATAGCAGATATTATTTACTTCTTCCTCACAGCCGAGTGATGTTAATGATAAGGGACCAGGAGGGATAACTCCCCTCATGTTATCAGCTAAAGGCAGCGGCCGACGTTACGACGATAATCAGTCTAGCAGTACAGACTCATCCACAGACTCATCAAGTAAGTCTGAAACTTTATAATGAGTGTCAGCTTTCATAATCTACAAGCTACAGGCAGTTTCCTTTAGAAACAGCGAATACGATAATAAACGTTTTAAAAGGGGCGTAGGATGTAGGGACGACACCCAATATATTCAGCCGTACCATCATCTTTTAACTTAATGGAAACTTGTCACATTTTGCATTGTCGGCACAAAGTATGACTCTTCATTCAATTCAACACTGCTAGAATAATATTTACAGTGCTCTTATCAAGTAGCATACTACTCAGTAATATCAATACGAAGGGCGGGCGTTAGTTAACTTACATGAACTGCAAAAGATAAGATGTCTATGTCTAGATATTATTTCCTGCAAATTTTGAGATGTTTTCTCCGCAATATACTATGTATATATGAATATATATGAATTATTTTTTATATATAAATGCAAATAATATATATTTCTCCTTTTTCTCACACTATAGGTCCGGATGTACTATGTATGTTAGACCTGTTAGACCAGGGAGCTAGAGTTAACGACACAGATGACCAGGGAGAGACATCTCTACATTACGCCGCACGTTACGCTCGAGCTGACGAGGCTAAACTACTGTGTGACAGAGGAGCTGACCCTAACGCTAAGGATAAAACTGGTATGTGCCAAGTTATTTAAAAGTTTGTTCGAGATTAAATTGTAATTTCGGCCTTTTGGATAAGATTTCCCATTCTGTGTTCCCTATCATCATTTTTATTGACATTAATTCTCATCTCAAGTATGTTTTTCCGATTAAACAATGTTGTTGAAGATTACCCGTAATGTAGGCCTGTTGGATCGAATTGCGTACTATATGTTCTATTATAAAGAGTGCTTGTTGTGAGATAGAGTGACCAGTGTGTTTGATATTGTGCTGGTTCCTCCCAGCTTCCGAAAGATACCCTTCCGATGAAGAAAAGTTCTTATAAACATTTCTATATACAATTATTTTGTATTATATTATTTTTATGTAAATATATTATTTTTTATTATACCTCTTGCGTTTCCCTGAAATTCTAGTGAGTATCATCCATCATTACATACCTTCTCTTATATTGTTTCACTTGCTTGCAGGTCGTACACCTCTGCATTGTGCCGTGACATCCGACGCTACACGGGTATTCCATGTATTACTCAAGAACAGACAGACAAATATAAATGAGCGAGCTCACGACGGCACAACACCAATGATCCTAGCTGTTAAGATGGACACTGAGGGCATGGTTGAGGAGCTTATACAAAATAAGGTGAGTTTATAGCCCCCCCCCCCCCCCCACCCTCTCTTTAGCCCATTGGTCCCAATATGATCTCAGGCTGAACTCTTTGTTGTTGTTATTGATTGGTCTCTGTGGAAATTCCATAAAAGTTGAATTATCGAATGCTGTTATTGAGTTCTGCGCCCCTCCCCTTCCCTCCCCTCACCACAATCTCACATTAGCCTAACCTCGAAGGATCTTATACCTTGTTATAATATTTAAAATTCCTTATCAACCTTTAGAATACTTGTATGAAAAACAGTGATGCTACGGTTGATATAAAATCATCATGCAACTGAGTCAAATTAATCATCCACCCCTTATCAAACGTTATCATGGTCAGTTTAATGAAGCTGCTTTTATATTTACTCTGACTCACGTCATATTATTATTATTTTTTCCTGTTGATTTTCACAGCTGTGAAGCTGGTGTGCGGTTGGTATCCGGTTAGAACCCATAACCTGAGATAGGCAACACCTCTCTCAGTATCCTTGCGCTTTTTAATAGATAATTATCATTATTATTATTCTTCTCCTGCAGGCCGATATGAATGCTGCCGATAACAATGGTAAGACAGCACTTCACTGGGCGGCAGCAGTAGATAACTACAAAGCTGCTGAGATATTACTCAAGTGTGGAGCTAATAGAGATGTTCAGGATGTGAAAGAAGAAACTCCCCTATTTATCGCTGCCAAGGAGTGCAGCTATAATGTTGCCAGGTTAGTTTTTGTGGAAAATAATATTTAGGTCCGAGTGAGATCATTAATTTATAGTGATATGCGCTGTTTGAGGAATATATAACAGTTGTATTGGGATTTGAGTGCGATCTGGGCAATTTGTTATAATTCAGGTGGTGGGGTCCACTACCGTTACCCTCCAACGATGAAGGCATCAGCAACTAGAAATTAATCACTTGTACTTTCCGTTTACGACTCAGATGCAGGGTTTAACCAGGTCTAGTTCACGATCCTATTTGCCCTTATTCCCGTTCCAAATTGGATCTTAATTGGTTGAAGGCCAACCAGAGCATTATTATATTTTAACATTCTGAGGATTGACATCCGCCTTATCTGTTTGTCCATTTCAAATATGGTGATACATGAACTTGGATATTTAGATTTGTCTCATGAAACTTGTCTTGAGCTATCTTTGCTCTACAATTACTATCGTTATCATCTCTAAGTTATGCTGATATCTCTTTTTGTTTCACTTTAGGCTACTGATTGAGAATTATGCAAACAAAGAAATACCAGATTACCTGGATAAATTACCTATAGACATAGCAAGAGAGAAACAATATCACAAAATAGTCAACCTACTTAACGAACACAGAGTAAGTATATAAACTATGGTGTAAAATGATGCAAAAATGGTGAAAGATGATGCAATCGTGCACTCCGTCTAACTTAAGCCATTGTGAAGTGATTATGCAGGCACACAAACATACAGGCTTTCATCTGTAACAAACATCAAAACATTTTTGGATAAAGATTCTGATTTTGCAGTTTGTAAATTGTGGCTTATATCAGCAAGCGTCCTGCATAAATGTCAAGAAAATGAGAAAGCTTAATTTCAATATTATTTTGTACATGTTGGTGCTGCATTTGTGCGATTATGCCTTTTAAAATTATGCACTTATGCATCGGTGCATAATGCATCAATGCACCTATTCACTTATGCATTTATGCATCTATGTGATAATGCATCTATGAATTATAATTTCCAGTCTATGACAAGCCTACCACGAGGTATGGGAGGTTCTTATGCCACAGGAGGCAAACAAAAAACTAAAAAGAAGAATAAAAAGTCTACAAATAAAGATCCGGTGCCGATCACCACTGCTGACTTAGTACATAATACGCTGCCTCCCGGCCCTGGTGGTTATATGGTCGATATGTCAACAGCTCCTCAATACAGAGGTATGTGCTTAAACTTTTTGACATTTTGACAAAGTGGTCAGCAAGGTCCTTCAATAAGAATGACCGATGCTTTACTTAAGCAAATCATCACTATCACATCGCTCAAAATGATCACTATCTTGGTCTTTCAATTAGACAAAAACGCTCCCAAATGTATATAGTTGAAGAGTCAAAGAGTGAGTGATTTCTGAACAAAACCCTTGCAGGTATCACTCTCTCATCGAGTGAGCAATCAGATTGCGATTTTCGCTGTTTTTAATCGAAAGACCCCCTGGCACACGTGATTGAAATTGAAATCCTGAAGTTACAATTATAGTCGTAGCATATTTTAGCTTCTCTCTTCTGTTGCTGCCCATTTTCGGAATACAAAAAGCCAGATTAGCTGTATATTTTTTAATTGTGTACTGCCTATTAGTTTTGTCGGTTCTTAAAGCTCCGATATTTCTGATTCCCTTGAATCTCAATGATGCCGGAAAAGTTGTATGATGTTGCAATCTATCAAGAAAGGCAGCCATTATTGTTAAAGGGCAACTAAGGTATCAAATAACTTCTCATTGATGGCCATTAATTAATAGCAGATTGCACCTTCTGCATGGGGAAAATGACAAAATATAATTCGGATGATTATTCAGCCAGAATTCTTGTGAAACATTTCTTCCATCAGGTACTCTAACTCAGCTAAAATAGAATACCACATAGCAGTTTCCTGTTCCTGTTATTATTTAGCCTGTGCTCTATAATTATTACAGCAAAGTCTTGGAACCTCCCCTAAACTGAAGTGTTACCCAGCTTAGAGTCAGCAACTACTTTGAGTTTTGCATTGCGTAATGCACAAAGCTGATGCTGCCCAGCACATTATTTGCTACCCATTAATGCATTGCTGCGAAACCTTGGTTGCCCTTTAATAACTATCTGATTGATTTAATTAATGATATTATTGTAACTGATTTATTAACTATCTGATTGATTTAATTAAGGATATTATTGTAAGTGACTTATTAACTAATATGATGATGCCATGTTATTACAGTTGACACAGTGACGCCAGAGACGAGTTCTGGAGAGTCCCCAGCTGAGTACGCCACAGAGATACCCCCTCAGTATGATGTGGCGTGTGCCATAAACAACCCACTATCCACTGTACCCATCAGGGTGGACAATAGGTAAGCTTGGATAACTAACAAGTTTTCATTCACTAGTGATTCTTTGGTTTTGTTTGGAAATGACAGTTAATATAGCTAATGATCATTAATTTCCACTGTGCCCAACAGGGTTGATAACAGGTATGCCGGATAACGAGCACGATCAGAAACCCCAATTTAGCTGGAACTGGCACTTAAAAGCGGAGATTTTCTATCTTCTGACAACTTTCATAAGTTATATACCAATCGATTGGTTAACAATGGCTTAGGTGTTTATAGTATTCATTCAAATAAAAATTGATTTAAAACCAACTATTTAGTCAATTATCAAATTATAAAATTTATTAAAATTGAAAATAAAATTGAAATAAAAATTGTTGTATTTATTGAAATAAAAAAAAACAATTTTGATGTCAATGTTTTAATTTACAGGGGGTACGGAGCGCCTGACGGTGCGTATTACGGTGCGTCATTAGATCAGCAGCAGCAGATGACGAGTCCACTGAAGAGTTCATTCCCTTTGTCTCCTATGAGGCTTCAAGCACTGCACCAATCTCAACAACAGCAGGTACGCGAACAACTGATTAATAGATACATTGTTATCATAATATGAAAATTTATCCCTTCTACAAGACCATGAAAATCTCCTTTACATGGATTTTCACCTGGGATTCCCTTCTATATATGGAACTCATTAGGAAAAAGCTAGCCTATTGAATTAATTTGATCAAATCTAATCAAATCGAAAAATCCAGTCAGATAGATATTTACTATAGCTTACTGTTACACAAATCTACAGGGATTTTCACCATCAGATTTTCTTGTGAGGTTTTTAGTGTTTACAATTTTTGTTGATTTTGATTCAAGGAATGAAATGATGCTGTATCTTAGCAAACCATTGCAACAATATCACCCGAAACGTTTGATTTCGTCACCAAACAAATTCAAGAGTTAATGTCTAATGATGAATTATCTACCTATTTGCGGGATAGATATAAAAATATATTTTCCAATAACTCAAAGCAACTCAAAGCAACCCAAATTAGCTCAAAGCTGCTCAAAGCAGCTCAAAGCAGCTCAAAGCAGCTCAAAGCAGCTCAAAGCAGCTCAAAGCAACACAAAGCACCAAAATCACAAAAGAAAAATGTAGTGACTTATATCTTTTTGGCAACAAAGACGGCGTTTTTACGATTGCAAGTTGGCCTTCAGGGACATGAGCATATTCTGATATTTTTCTTTAACGTTTTAGACTACGTCGTTACTACAGATGCAGCATCAGCCTGCCGCCTGCTCTCAGCAGCAGCAGCAAGTACCCCAGCAGAGGACGGGCAGCAGTCCATATCAGCAGACCAGTCCGTACGGCAGCGCAGCCGGTGTACAACCTCAAAATGGTGGATCTCCTTACAGCAGCAGCGGGTATGTATCATAAGCTGTGATTGATTTATTTTCAATGTAGTTAGAATATATCCTAAGCTGTGATTGGATTATTCTAATGAACCTTCAATGTGTCCGTAGCTGTGATTGGCCTGATCCTCATGGAAACATTGTGTTGAAAGTTCGTCAAGTGTGACTTTTTTTGGGAAGTCAAACAGTTTTGAACACTTCATCCCAAATCAATGTATTCCATTCCATTTATTTGCTATTAATTTAGTGCAGCAGGATCTTGCGGCAATAAGTGGGCCTACTGTTAACTTCTCTAGCCTGTTATCATTCGACAAAATATTTACTCAGATGATTCACCCAGTATCCAAATATTTCAACACGGTCTTATCCTAGATAATGGCCTCTTGTACACAATTAGGCCTGGTATTACATTTACTGCCTAATACTACCTGCATACAACATACACACATACATACATACAACATACATACATACAACATACATACAACATACATACAACACACATACAACACACATACAACATACATACAACTTACCTACAACATACAATTTTACAATCTTTATTTGTTTTCAGATATCATTCACATTCGCCGCTGTCGACGTTTAACTCACCATGCAGCAATCCAAACCCCTCACCCCCATATGTGCAGAGGTCCAGTCCTTATACAGACTGCTATGAGCAGCAACCAAAACCTGACTGCAGGTTTGGGAAACAGGTAAGTTCAAGGTCAAACTCAAGGCCAATCTCAAGTTCAATCTCAAGTTCAATCTCAAGTTCAATCTCAAGTTCAATCTCAAGTTCAATCTCAAGGTCAACCTCAAGGTCACCCTCAAGGTCAATCTCAAGGTCAATCTCAGTTAATCTTCAGGTCATTCTCAGTGACATTCTCAGTAACATTCTCAGTGACATTCTCAGTGACATTCTCAGTGACATTCTCAGTGACATTCTCAGTGACATTCTCAGTGACATTCTCAGTGACATTCTCAGTGACATTCTCAGTGACATTCTCAGTGACATTCTCAGTGACATTCTCAGTGACATTCTCAGTGACATTCTCAGTGACATTCTCAGTGACATTCTCAGTGACATTCTCAGTGACATTGAGGTATATGAACCTCCGCTACTTGGTGATAGTATATTTCAAATATAAAATAATATTGTGTAAGGTCAAGGTTGAAAACATCAAACAAGATATTGCCAATATAGGCAACTCCAGCTTTGCTAGGCACATTGTACCAACACCTAAATTTAATGTGAAGAGTCTTATATTCTAGAACTTAAGTAGATAATTTTATTGCAAGTGCTCAAATATGGCCGACAAAGCCTCATGGTTTATCTTGATTTTGTATTTTAGCAGCACGCGGCCCTTCCTGATCATTATCTGACGCCCTCACCCGACTCTCAATATAGTGAGTGCTCTAGTCCTGGTCAGAAGATAGCAGGTATAAATAATGGCCACCAACAACAAACACACCGATCACATCATGGTTCAACCTCAACACAGGTATGTAAATCGACCGGTAATATTATGATACCGCTTGCTATGGGGGATTGTGAACACACAGATCATGTGATATACGAATGCATGTATAACTCTGACCGATAGATGGAATAATACGCGAAGCCTGTTGGCCCTACCCTCGACGATTGGACAAGCCAGTGATTCTAAATTCACTGTAACAATCAGAGATACGAATGCTAATTGTTTGATATCGATGTCAGTGTGTATTAGGTAGCTTGGTGCTATGATTTCACAAAGTTTTCACGTTTTCAAATCACCGTGGGTCACAAGATATCTAATATCTCTTTACAAGTATGATGAGTGGTTATTTTGTGTACCACTGTATATATGCCACCACATGGCCTACAGGGTACATGCTGTATGAACTTAAAGTTAATATATTTTATATAAATTGTAAACAAGTTTTTATATTCTCTTGTTACAGCCATACACATGGTCAACTAGTGAAGCAAGTCCGAACTCAGACTGTAGTGATCTTCATTCACCTCCTAAACCCAGAACTTCTCAAAATGAAGCTGTGTTTTTATAGGGTTTCCCAACCTGGAATACTCATTTTATTAAGTTTTCCCAGTATGGACAAACCTCTATACTATATTCTGATCTAAGTTGGTTGTACCAAATCATTCGAATACTTAACGTTATTATTGAGAACTGTTCCCCACTATTTATGATTAAACAGTTGCCCGCCAATATAAGTGATCTGATTTTTTTTTGTATTTTATACATTATTGTAGTATGCAGTATAATATTTCACATGTAATATAGTGTTTTGGCGGACCTACAATATAGAATTTCACTGTTCATTAAGTTTATATTAATGACTAGCCTACTTCATATTGAATAATGTGCATAACATTTTTTTTATATCCCTGGAATTTTCTCTTTTATAATCTGCTGACCGGAACAATTAATCCGATTTCTCTTTTCCATGTATGATAAATGTATAAAACATGGATATGTGTACACACATATATTTCAATAATGCATCCATGTATACATGTCTATGCTTTGTGTAGTATATGCATAGACGGGCGTACATGGACGCATCAGGTATTTGTACCCTTACCTGTGACTTGCTTTTTTTATACTTAAGGGAACTCATGTGGTTATATATATGACTTTGCTACGGAAGTGTGGCAGTTTTTGAGTGCTTTTAGCTTTAGTTCTTTCTACTTCCTAAATTGACCAACCTATTTTGCTTTATGTGTACAATTTTTGCTTCCTTAAGTATCTGTGTACTCCAATGTATCATTATAGCTACATGGTGTCAAAATATTTTGTAAATCTTTCAGATCTCTTTATATACGCTTCCTGATTGGCTTATTTAGTCGTATTGCTGACCAATCAGAGATCAGCGTTTTTTGTTCATACTCTTATTGTTATAAAGGCTACTGTATTTATGTTGTTCATTAATTTTTTTAGTGGGAGGTTGTTTTACAGCCTGCCATTGGCTAGCCAATGTGTTGGCTCATATCTGATTGGCTGCTGACCAAGCCCAACAGCCAATCGGATCAGAGCTGAAAAATTGACTAACCATTCACCTCTATTCTCTATTACTGACATTGTTATTAATGTTGGGATTATTTTTATTTTCACTGCATCGATTCTGCTGACTGCAAAGGTCAGAGGTTATGCAAATTTTGTACACATGACAAACCACTGCAGTAGAGATCATGACATTATTATATGCATATGATAATAGGTATTTTTGTGTAAATAATTAAACTCATGAATAAAAGGAAAGATTTATCAAACAATAACAGTATTTTTATTAATAGCTACACTACTGCTTCAACTGAATAAGGTTTCGTTCAAGGAAACTTGAAGTTGACTGAGGTTACTGGAGGGCATCGCTACAGAACAGAAATGCTTAACTTTTTGCACCTCTCGCACTGATACCACCGTTGTCCTGCTCAGGTGTCCAAATAGTCTATGCACTTTGCAGGATTTGCTTGGATTTTTCCTCTCATTACTTCTACATTAATCTTACTTCATATATCCTAAGGGTCCAATAATACACATTGTATAATCTTTTGTCAATGTCATGAATGACCGCCCTTATTCAAAATGAAAGAAATTCTGCCTGAGACTTTCTTCGCTTCTTAGCAGTGAATATCTCTGCTCATGGGTATTTCCCAAACATGAGGCTACTTTTCCCCAAGTCTGACTGGAAAACTATCATACCTGGAGCAAGTGGCATGAACAGAAATCAATAGATATTGCAGTTTTAGTGCTCCCCTTTGTAAATTAAAATGCCTAAGAACAGACAACTCCAGCAAGATCCTGCATTGTTTTCAGACTTTCCCTCGCCGGGGGGGGGGGGGGGGCTGTCGGGCGGTGGGCATAAGTCTGGGGGGCTCAGACTAGTGTCCAACTGTCTAAGGGATCACTGGCAAAGCTTTCTCAAGACATCTGAGGCAATTAAAAAAGAAATACTTGGCAGTGTTGAATTTGGTATGGCGTATACATTATTGACTATAATAATCAGCACACTCACTGTATCATCTTTTTGTTATCACTATTATTTTTGCCAATTTATTGTGCTGCAGAGCGCATGCACTTTATAAAGTTTTACTGATCTTTGAAAGCCAAAATAGGTTTTGCAATGTAGCAGTACCCATCACAACAAATAACTACAAAGAGCTTAGGTTAGTTTTTGCATACATTCAGAGCTTACATTTGATTGAGCAATGAAGTCAGGAGTGGTCTGATGGTTGACGGTATGGACTTGTGATCTTATGATCCAGGTTCGATTCCCGGCGCCGGCTGTCATTTCCGATTTGGCACTGGCAAGCCATTCATCTTAGCCAGGCCTGTTTGGATCATGACCATAAATACAGGAGGTCTACTGTGTGCTTGCATGCAGTATAAAGATCCCCCTCTGCCTATTCGAAAAAAGGCGGAAAGGGTATAGGGTACTACCCCACACAAGCCACCCGAGCTTAAGGGGGACTGTTAAATAGGGCGGTCAAATAAGACCTAGTGCATAGAGAAAAAAAAATGGAATGAAAATGGAATTCCTATCTCCTAACCGAAGAAGGCTTGTATTGTGTATCTTTTCATTCATGCTCATTGGACAGACATGAGTTATGAGAATCTAATGGAATTAGTACTAACACCCGCAGGAATCTGATATTCAAGTGTCAAATTAAAAGGAAAATAAGACACTTAAAGCTCCTCATATTAAACACTATTACGATAGCATCAACCTGGGAACAATCATTTTAATATGAAAAATAAATCTGGTTTGTTAAAGCAAGAAGTTTGAAAAACGAGTGGAAACGGCCTCTCATTTCAAATTGTTGTTTGTCTCCACTGGTAATTGTCCTCTCTTTATCAGCAAAGGTTTACAATGACCACAGCCAATCAGAGCAGAGACTGCAGAGAGTGACTTCCTGCCAAAAAGAAGTACAACTTGAGTTGCTGTAATAATTTTGATGAACTGTTCAATCAGCAAGAGCATAGTTGTGGAATCCCATTTATCAAGATGGGCTCTACCGCAAATTTCCTAAAGCTCCAGGGTAATAAGGTAACTGGTTTGGAATTGCCCTCTCAAGTTAAAACCATAAAAATGAGGAGTTGCCCTCTCTCTGGTAATACACCTGTAATTGGGTGAAGGTCAACTTGTTGCACATGCTGATGACAAATGAGGGTGTAGCCAATTCAAAAGCACTGCTATCAGTGATTTTGAACCCTGTTAATATTTTCAGGTGTTTTGCAATGGAAATCTATTGAATTAAAGTTTGAAAATCTTTTTGCAAAATCATTTTTGGAAGATCAATGCATACGGATTGGCTAATGTAAATTAGACCGGAAATGTGTGCAAAATGCAATGGTCTTATATATGAGGCCACTAAAAAATTCTGACAACCGTTTTTCAACCCATAGTCACCAATATGGAAGACCAGGAGCATACCATCATTTTGAGTGGTCTGGTTAAAGAATTGAAAGAACCTGAAGCAGGCCTATTGAGGTGACAAGTCAACATAGTTTGCATGTAAAGCAATGGGGAAATAAATAGAGGTGTTGGACCTCTTCGAATTTTCACAGGCATGATATGATTGGCCCATTACATCTTACTTTCATCTTATTGGCCTGTTCAATAACTGCATACTGATCACGATATCAGTGTTGGGGAACACTGAGTTAGTTATCGATATTGCTAGTAGTCAACTTTCTGAACAGCAGTAAGACTCAGTGGCACCAACCAGTTACTTCAAAGACACATAAGACCACAATGAAGAGATGATGAGCCACCTCAGCTTCACAACAAAAAGAAGAATGAAATTAGAACAGCTGTGAATGGACTTGATTGAATCAATTTGTTGTAGCTCTCAGGTAAATAAATTCTATTTATATATTTGGTACACTACTGTATACTATTCTAGTACTACTCAGTCGTGAGTGAGAAATTAGTAGAGTAACTAAGAAGTTTAGCTAGTAACTGCTAGTTACTATCACTACTAGTAGCTTTCTGTAGTAGTTAGCCAATGGTACCAATGTACATGTGCAGAGTGTAATTTCGAGCAGCAAGGAGAAGGCCTCCTAAGAGTTGTAAGAGGGGAGGCTCATACAAGTCCAAGGAGGTTACTCCTTACTCCTCGCTTCGTTGTTTGTTGGTGGTGGTAATATCAGGGAGTTTTAGTTTGCTCCATGGTAGAATCATCATTAATTTTCTGTATTTGGTTTCTCAGAGAAGATTCAAACTAGTGTATCATGAACCATTTGTGCAAGTTTAGGTGGGCAACTCTCGCACAACTAATTGTCTAGAACTGTTATTGCTAAACTACTATGGCTACATGTAGGCCTACATACTTTACATTGTAAGGAAACGTCCCCTCTCTTTACTACAACTACAGCCTATGTAGGCTGGGTCTTGCATTTGTATAAAGTGTGTGCATAGACTTTGCCTCAGCGCAACTGACGGATCATTATTGCTCTATGTCAACCATTCCCAACTGTCTGAGACTGGTGGGGTCACCCTTAAATACAAACAGCAAAACAATATACATATTAGTATACACTTTATTTACTGATCAAGCATGCGCATATAAGACCATGTGGTACATCATCATCTAGCTTAGCAAGCGAGACCTGCTTTTAGCTTCGTTCGAGAATTGGCCGCTAATCAATTGAACTATGCTCACTCTTGTGTGAACTATTTGCGAACAAATTTATCTAAGGTGCGAGGATATTGAGCATTTAAGTTGTAATGATCTTTTGGTTTACAAAGATCAGCTCATGCTAATTGAAATATCCCCTGGTCTATAATGTAATAAAGAATATACCAACCCCGATCATCAGAGGAAGGAAACCAGTGCAGACCTTGCCTTTTGCCAATGGTATTGAATTCAAATGATTTATTAGCTGTACAGAGTCTCAACTGCGTCACAGTGGTCATTTCATTATAATAAGCAGTGATGGGGGGGGGGGATTGCATATAATATTACATGTGTGGGCTCTTTGAGTTGCAAGCATGTACTTCGCCTTAATTCAGGGTCAACCACTGACCACCATTGGTTATAGTGGTCTGTAGTTGGAGAGTAGAGAAATTGGTTCCTGAGAGAAACTAGACCATTGCCAACTGGTCTGTAGTTGGAGAGTAGAGAAATTGGTTCCTGAGAGAAACTAGACCATTGCCAGCTTGCACACAATTGCAAAAGTTTCCCAATTGTAAAACTTCATCAAAAGAATGGCGTATTCAAGTGTTGTAGAGGTACTAGCTCTCTAGAGTATAACGCTGGTTTAATTATTCGTCTTGTTAATTTGGGAAAAAAGTAGATAGGCCTAGATACAATGACAATGATAGCAATGACTCCTTTTGATTGCAGATTTTTTTGTATTTTAGCCTACATGGTAAAGCAACACACACCGCAGAATAGTACTGAGAACAGTACAATGAAGCAGAGACTGTTTGGGTGGTTTATAGCAGATGTGATACAACCCGTAGTATCATTAGTCGTTCAGCTTACTCAATTCAAACAGGTAAGCAGAGAATCAAATTTCCAATTTCGGTTGTAAAATTTGATTAAGTTGCAGCAGGGAACTGACCCAGAAAGGCTTGAGATGGCTGGGGTCATAAGCATCGATATCTCCACTGTTACACTTGCATCGAGAATTGTTAGTAATGTAATGATATAAATGTCAGGTGATATGCGTAACTGATGATAATTGCGTCGGTGTAATCGTTGAAGTCTCATGGCATAAATTGGGTAAAACTGCTTGAACATTGGCAGGCCTCAGCAAGAATTTGTCATTGTAGCCGGCCGGTCAGTGTAATTAGGAGTTCAGTGACTATCGGAGTTGTGCTCTTTTTTTCATGGAGGGAACAACTCATTCCATCTCGCAACACTCTTCCCTATATTCCGCCCTCCTTGCCACATCTCATTATCTTGACTGATCATTTTAGTTACAAACTTGCTGGCGTTATGCGCTGATCAAACCTATAGATCGAGTGTTTCCACTCCAAGAAACCAGATATAAAACTTCACAAACTTCTTAACCAACGGCTGGCAAATCTGTTTCTATCATAGGGAATGTAGATTTAACCAGGTTTTTAAGTGGTGTGTTATTTGTAATTTGACAACATGCTAGAATCAGGCTGTCAATGCAGAAAAAATTGAAGGGTCCAGGGCTGAACCTTGTAGCAGCAAAGCCTTGTTATAAGACTGATTGCAAATAATGTACTTAGGACATTGGAATGTATTATATTCATAATTTATCACATCAACTAAATATTTGTTGCAGAGAATACAGGATAAAGACTGATTCAGTATGGCATGATAATGGCAGAGTTACACATGAGAACCTTTGGTGGTTTGAATTCTGTCCTGAGAAATCTTGAGGTGCCGAGTGAGTGTCTGAGTGTCAAATAGTTACATTATTATGATTCATGATGGGTCATGATATACTCTTCGCTACCCCGACGCAGTGATCATTTGTATTTGATTGTCTAAATCAAGGATACCATCGGTAGCCTAATTGGTAACCATATCCCATACTCATTGAAAGACCCCCCTCACCTGCTATCTACCTTATCAACCTAATCAGTGATTAACTAAAGGGGGGGGGGGTGAATGAAATCTGTCTCTTAAAGTATTGTCAATTGTTCGATTGTGGTTATCATGGGGCATTTAGCTTCCTAACATATGTTGGTGTGTGGTAATTCTAGGTCACAGGCCCTAAAAAAAATTAAACAGCATAAAGCTTGTTTCTAATTTATAGTCAACTAAACCTATAGCCTTGGGAGTAAGTATTAGCTAAAGTTTAGTTTAGCTAGTCTTGAGATGATTTAATGTAAGCTAGCATTAAATTTTGGCAAGTGAAGGTTGAAGTCCATATAAAGAAAAAAAAGGGTGGGCGTATGTTTGCTACTCTTGATGTTAGTTTTTTCAAGCCTGCGCAAAATGAAGAAAATTTCCTCCTATGAATACTTCACTCCTCTAGGGAACTTTTTATGAACATTATATCTGCTTGATTTTGATTACTGTACCTTACATTTTAGAACGTAACTGAGGCATTGGATTAGCAGGATGTTGGCATCTATTGATATTTGACTACCGCGTCAAACAACTTGAAGGCAGTTAGTGTAGGAAGAACAAGTATTCATCAGATAAAGTGGTAAGCTACTCTCACACTACTCTGTAAGTCTACTCGCTCTTCACTCACGACTGAGTAGTAGAGCTACTACTCAGTCGTGAAGAATGAGTAGACTAAGTAAGAAGTCTAGCTAGTAACTGTTAGTTATTATCACTACTAGTAGCCTTCTGTAGTTTGCCAATCAGGGTTGTATTTCAATTAGAAAGAGGGATACTTTACTAAAGCAATTTATCACTATCGCATCACTCGAAATTATTGCCCAATTGGTCTTTCAATTAGACAACATCACTCCCAAATCGCTCGCTCAGAATGTATATAGTTCAATTATTGACTGAACGATTTGAAAGTGAGACCCCTAGCAGGTATTGCTCACTCACCTGGTGAGCGATCAGATTGTTATTTTGGTTTTAAGTGTTGTGTTATTTGTAATTTGGTAAGATGTTAGAATCCGGCTCCAAATGCAATGATCTCAGTGCCCTAACTTCATATCTAGATAGGGTGAAAGAAAGAGGGCTTACACGGTTTTCATCAGTAATAATACATCTGGTAAAAAAATCCAAAACTAAGAATTGCGAAAAACAATTCTTCCTCAACCATTCATATTCGTTGAGCCGACCTCAGCTGTTTCAGGGGAAACAGATTTGGTCCATAGTCAATATATTATATAATACGTGCCGAAATGTGAGTTGCTGGCAGTCAATGTAACATTGTGTATACCCCAAGTATTTGCAGCAGGGAAAATTCACAAATAGCTACATTTAAAGCAAGCTAACATTTGCTCTCATTTCTTCATATAGACTCTCACCTCCGCTAGAGGAGTAATTTACTGCAAATCATCTTTAGACAACTATCCTGAATATTATGTAATATCAAGTTTATCGTTCTATTGTATATAGAGTGATATATGAATATCTCAAAACACTCAATATTCACAGCCGTGTATATATATATATATAAGATGTGGTTTTAGACCAGAAGATGATTTGATGGTATTCAGTAGCTAGTAAACCATGGCTTCCCACCAGAAATTGCCAGAAGATTAAACTGTGAGTAACTTCAATACCATTGGACCCCACTTTCAATGATGGGATTCATCTAGTGAAGTATAATGTTAGTTCAATAGGAAAAGTTTGCATTTCGAGAAGATGGCTTGAAGTAATAAAATTATGGCTAGCCAATATTTTCTCAACTTCGTCACTTAACATTAACTTCCAGTGGGTGACCTCACGTTCAAAGTTTTAAGATACTTGAGTTTTAATGAGCTCATTGGATGGTTGTGACAGGGTTACCACATCCCATTCTTGAGAAAGGCACCCAAGTGCCGTCGGAGCTCTCCTCTATTACAAAAATTTAGTGCAGACAACCATTGCAGTACGAACAGTCTGCTGAATAACAATAAAAAAAAGCATGGCTGTAAATACTGTTGGCAAATTCCCACATGATTATAATATTAGTTGTATGTCAATTAAAATATTTTCACCGCTGCATTTCCGGTTGCTCCAATCCTAGAAAAATCCAAGTAAAACGATGTTGTCTTGTGTTGATGGCTGGAGGTAGAGCATCTCCATATATATGCAAATTAGATTAAAATTTTTCTTGAGGTAGAGAATGTTTTACTTTTTGTCACCATGCTCAGTAAACAACAAAGAGTCAAATAGGTGTCGAGCACATACTGCTTGCTTTCCAATCTAGTCAATGCAATGTCACAGTGTATGTTATGTCATTATCCCTAGTTTTATCCAATTTTTTTGCATTTGGATTTGCTTCTGGTGTCACCAGTAAAATGGGAGGAACTTGAAATGAGTTTCCCCACTCCTGATTGCTAAAATGAATTATTCTGAGCCATCATTTTTGCATCATATTGTGTACTCTGATCTAAACTTCAACAGTGCCTCTGTTAGAAGGGAAGGGAGGGGATTAGGGGGGTTATTGTATAACACCTGAAGCTTTTGAACAAACCATTGGAGTGAGCATTTGCTAATGTTGTTTCACCTTGGGCCTGACACTGAGCTTATATATATTATATCTGTTTTCGCTTTGCATACTTTTGTGATAGAATGGTATTTCAAAAAGTGCTGATTTGATGTGGCCGCGTAGGCCTACAAACATCTCAATTCGGAGTTTAGTGGACGGTCATAGCTTGATCATATTCTATAGACGGCATACAATAGATAGCTGTCAGGAGGTCATTTCTCACAGATATACTCATATATGGTGTCCCAAACTCCGCACATGATTTTTTTTCTACAACAATCTTACCGTTGTTTTGACTTCACATCATGAAATTTCTACATGCAAGATTATTTTTTACAGTGTTACTATTTGGAGGAGTGAACGTAGAATGGGGACAGTGACTCAGAAGATATACGACAGAGCATCATACTCAGCAGATTTCTCACACCTTGTCACCCACCACCAATAACTCCAGCTTCAAAAAAGCACACTCTGCTAATGCTCTCTTTGTTACACTTGGAACTGAAGTTGTGAAGACACCAGGGACAAATACCCCCCCCCCCCCCCACCCAAGGTATGTATGGGCTTGAATGATCACCAATGTTTATCTATCAATATCTTAGGAGTCACCGGCAAAATTATTATGTCAAACAATGTAATCCTCTGACTCATGATTGTTGCTACATCACTTAGACGCGTATTATATATAGGTTTTTTTGGTGATGGGTTGCGGTAAATATCGAATATACCAAATATATCAAATTGAGGATAATTTAGCCAGCGACACGTTGACACCCTCCCCTGATTTAGCCACAATCGCTCTGAAAGTATGACACGGTGATTGATTTATTTTTTTCTTCTTTTCAGACTATAATTGAGACTCATGGTGGTATAGAGCGGACACCAGTCATGACACATCAAATATGCACCATAAGCACCTCCTCCGATAGTGAACTGTCACAAAAGTCACACTCTTATATCTGCTCAGCACTATGTTGTCACTGCACACTGTTGAATCGATAGATCAAAAAGTAGTGCCACATAAACTTTCCCCATATGATAATTGATAGGGATGGGCACATGCTCTCATTTTATCAAAGTTTCAAGCTGTTCAGTGTTCACATTTGTTTTGATATATCAATTGACTCAGGGCATTTCTTGCGCCTACTGGTATTTTATTATCCTGTTGACAATCGCAATAGACCTTCTAGGGTTGTTGATTGTGAATGCCAATGTTTTGTGGGTTAACATATGCGAAGAATAACATCTCAACTTTTTGGTCTTTTCTACTGATTCAATTTTTTTTTTGACAGTTTATTATTCTCACCTCGTCGATTATTCATAATTTTTCATTCCAATGCTTTGCATCCTATTCAGGTATCAGTGAACTTTAGTTCAATGCAGGTATTCCTACTGTGGATGAACATGTATATCAGTTATATTTAAGAGTACGATGAATACGACTTGTTTTATAAAATAAACAGCTTTCAATTCATTTCCAAAACATGATCAAAAGGTTCATCACTCGACAAATAGGCTGAGCACTAGGTTCATGTTGATGCACTGATCTTACATCTTGTCATATATCATTAGATGATACATTTTGTTGTTGGTTGTCACTGAACTGTGTGGGTGGGTCCGGTTGAGGTTGGTGAGAGGGTCGGTCGGTCTACCTCTGTGTGTCCGAAACAAGAAGTGTCATTTTTTAGCGTGGATGGCTTTCATTAGCTATTTGTTGGCTGAAGATGTTCTGGGCATGGAGTGCAAGCTCTGAATTTTATGGTATGTGGGTAGAGAGAAGCAAGGTAAATCAAACCAAGGAGTAACAGCTGCCCCTGTTACTTCTTGATCAAACAGACCTATAGTTTAATGACACAATAGAAGTCGTTTGTACAGAATGTCTGGAGGTCACTGTAAATTATAAATAAATATCAATGCAGGCGATAATATTAAGCTGAGAGCTTTGAAAGATTATCTGCTACAAGGCTGTCCAGGCAATTATTTATCGCTATAAATCTCAACTGATGTAATGGCCCTACAAGCCCCTAATCTGGCAACCCAGCCGCCTGTCTAAGCTACCGTTCTCATAGATAACAGAATAAATATCGGTGTGGGTATTCCTTTGGCAGGAATTTGTTGAAATGATTGGAACAAGGAGTAAAAGTACTCCTTGATTGGAACTCCAGACTATAGATGCATTGTGGAAATCCTGTCGTAAGGGTCGAAACTTCTAGGAAATGTATTTGGTAGACGACATGGAACTGATCGATGTCGTTTCGCCCGATACTAGCCACATCACTCAATTACATGCAATTGATTTGAAATAAAATGTTAAAAAAATTAAACCTTTATAGTTGAAAATTGTATTAATCTGGAGTAGGTTGGTGAAATCAGTCTTGATATTCATTGATAAACCTTTAGGTTGAAAGAACTTTCAACACACCAAACTTTTCAATGCATGCATTCAATGGCTACAATGTACAGTTTAATCTGCCCAATCACTTTCAATGAGATTAGCTTATTGAATCAAACAAGATTCTCATTGTCTATATGCCAATTGTTTACCTTTTACTTGACATCAACATCTTAGCCAAGCATCTGAGTTCAAGCATAATTGGATGTATTGTTGTTATCCAATTTGTTTACCCATGAAGTCATAATCAAGATAAGCCAGTCAGAATGTTAATTTTGTTGACATTGGCATTCATAGGCAACCTGCACTGAACTTAACAAACCGTTACCAGTAGATTTAAAAATGGACAACCCTTTGGGTAAACACACAGATTATCGTAATGAGCTAGCAGCAGATTATCAAGAGCTGAGCCAGATACAACCACTGTATGTTGTATCTGGCTCAGCTCTTGTAGTTGACCAAGTAGCAGCGGAAAATCAATGAAACATTGTTGCAAATACTGGATAATAAGGGTGCCAGAGATTTTTGTTGCAAAGCAATCTCATTCTTGGCATAGTTACTCTGTACTATGATGAGCTTGGAAGCAGAGTTTGGTGAAATAATTTGATAAAACTAACAAATGGAATTTGGTCAACTATCTAGTATTTTTTATAAAAAGTTAAAACTTCCCGTCTGTCAAAGTTAAAACTTCTGTCAAAGAATGATCATGATCATGATCACCAAAACAAGCATCATTGTAAACATGTACATTCGCAAAATTAAAAACTCATCGCATTCATTATCAGCAGCAAAAGACAGGAAGTTAGGTCAGCTTACGATGACATCCTGTCTCTCTAATTCCACAAGTGTGTCATGATGACTTGTTACAAGTGCAATGGAATGTGTGTGAAGGATTAACTACCAGCGACAATAAATTTGATAATTAAAAATTTTGACAAGGAATATTGAGGTAATTAAGTCATTATGCCTGTTAAGGGCTAGCCTCCCTGCTTGTGGCACACAAGCTGACAGCTTAAAATGTATTATTGTAAATGTTGTTGTCACTAGTCTAACATTTTAATACTATCTGTACTAGTGCCAACACCTGCTAGGGAACTACCATCCAAGAGCGAGAGAGAAAAATGTCGCAATTGCTTCCTGTACACCATATAACTGGGATGGCTGGGAATGATAAAGTTTAACATCAAGAGCTCCTTTGTAGACAGGTAATGAATATATACCAGGCTTACAATAGATTTACCTTTGCCTCTCTCTACCCACATACCATAGCATTCAGAGCTAAATCCTTGCTCAGAGCCGTTCAATCTCAAAAATCCCAAGGAGCGTAGATTAAGACTATGCCAATAATCAGTATTAATACTACATGCTTTGACACCAAGTATGTTTTTGAGCATCAGTCAGCATATTTTCGGTAGTTCTGAGGAGAATATGGCCTCATTCGCATATCACTTTTCTCCACTTAGGCATGTAGGGCGATTAAAACAAAGTAGATCCTCGCTCAACTGGTGAGCGATGTTGTACTTTTTTATTAGTAGCAAAGTTTTGTGATAATTCTGCTAGCATAATTTAGCTGATGTATTCTATTTATGCAGTTGCTGCCTACATTCTCAGATTGCACAAGATATAACGTAGGGTACGGCACAAAACAGAAGAGTTGAACATAGGTATTTTGTCGGATCATCATACTCAATACTGATAGGCCAGAAGCAGCTATACCATAAGTTTTTATGGCACGGACAGTATTTGATGGCAGGATACTGATCATGTTTTATACTTCATTGGTGTATGTTCTGTAAAATTCACCGGGTGTACCCAGTTGTAGTGGTCATATTTAGAAATTAAAAGGTGTTTTGTATTGGCATTATATGTGTGGGGAAATAACTCCTATTCTGTGTTATCTAAGTAATCTAATCATCAGGGAATTCCAGGTTGATATTGCATTGTGGGATTTTGTTGACATGGCAATTAATTCACTGAGTAAAGGCTGCTCGTATAAGACCAGCACAAAATGAAAAATTTCAATTGAATGATGTCAAACTTCTTATGGGACTAGTATCAAAGATTATAAATACTTGATGGCAGGATACTTGATGCAAGTATGATATTGTATGGTCTTAAGACCACTGTCTTGGGGCAATTACAAACAACATTTTTGACGTTTCAATTGCCTCTTATGTCATTTTTAGCTGGATATCTTTGCATAACACATGAGCAAAGAGCTCAATGAGTGCCTCACTTTTCAGAAAGAAACCAAACTGTCAGAGTCTGAAAAACTTAGATATGCCAGCTTCGCATACTTTCCTAACATGCTAATGACATGATATGGGGATATGCGGTAGCGCTGTCTCTCATCAACCATCTCATGCAATGATAAAACATATACAATGTAAAACCCAGTACTATAGTCTTGACTTGTGCCAACTGCCCACTAATCACATATCGATAGTGTGAATATTTGGGATATGCAGTAGTGCTGCGGCTGACCTCTTCAACTGGGTACACACGTTTTTCCTACATCAAATTTGTCTCACGCTATCATGTTTTGAGCAGTCTTATGTCTGGGCTGCTTTTTGTCTTGTTCTCGTTGAGATGTAGTGCTGTCGCTGACCACCTTTTAAAATGATGTGATATAATATCTTGTTAAAATCATACATATAGTCGTGTTTCCTGCTGACCATATTAATCACTTGACATTTCACTTACCTAACCGATTGTGAAGAAAATTGCAGGTATGCTGCCGCTGACATGATTGCTACAACCGGATTCACTCTCAGTTTTGGATTCAGCACGTTGTTCTACCCTAGATATACCCTCGTTTTAAACTCGAAACATTTCACTTATTATTAGCGATTTTGAGAAAAATTGCGATATGCTGCTGTGCTGCCGATCTTCTGCTGACATGATTGCTACGACTGGGTACACTAGACCAAGTTTGGTTCATTTGCCTGCATTCCAAGCTGTGGCTCCCGATCCACTGGTCACGCCGTGACCAGTGGATTGGGAGCAATAGGCATGCAGGTAATTGGATAAAACTTGTTCTAGGTTACACCCTATTTCTTTATATTCAGTACGTTGTTATACCCTTGAAACACCTTTTATTTAAACTTAAATATTTCACTCATTAAAAGCATTTTTTATAAGAAATGAGGATATGCTGCCGCGCTGCCGCTGACATGATCGCTGCAACTGCGTACAACCTTAATTTTGGATTCACCACGTTGTTCCACCCTAGAAACACCTTTTATTGAATTCTTAACATTTCACTTATTATATGCAATTTTGAGAAATATTGCGGATATGCTGCCGCAAGACAGTATCATACTAACCTCATCAAGATCTGACATTATACTTATTGAAAATTTTAAACTTGTCCTAATCTAACACGAGCAGACTTCTGCGAGTTTACTTGGTAAATAAATTGGCAAGTCAACAAAATCCCCACAATGCAGTTTCAATCTGGAATTTCCTGAAGATTAGATTAGTAAGATTACACAGAATAGGAGTTATGTCCCCACATATATAATGCAGAAACAAAACACCTTTTAATTTCTAAATATGACCACTACAACTGGGTACACCCGGTGAATTTTACAGAAGAAACATCAATGAAGTATAATATGCGATCAGTTTCCTGCCATCAAAAGTTGTCAGTGCCATTATTTTATAGAGCAGTTACAGCTAGGCTGCTTCTGGCCTACAAGAGTTTTCTGTGCATACAAAAATTGTGAGGAGGACAATTCGAATGGAAAGCTTTCGAGTTCCATCATGATGAAACGAAAAGAAAAGATTTGCCCCAGCAGGGATTTGAACCTAAGCCTTCCGTGACATAGACTTTGATGCTACCTACCTTGCACAGCAATATCTAATCATTGTAGCAGCTAACTAGCCTGGTCATCTAAATACAAACTCATTGAATACAGTGTCAATATAATATTGACTAGAACTGTAAAGGCTTATACTATAACAATACAATAGCAATAATGAATGAAGTTTATTTGGCAGGCAGGGTTAATTATATAATAATGTTGCTGGTTGGGTAATGATATATGGGGCATGAAACTGTGTATGTCCTGAAAATCTGAGGTCTGTAGCTCAATAATTGCTTATTATGCCAGCTACAAAAGAAGCTTTCTCTAAAGCATCACAAATCAGTAAAATAATGTGTAGGCACATTTTCTTTTGAGCAGCAGCATGGCTTCGAATGGCCTGACACCACATATTTTTATATCATTGGATTGCTCATCTTCTGAGGAACACAGTGGTTACTTTCTTTAGTAAACAAGGAAAATATCTACCAACATATCGAAAGCTTTATTGAAAACAGCTAAAAAATGATATAAATTGCTGCCCTGCTGCCGGCTTATGTATGCAATTATTCCACTCTCATCGGGGGCAAAGAAATACACAGTTTGTGAGTGTGTCCTGTAGCTCAATATTTGCTTATGCCAGCTACAAAAGAAGCTTTTTCTAAAGCATCAAAAATCAGTAAAATAATGTGTAGCCAAATTTTCTTTCGAGCAGCAGCATAGCTTCTAAAGGTCTGACAGCACAAATTTTTATATCATTGAATTGCTCATCTCCCGAGGAACATAGTGTTATCTTTTTTAGTAAAAAAAGAAAACATCTGCCAACATTTCGAGAGCTTTAGTGAAAACAGTTTAAAAATGATATAAATTGCTGCCCTGCTGCCGGCATCCTCTCTACAATCATTATGATTTATAGCCATATTGAGAGTATAAAAAATTTGGCACCAACTGGGGTCGAACCCAGAGCTCTACGGTGACAAAATAGAGACTTATCCACTGAGCTACACAGATATGATGTATCACATAGGTGGGCAACCTTTTTTGAAAAAGGCCACATTTTACGCAGGCTCAGCTCAAAAGGCCTCAACACATATTTCAAACATAAATTTGGAATGTGAGGTATATTTTGGCTCTGTATATTTTGTACAAACTAAATCAGAATATGTGTCAATAAAAACTGTAGTATGTTGCGAAAAAAATTGACTCGCATGAGCTCAAACAAAATACTAATATTTATCTAATCTTCTGAAGTTTTGTGACATTAAGCTACAATTATAATCTTTCATGTGTTTGAGCAAAGGACAAGGGGAAGTTTTCAATTGTCGAATGAAGGAACTCTGTAACATTTCAGATAAAATTCCGGAGCACTTGTAACATGACAACTTTTTGTTACAAAGCTGACTGCATAAGCTAAAACTAAATAATTAAATATTTATCTAATCGTCTGAAGTTTCGTGACATTAAGTTAAATTTACAATCAATCAATCTTATTAAATGTAGTCTACACTAGTTGTAACTGCGTTGGGCTGCTGGATTTGTCCTGCCTATCGCTGGGTGTACATGCTAATTGGGCTGTCATTGTATGGCTTTGGTGCGTTTGGGGCTTTGTAGCTATTGTGCCCAATTAGATGCACTGTGTATGTGACACTGTGGATATAATACCTTAGTTGCCCTCTGGAGCTCTGCGATGATTCATGTTGTAAATGTAATTTTAAATGCTCCGCGTTCATAAAAATGTTTATTAATTTCTGGGCAAAGGTAAATTTGAATAAGATTAGGGAACTTCAATGGTAAGCTTTATTACTTTATTTTCTTGATTAACTTCCAATTGAGTAATTAATTGATTGAGATCAGTTTGAGTAAATATTAGATTAAAGTAGTTAAATGGATTACGATGGCTAATATTGAGGCACTTTTTTAACATCTTTACCTGCACCTGATTATTCACCTCTTTTATTACAGTTTCACGGCGGTTCAGTAACACCAATAAATCATTGCCAGTGACACAAAGTTCACTAAATTGAAACAAACACCTCAGGCTCAGAACAGTGAAACATTCCCACAGTACTGGCACTGCTCTCCACGGACTGGCTTACTCACAACATTCGCAACTATGAACGCATACTCTACGGCAATTCGCATCAATACCTAGATGCAGTGGATTAATTCAATCGTATCCACCACCAAGCCAGCCATCAGTGACACTCTTAAATCATAAAGCCACACTTGCCGTTTACTCCTAACGTAAAGCATCATGGAGTTAATACAGCAAAGTTAAAATCTCTTGACTACACTTTGCATGGCTCGAGTGTCACCTGCAGTGCCAGAAATAGAAATACATATATATATATATATTCTGTTATATATATATATATCTCTCTCTCGTCAGCTGACGCATCTTCAATCTACATCACAGCTGACAATAACACTAACTTTAATCTAAAGGATTAAAATAATCTACAATCATCAAAGGACGACGGAGCACTTTCTTTCACTATTATCACAGGTGCGTGCCTCAATAATTTTAAGCCGTCGATTTTTGTAGGTCATTTTTTTTGAAAATATTCACAAGGTCACATATATAGTGTAGCTTCTTGGGCATTGGTTGCGCGGTCTCGGGTGTGTCCTGTGCTGGGCATTGACTGTTCATTGGTTTGTGCATCCGGCGATTGCTGGGGCCGATCTTGTGTGCTCATCATTTGCTGCACTCCTGTCCATCGATTCTTGCGGTGTTGTCACTATGGCCGGTCATGAGTTTTCTCGGGCGGAGCTTGAGGCTCTCAGGGTTTCGGATTTGAGGGAGATTCTGAGAGCTATGGATTTGCCAGTGGCTGGTCTTAAACTTCAGTTGATTGAGAGAATTATAGAAGCTCAATATAACTATAAAACTAAGGCAGTCGTGCTAGAATTACAGCTGTCTCATCTAGAAAACTCGTGTAAAGAATTAGAATTATCAAGATTCCTCAGAAATATGGTTAATCTTGACAGTACCAGAGTGAATGTACCTAGTCAACAGAACGCTGCTAGTAATATGCCGCGTCAACATAATGTGCCTAGTGTTCAAAGAATAAACATTCCCCATAGACAAGGTGGAGATAATCCACCACAAATTCAGGTCAATGCTAATTTGAGTAGGCATCATTTACAAGACATGGACTTAACATTAGCAGGGTCAGAGGCTAACAATAGCATTCAGTGTGGCGAAGTGAAAGCTAATCACCATTCTATTGTTAGATCAGTAGCTACCTCCGATAGTTCAGATTGGCTTATCAAACGCTCAAAACCTGAGCAAGCTATTACTTCGCTACGACCCATCCAGTCTCGTGCTGAGTCAGACCATAATTACCCTGCTACTGCTCAAAGGCCTGCTAGATACAATACCTGGCTTTCTAAACCCAAGCTGACTGTTGAAGATAGATCTAATAACGCTAGGGTTTCAGATTGGCTTATACCTAGTCAACAAGCTGTAAGCTGTAAACTAGATTTAGGAGTTGCCCATAATCAGTCTATACCAAATCAAACCGATATGACGTTATGTGCATCTAATCACTGTGCTCCCCATGTCTCCCACAGTTGCTCCCACAGTGAAAGTGCAGATAATTCCAAAGCTGATTCTCTATTCCGTGCCCAGGAGCATAGAGAGTTAGTTGAAGCCATAAGGGCTCCAGGTATAAATCCTCCAGTATTCTCAGGTGATTTGATAGATTATCCAAGGTGGAGAAAGGCATTTAATGTCTTCATAAATCAACGGGTCAATCCTTCCTCTAGCGATAAGCTGTACTATCTAGACAAATATACAGCTGGTCCAGTAAGCGAGGTAATTCAATCATATATCTATCTAGACTCAGAATCGGCCTACCAAGATGCCTTGAAGGACATAGAAAACTTGTATGGGAATAATTTTCTGGTAGCTGAAGCTTTCAAGAAAAAGCTATTATCCTGGCCGAAAATACAAATCAATGACTCAAGAGGTATATTTAGTCTGACCAACTTCCTAAAGCAATGTCGTACTGCGATGAATGATATTAGCGATCTCAAGTGTCTAGATCTACCTGAGAAGAATCAACAAATTGTTAGGCTTCTTCCTGATTACAAATCCAGGCAGTGGAATTCCAAATCTACTGATTATCAGATCAAGCATGGAAATTCTTTCCCTCCATTCAGTTACTTTGTAGAGTTTTTGATGTTCGAGTCAGCCAAAGCGAATAACCCAATAACTTCTGTGAATGCTTTGAGAGAGACCCAAGTCTCTGACAAATCAGGTCACAGCCAATCTAAATCTAAAACTAACCGTGATAGCTCAAACGTTAACAAATATGCGGTTACACATCACACCACCACAACCAACAAGACAAAACCTAAAGAGAATCGTAAATGTTGTTTATGTAACACAGCTGATCATTTCTATGTCTCCAAATGTCAAACCTTCAAGGATCACAATGTCGATGATCGTTGGAAGGTAGTACAAACCCATAAGCTGTGCCATCGATGCCTTGGGCCTAATCACCCACAGAGTAAGTGTAACAAAGATTGGAAGTGTAGTAAATGTTCTAAACAGTATCATCACACGCTACTCCACAGAGAATCGATGGCACCAGCTGGGTTTCCTACTTCAACAAACACTGTGTGCAACGCAACACAAGAGCAAGTATCAACAGATTCAGGGTGTATATTTTCACCAATTATTCCTGTCTGGGTGTCTTCATTGTCAGACCCTAACAATGAGATTCTCACATATGCCATGATCGACTCTCAGTCTAATCGGACATTTATTACCGAGGATTTAGCAAGTTTAGTGAATTCCAAATCATCTCCAGCTAACTTAGAAATCTCAACTATGACCAGTGTTAGAAAACCTGTAGCCTGTCATGTATTCTCAGAGCTAAGAGTAAGAGGTTTCTATAGTTCAGTATTCTATGATCTACCTATGACATTCACTCGACAACAAATTCCATGCTGTGTGTCCGATATACCATCAACTGAAAATATTCACAACATAAGTCACCTAGAAAATATACGAGACTACATAGCTCCAAAGCTGAACTGTAGTCCTGGTTTGCTGTTGGGTAGGGATTGTCATAAGGCAGTCATTATTCAGAAAGTCATCGAACCACCGGAAGATTGTGCTGCTCAAGCCATCAAATATGCTCTAGGGTGGACTGTCGTTGGACCTAGTCAGCCAAGTTCCAATACCTTATTTACTGATCAAGTAGGGGTGAGCCATTACACCTATTCTGTGCCTAAATTATCAGATGAAAATCCAACGACATCTATTTGCTTCAAGACCCAAATCAATGATGTCACACCTAGAGAACTTGATGAAGCAAATAGATGGTTTGGAGTTTCAGGAGTCCAACATTACAGGTCCAACCTCTCAAGATGATCTAAAGTTTATGAATATATTAGATCAGTCCACATGCCAAGATGATAGGGGTTTTTATGTCATGCCATTGCCGTTTAAGCAGAGTGGTATACTACTAGACAGTACTAACTATGAACCCGTTCTGAAGCGCTTCCATGGCCTGCTGGCCCAGTTTAAGCGAAGGGATGATGAGTACAAGCGAAAATACAGCGAATTCATGAACGGTTTCATAGCTAGGGGTGAAGCAGAGATAGTACCACAAGCTGATCTCGAAAGGGGGGAGGGTTGTTGGTATTTACCTCATCATGGTGTGCTCCACAAAAAGACCAAAAAACTCAGATGTGTGTTCGATTGCTCTAGTGAGTATATGGGACAGTCTCTAAACGATAAACTACTACCGGGACCAGACTTAACAACTCACTACTGGGTGTTCTGATGAGATTTCGCCAAAAGCCTATAGCATTGTGTTGTGATATAGAGAAAATGTTTCATAGGTTTTATGTCGCTCCAGAACACAGAGACTACATGCGATTCTTTTGGCTAGATGATGAAAACTGTATCAAGACTTATAGAATGTGTGTTCATATCTTTGGCGCTCGCTCATCTCCTAGCTGTGCTAAATATGGTCTGAATAGATTAGCTCAGGAACACGGAAACTCTTTTCCACTAGCACAACAATTTATACAGCGCAGTTTCTATGTAGACGACGGGCTATACAGTGTAGATACAACAAGACAAGCTATACATCTCCTGCAGGAGACTAGGGAAATATGTAGTAAGGGAAATTTGCGCGTGCATAAACTGTTATCCAATAGCGTAGAGGTTTTGGAGTCGTTCCCACCTGAAGATGTTATTCTCGACTGTACCAAGGACATCACACTTGTAGACTCAGAACGAGCTTTAGGCATGCTATGGTCCATATCATCAGACTCATTCAAGTATAGTTATAAACCCATAGATAAGATATACACTCGTAGGACCTTACTAACTAATGTAGCTTCGGTATATGACCCACTTGGACTCTTGTCACCCCTGCTGCTGTCTGGTCGGAACTTGATACAGCAGACATGTAAGACTGGCTTAAGTTGGGATGATCCTATAGATGATGATACTGCTAAAAAATGCAAGTTATGGGATATAGCTATGTCAAAATTATCTCAAGTCTCTATTCCACGATGTATACATCCAATAGACTTCGTACCTGTCCGTAACGAAATCCATACTTTCGCTGATGCTAGTCTCAATGGTTACGGAGCATGTACATATGTCAGATCCTTCAATGCCGAGAATAAAGTTCATTGCTCTTTATTACTAGGTAAATCAAGAGTAGCGCCATTGAAACCAACAACTATTCCTAGATTAGAGCTTCAGGCTGGCTTACTGGCAGCAAGGCAGTCTAAGAGTGTTCTGAGTGAAATGAGATGGGAGTGTGAAGCGTTTCTATGGTCAGATTCACAAATAGTGCTGGGTTACATTCATAATGATGCGAAGCGATTTCAGACTTTTGTAGCCAACCGACTAAGTCAGATCCATGACATCTCTAAAGTTTCCCAATGGCAGTATGTCAGAACGGACAAAAATCCAGCTGACATAGCGTCACGGGGAGTTATCTCCACCACAGAATTATGTGATTCGATGTGGTTCTCTGGTCCATCATTTTTATGGAACAATGATGTTGATGCCATGCACGAGGCTGCTGAGAAGTTTGTAGTCAACCCGTCTGACCCAGAACTTAGGAAAACAGCAGTCACATTGAAAACTGAGTCTAAACAATCTCTTTCTGGTCTAGAACAATCAATCGTAGAGATTTCAAATCGGTCATCCTCTTGGACCAAGACCAGGTTCGATGTGGCAGCTATGCTAAACATTCTATCAACATCCTCATTCAAATCTGCTGGCAAAGTAACCTCTGATCAATATCAAACAGCAACAACTCAGATAATCAAAGCTATTCAAAAGTCATACTTCTCTGAGGAGTTGAGTTCACTCAGTTCAGGACAATCTGTAGATAAATCTAGTAGCTTGCAAAAACTAGATTGCTATGTAGATCAGGATGGGATTATTCGGGTTGGGGGTCGCATGAAGCATTCTATATCATTATCAGAATGCGAAAAACATCCAGTGGTTTTACCAAAACATGGCAATCTATCTAGTCAAGTTATCAGATATTATCATGGACAGGCAGCTCACCAAGGCCGAACTACAACCATGTCTGCGGTGAGATCGGCTGGGTACTGGATAGTTGGCCTTAACTCAGTTGTTTCTTCCATCATCTATAAATGTGTGCTATGTAGGAAGTTACGACGTCCAGTAGAAGTACAGAAAATGGCTGATCTTCCCCCAGATAGGGTTGAGGTGACGCCTCCGTTCACTAACGTCGGCTGTGATGTTTTTGGACCATTCCCCGTGAAGGATGGAAGAAAGTGTATGAAAAGATACGGGCTGATATTTACATGTCTAGTCAGTAGGGCAGTGCATATTGAGGTATTGGATGACTTATCCACAGACAGTTTTCTACAAAGCTGGAGATGTTTTATATCCCTGAGAGGCAATGTAAAATTACTACGCTGTGATAACGGCACCAATTTTGTGGGTGCACAGAACGAGATATCTAAACTCTTACTTGAAATGTCAGATTCTCCAGAAGTTATCAAACTGTTCCGTGAGGCCAATTGTAAGTTCATGTTCAATCCACCTCAGGCATCTCACATGGGAGGTGTATGGGAAAGACTGATTAGATCTATTAGAGCTGTGTTTTCCGGTCTGACAGCTCAAATGCACAATCTTTCTTCCACAAACCTAAGAACCCTCATGTACGAGTGTATGAACATCATAAACAGCAGGCCTTTATCTTCCATAACTGATGAGTGTAAGCCACTTACGCCAAACGATCTATTGCATATGAAATCTGATGTGATTCTACCTATGCCTGGTAAATACAGTGAGAACGACCTATACTCTCGGAAACGGTGGCGTATGATTCAGCATCTAGTAAACAACTTCTGGGATAGGTGGAAAAAGGAATATCTACATCAATTACAGGGTAGAAATAGATGGCTTGGGGTTAAAAGAAATCTCTGTGTAAATGATGTGGTTATTCTGTATGATGAATGCAACAGGCTAGGCTGGAAGTTAGGTCGTGTGATTGAAATTGTTCCAAGCTCAGATGGCTTAGTTCGATCAGTAAAGGTTATGACAGCTGATGTCGATGGAAGCAAGAAGGAGTATTCTCGCCCAGTGGCAAAACTAGTGTGCATTCTCGAATCTCATGAGAATGTATAATGATAATTTTAGGATATCGTGGTAATACAACTCCACAACCCAGTATCATGACACTTATCAAGTTGTTTAAATATAACGATTCTCAGTCTTATTTTGCACATTATTATTTCTCTCACAAAGATTGAGCTTCGTTCCGTCTCATGATACTTTTCAACCAATTCTTTTTCGTACACAACATACCTAACATAGGTTTGGTTGTGTGGTCAACGCTTGTTCATTTTGTTTCAATAGTTTAGCCGTCTGTTATTTAATTTCTGATGAGCTCATTTGTTTTCTCTCAGATATCGATTGGTCACAACACAGTTAAGTCCTTGATTCTTGGGGTCTCCTTGGGCCCTGGAGCTCTTTGAGTCTTTGGCTCTGCTTGAGTGTCTTGATAGTGTTGCGTAGGGATAAGATCATGAGGTGATTTGGCGGGGAGTGTAACTGCGTTGGGCTGCTGGATTTGTCCTGCCTATCGCTGGGTGTACATGCTAATTGGGCTGTCATTGTATGGCTTTGGTGCGTTTGGGGCTTTGTAGCTATTGTGCCCAATTAGATGCACTGTGTATGTGACACTGTGGATATAATACCTTAGTTGCCCTCTGGAGCTCTGCGATGATTCATGTTGTAAATGTAATTTTAAATGCTCCGCGTTCATAAAAATGTTTATTAATTTCTGGGCAAAGGTAAATTTGAATAAGATTAGGGAACTTCAATGGTAAGCTTTATTACTTTATTTTCTTGATTAACTTCCAATTGAGTAATTAATTGATTGAGATCAGTTTGAGTAAATATTAGATTAAAGTAGTTAAATGGATTACGATGGCTAATATTGAGGCACTTTTTTAACATCTTTACCTGCACCTGATTATTCACCTCTTTTATTACAGTTTCACGGCGGTTCAGTAACACCAATAAATCATTGCCAGTGACACAAAGTTCACTAAATTGAAACAAACACCTCAGGCTCAGAACACTAGTACTGTTATGATGTTTTGTAAAGTATGGCTTGGGAATTCCTTTGATACGTTAACATGTATGTAGCCTAACTACATGCATGATGCAGAATGGCAAATATTATGAAACTCAAACTAAGGATTGTGCTTACAGAGGGGTATGCATTAGTCTGGTCACCCACTTTTTTCTTCTTTTTTTTAAAAGTGCGTTATGACAAAGCCTGCTATGCATGCTTTGACATCCACATCAGGAAAACAAATGAATGAGTTATATTTTTTTAGACAAAAGGCCGCAATAAGGCCACAAAAGATTACTCATTAGGCCGCACCGGCAAAAAGGCCGCAGGTTGCCCACAGCTGATGCATCATGTTCAAGAGTGTCTGGCTTAAATTTAGTGTCGCATGAATTCTGCATTATAATGATTACATTACATTCCCTGATGATGAATACACACACAATCAGCATATTTGTGCACAGCTAAATCACCGCAAATCAATAAAATAATGTAGAAGCACATTTTCTTTTGAGCAGCAGCATGGCTTCAAATGGTATGACAGCACAAATCCGTATATCATTGGATTGCTCATCTTCTGAGGAACATAGTGGTTATTTTCTTTAGTAAACACGGAAAATATCTACCAACATATCGAAAGCTTTACGGAAAACAGTTAAAAAATGATATAAATGGCTGCCCTGCTGCCGGCTTATGTATGCAATTATTCCACTTTCATGGGGGGCAAATAAATACACAGTTTGTGAGTGTGTCCTGAAAATCTGAGGTCTGTAGCTCAATATTTGCTTATGCCAGCTACAAAAGAAGCTTTTTCTAAAGCATCAAAAATCAGTAAAATAATGTGTAGCCAAATTTTCTTTCGAGCAGCAGCATAGCTTCTAAAGGTCTGACAGCACAAATTTTTATATCATTGAATTGCTCATCTCCCGAGGAACATAGTGTTATCTTTTTTAGTAAAAAAAGAAAACATCTGCCAACATTTCGAGAGCTTTAGTGAAAACAGTTTAAAAATGATATAAATTGCTGCCCTGCTGCCGGCATCCTCTCTACAATCATTATGATTTATAGCCATATTGAGAGTATAAAAAATTTGGCACCAACTGGGGTCGAACCCAGAGATCTGCGTTGACAAAATAGAGACTTATCCACTGAGCTACACAGATATCATGTATCACATAGGTGGGCAACCTTTTTTGAAAAAGGCCACATTTTACGCAGGCTCTGCTCAAAAGGCCTCATCACATATTTCAAACATAAATTTGGAATGTGAGGTATATTTTGGCTCTGTATATTTTGTACAAACTAGATCAGAATATGTGTCAATAAAAACTGTAGTATGTTGCGAAAAAAATTGACTCGCATGAGCTCAAACAAAATACTAATATTTATCTAATCTTCTGAAGTTTTGTGACATTAAGCTACAATTATAATCTTTCATGTGTTTGAGCAAAGGACAAGGGGAAATTTTCAATTGTCGAATGAAGGAACTCTGTAACATTTCAGATAAAATTTTGGAGCACTTGTAACATGACAACTTTTTGTTACAAAGCTGACTGCATAAGCTAAAACTAAATAATTAAATATTTATCTAATCGTCTGAAGTTTCGTGACATTAAGTTAAATTCACAAAATTACCTTATATGCCCTGAGAGTGTTTGAACCTCTTGAAAAGAAACTAAACTAAGTAGCAGAGAGATAAAGATAGCACTCAGGTATAGTCCACGTTTCAAACCATAGTCTAGTTTTACCTGGGACTCCAAAGCCCTCTGCTACGCATATGAGAAGGGAAAGTTCAACTGCAGACATGGCCATAAATTTTTCTCACAAATATTCATGACCGCTCATAGTTGTAAACTGTGCTTCATAACTATCATATCAAAGGAAACTTATCCAATGGAATACAAACTCACTCACATGAAATAGGTGCTGGAAGTTTCCATGTGGTTGCAATGGATAAAAACCAGAGCAGGCCCTCCAATGAACTCATTGTTCATTGTTCATTGTTCATTGTTCATTGTTCATTGTTCATTGTTCATTGTTCATTGTTCATTGGGCCCTCTATAATGCCCTTTATCTGAGGAATATCCCGCTTGTCGTTGTCACCACGGAAATAACACAAGGGGAAACATCATAGATAATAATGAACAATATATTCAAATATGAAACTTAAACACTTTTGTTAAAACCACACCTGTCATGCTATGAATATGTAACAGGCAAAGGTCAGTGGGAGGGACTCTGTATTACCTACCTTAGATGACTTGCCTGCTCTGCAATGTTTACTTGTGATATTAGCTTTGATATCTTTGCTGTACTAAGTAGGTCAAAATCTCTGTGGAAATGTCCTATGACGATACATTATCATAATATGCGTAGGTAGATCCTGATTACTCATCTCCAGGGTTTCAAACAACTTCTCATTGGTCAATAGCAGATTGCACCTGTTCTAGAATTATATCATGGTTGACTTTAGCTGTCCACATATGTCAGCTTTCCTTTTTCTCATTGGTTGGGGTGAAAGTGTTATCCAGCCCTTTATCAACAACACCGACAGTGCATTAATAATACTGTGCGCAGCGAATTGACCAGGAGTAGCACACTGTAAGCACGGGCAGCACGACTGCAGCACTACAGTGGTTTTCTTGGGGTGAACATCATTACCTTCTCATAAACAGCAGTAAGTTGATATTTAAAAGAGAGATGGGAACTTTGATCTTGTGTTACTGTTATACTTGATTGATTTTGTTATCAAGTGCACAAATATTGCTGATGGGTGGAAAACCAATTCTTTTATCAAAGATTTTTTGATGTATTCATGCATATTTTTACTTCATAATGGGATTGAAGACATTTTTATCAATGCCTACAGAGAGTGCAACTATCACAATGAAATGAATCAGCAACATTTATAATTTATATGATTCATTCAGTCAACAACATGGCAAGCTTACTTAACGACCAGCGTAAATTGGTAAGCAATATAGTAAGGTCATTTAGCAATATGTATTGGGCTTTAATTCACAATTGAATTTGAACTTAATGACTGGATTGATGCTTTTCAACATCTAGGCACTCGTGAGCCTTTGGACTCTCAATGTGCGGTGATTTTAATATTTAACTTTATTTACATCATGTCATGGTATCAATAGGGACAGTGGGCACATGAGGAGATTTTCTAGTTGAATGAATTACGTGGAGAATGTTTTCTGGTAGATTGTTCGCTATTAGAAAGTTCATTCTCTAACAACATTCATGTGACTTTGCTTAATTTCTTGCAACTGACATGTTTCATTTCCTGTTTTCATTATGCTGTGCTAAAATTTGTGTAAGAACACTGAAGGTGGAGTAATTTATTCTGGGTCCTATATTTGAAACAAAACTTGTAAAATCTCATGATCAAACATCGCTTCGCTCCAGCATTTGTTTCTGTTGGTCTCTCACTCTCTTCTGCAGCTGCGAGGTCCAGTCACGAAATTTTAAATTCATAACCCTCCTCATATGAACATGCTTAGTTCAAATACATTTCATAAACACACCATTTTTCATACTATTTTAGCCTTTGGATGGATAGCTAAGAGATATCATGATATATATATATGGTTTTGGGTATCACAAGTTTCTTGAACAAATGTTTTATAATTAACTTCTAGGCGTGACATGGCTGGTCTAAGGTACGGTGGTTGGCTTCAGCGGTAAGTTAGCATACCTCTTAAAGTGTTTAGGAAAGCAAAAACCAGTGTTCATATCTAAGCATTCCCATAGCTATGATCAAACTTGCGAACATACTCAAGATAAGGCACTGTAAACTCATTTGCCATACAATGATGTTGACATCGCTATTTGAGCCAGGATGAAAATAAGGTATTTGGTCATGAGAGCTAGAGTGGATATAAAATAGATTTGTTTTTTGTTATCTCAAAATATCACAATATTCACATTACATAGTCTGCATTTGATAACTGTAGGGAGAATGATGCAGCAGCAAGACTACAGCGCAACGAGTGGTTGGCGGAAAGGTAAACTATACTAACAGACTTTTACTCGAAGTCCAGTATTCGACTGCCAAGCAATGAGTTCCCACATACATAAAATTGGTCAATAATAGTTTTGTTGATACTTTTCATAACCTAGACACATTTCAATTAGCAAGAATAATCAGGGATATTCTCCTTGGAATAATAAAGTTGAGTGTATTTAACTATTTTGAGGGCAGTAAAGCCAGTTGCGAATTTGTCAATGTTCCATATCAAAATGTTTCTTCAATTTTTGCATACCAATCAATTTGCAATCAAACATCACGATAGTTCACAAAAATAATCAAAAGAAAAACATTACATTGTTTGCATTGTTACACCAATGAACTAAACCTTAGTTCATTGGTTACACATTGCATTTTTAATAAAGTGTGAACCTTTTTTTACTGCATGCAATCAATTTTCTTGTAGGAACCATGAGGAGATGAGATTTGAACCCCAAATACCAACATTGAATGCAGGCCCGCCATCTGAACCGTAAATATTCTCATCCTGAATCTTTATCTAGCTTTTCCAGTCTTCGTATGAGGTTTGACTTGTGCAGCGATGTAACAGTGTCTTTTTAATGAATAACTCTAAGCGGTGCATAATATAGTAAAACCTATTTGCGTCTCTGTTATTAATCAGATGATGCAACCTTTCAACATCGGAGCTACTGCATTCAGATATTGTTAGTTTTAAGGCTTAGAATTGGGCTGGTATTCCTGGAAAACCGATAATTTTAATTTTAATATCGATAATATCGATAATTTTAAGATCCTTCTTTGTGTGTTGTAGATACCATGATGGCTGGCTGAAAGGGTAAGTGTTCTATGCTTAGATTGATGCAAATAGGTATTTCTGTAATTGATCATCAATAAGTTTACCTCTGGGAGAGGTAGATTCTCAAACAAGTAAAAATTCTTAAAACAATCCTTCTGAGGTGGGTTGGTGACGTCTTTTGATATGGTTGCCACAAATGCCAATCACAGATCATCTGATGTATTATAGATAAACTATTTTTGTGTTTGTGTTTGCGATTTTTCATTTGTACGAAACTTATGTGGCCTGTCACATGAGTTCAACTTAATTGCTCATTATGCTTATTTTTGAAGGGAGCGTGAGCGAATGGGTACAATTAACCCAACCGGGCGAGCAAAGAGGCATGCTTACAGGTGGCTTTTGTATAGTTTACTAGCCTTGTTAACCTGTTATCATCTGTATGGCGAATCTCTGTTTCGAGTTCCCCTCAAAGCACCAGACCAGTTCTTGACCAAAATCTGTACCGCCCATTACCCAACCAAGCCAATAAATCAAACAAAGGTCGAAGAGATTGTGAGATCCCGTGATGAAGCTGAAAATGAGCTGTCAGCTCTCAAAGCAGAAAATCGCCATCTGAAGGAACAACTAGGAGAGGCGCTAACTGAATCATTGACGAAACAGTCAACAAGTTTGGATACACTCCGGGAAATGATGACGCCCCTGATTGCTGGAGTAGGTGGTTATAAGTTGAGCAACAAGATGTACTGATCCATGGACTCTTGGGCCTTCCCAAATTAAAGAAATACAAGGACAAACTTTAAGACCAATAGCAGCCATTAATGATCATTGCTGATTTTTTTCCATACACCGTAACAAGTAAATACAATTAATTTTGGTAGAAATAGAGCTAGGTTATGGGAAGCCTATTTTTGCTTTGTGTTTCATCGTGTGTCATTCTTTTATTGTATAGTGTAAACAACTCATATATCTATCTTCCTATCAATGAAAATACATAAATAGCTGTTTTACATTTTTATATCATGACATTAAAGGGATAATACACTTCTGATCTCTGTTTGGCAGCCGATGGAGCACAGAAAAATGTATGTACACACAAAAACTCCTTATTTGTAATTCAAAACCCCTTGTTCTGCTCAAATGTGCATTCTAAATTGTAGTTGTGCATCTCAAACAAGAAATAAGAGAACTAACAGAATTGCTTGTGATCTGAAAAAGCTGATTTTGTGAGCAGTTGTGTGCTCCTACCTCTTGGTTAGTGTTTCAATTGTCCAGATACTCAAAGTGCGCATGTGCAATAAGGATGACCTTTTGACTTTAGCTTGTTATTTTCTAACAGCCCAGCTTAACACTTTTATTACCATATCCGGTTATGGTAATAAAAGTGTTAAGCTGGGCTGTTAGAAAATAACAAGCTAAAGTCAAAAGGTCATCCTTATTGCACATGCGCACTTTGAGTATCTGGACAATTGAAACACTAACCAAGAGGTAGGAGCACACAACTGCTCACAAAATCAGCTTTTTTCAGATCACAAGCAATTCTGTTAGTTGTCTTATTTCTTGTTGGAGATGCACAACTACAATTTAGAATGCACATTTGAGCAGAACAAGGGGTTTTGAATTACAAATAAGGAGTTTTTGTATGTACATACATTTTTCTGTGCTCCATCGGCTGCCAAACAGAGATCAGAAGTGTATTATCCCTTTAACATTGTGTGACTATATAAAACTTCGTTTTCTGTTTTTAACTTTGATTTTGCATTATATCATTAAAATATGTACGTTGCAAAAATGTGCTATCATCAAGTGTGGTCCTCGAATCCAAAATCTCCAAGAAGGTCCTTTTTGACACTGCCTATTAATCGACCAATCATTGCGACGACTGTCACAGTTGAACAACCATTTTACAATGAAATGATGTTTATCGAATCAGGCTTTTGTAGCAATGTCACAAAAACACAGCTCTGTTCAAACACTCTCACTTAGATCACAATCAATCACAATGGTAAGCGGTTAGTATGGTGAAATCTAGCCTAATGTGGTATTTATAAATGTTGAAAGCTCATGTCATAAACTTTGGAGACTCCAATTTATTTTCAGATTTTGTGAATGCTATACTCTCACCGGCCAAGAGAAGATAATCCTTGTCTATATTGGCAAAAATAATAAGTTCAGCCTAGGCAATTGTGAAATAATTGCAGTAAGTGTCAAATGATTTGAGAATTTTGATGAGCATGTATGAGATAACACGAGACTTGGGAATGTTAGTTGAGTGCTATTTCCCTACTTCTAAGCCAAAAATATGCCAAATCCTAATCTTTCTCGTAGTTAGGTAATGCCTTTGACCACTATGTTTTGTGATAGTTTCATGTGTATTAGCCATAGATTTAAAAACAGTATAGATAGGAAACTGGAAACACCCTTCCTCTCGACAAAACTCGTGTAAGTTTTATCATAATACCTGCAAGACAGTAATATTGACCATCTTAGCACAGTTACCAAACATTTGGTTAAGGGGCCTTCATACATCCACTTCTCAACTACACATGACAGTATTAATCAATGTTAGGTTTACACTGAATAATACCAACATAAAAATGAGGTAATACGGTGAGATGTTGCTAGTTTGAACCTGCTGTGTGAGTTGGATCTGAGTCGCCTTTCCATGTTCCATGGTTGGACAACTTTTGGTTTACAATTTGCAAAAAAAAGGGTTAGATTGGAGAAGGTGATACTGATAATATTTTAGTTAATTCTCTTTCTTTTGATCTCTTTAGCTTCTTACCAATGAACAGGCTGTAGAGGAGGCTATGTTCCTGGAAGACCACGGATACTATAAGATCGATGATGAACACCTATCTCTCTTCACCCAAAACAGTGTGGCCTATGTGGCTGGATTTTATATCAAATCGCTAAGGCGACTGTCAAGAACATGTAAGCAGTGTGTCCAATGCCTTATAGAGAGCGATGCGGATAGCATAGGTGAAGGTATTACAAGCCTACTCCATATGAAAGACTGGCGGCTTAATCAAGCCAAGTAAGTGGTGTTATATGATATGTATGGCTGCTGAGAAAGCTCACAAAATGTTTGTGAGATAGTTTGGGGACAGCCTAAATGTACCGGCACCACGGTTTATGCTGATGACCACAGTCATGGACTCCCTCTTACCTAAATCCAAAACCCTCTTCCCAACCATCCAACCACACTTAATGGAATCCGAGTTTAGTGTCGACAACCACTTTGTGTCCTTAGTATAAGACGTCGCCAATACCTACATCTCATTAAAACTACACCTCCAGACTGCAACCCTAACTAGAAAATCAATAACAAACCCAATACGTCATAAATACACTAAACTCATCCAGCTCAAAAACCAATAGCCCTGTAATACTACCTGTGTCACACACACTGTATGTGACACGCCTATATTGCACTGTCATGGTTGCCATGGTCCTAATCTGATTAATTGTTATACTCTTCCGCATTTACTTCCATTTTTTGCACATTTAATTACCATCTAAATGCGGAGGTTGGCCATCAAAACAATGACGTATCATCCCACCCGTTTCTATTTTTACGACCTATTTATACAGGTCAGTAAAAAGAACAGTGGGTTTTGCTCTGAAGAATCAGTTACAATTGCGAGTTACAATTGCGAGTTACAATTACGAGTTACGATCGGGAGTTACGTGTGACAGTTACAACTTGGCGTTGCAATTTATCAGTTGCCTGGGGCATTTGCCCCAGGGTGTAGTTCAGTAATAAAATCATCAAACTGCCGAAAAACTGCATTCAGTATTATAAAGTAATCTCATATGAACTCTGCCAGCAGTGAACTGTCGTGATCTTTCTCGATCCAACAATTGGTGCCCAACCGAGTGAGGAGAGAACTTCACACCTTCAGATGATAGGACTGACAGCGTTGAATATACAAGAAAGAGGATGGAGATTGTGGACTTGGTGGAAAATGTTTTTGGAGTAGATGATCTAATACAAGCAATATTATGGAACCATATGTGTCTACATCGTCTACATTACTATAAGGAGAAATGGAGATGGACTTTCTAGATGATGTAGAGACAAAACATATGGAAGCTGATATACTAGTGATGACATTTGATCTTCTGCTCATGATTCACCAACTGACAAGGTACCTCTGCAATTTCCTGATTTTATTCAACCAGTTCTATTCAGTCTCAGTCTACAACAGCAGACAAGCTAATCTGGTGGTGTGAACACTGTAACTCAAAAAAATAGAAAAACTTCAATAAAAACATTAGGCAGCCGTAACCTCAGATCCGCTAAGAGTAAAAGATTATGGAATGCAGCTGACTACAACCAACTGGCAACTGATCTTCATATAGCAGCAGTATTAGTGCAAGGATCAGCACAAATTAATATGGTCACTGTATTAGTTAGGATGTAATGAATTATTTGATATTATTACCATCGACACAACCTTGATCATGCAATTTATATATTTTCCGTTTGAATTTCCTGCGATGCCGATTTTTTAATGATAGTTGTGCAGGAAAGCAGCATTATGATATTTCATGAATTTTATACCTTCGTCTGTCCAGTAATCTAAGCAAAGCTTAGGTTCTTAGATCTATAGTGGAGAGGAAAGTGGGATATATTTTTTTTGTTAATGGACCTGAAGCAGTTGTTAAGGTTCTTCAGCCTTGGAAGGGAATGTCATGATTTTGTTATGGCCGTCTTTTATGCATGACATTTTTGATTTTTTGTATTTCAGGAGATTTTGAGGTTTTAAATTTTATATTGCAATGATTATCCTTGTGTGACATAAGCTATAATGTTTTTTGAACCAGTTAAAGCGATCGAGGACGATCGCAACCAGGGGGGTGCATGTGTCACATACACTGTATGTGACACGCCTATATTGCACTGTCATGGTTGCCATGGTCCTAATCTGATTAATTTTTATCAATTTCCGCATTTACTTCCATTTTTTGCACATTTAATTACCATCTAAATGCGGAGGTTGGCCATCAAAATAATGACGTATCATCCCACCCGTTTCTATTTTTACGACCTATTTATACAGGTCAGTATAAAGAACAGTGGGTTTTGCTCTGAAGAATCAGTTACAATTGCGAGTTACAATTGCGAGTTACAATTACGAGTTACGATCGGGAGTTACGTGTGACAGTTACAACTTGGCGTTGCAATTTATCAGTTGCCTGGGGCATTTGCCCCAGGGTGTAGTTCAGTAATAAAATCACCAAACTGCCGAAAAACTGCATTCAGTATTATAAAGTAATCTCATATGAACTCTGCCAGCAGTGAACTGTCGTGATCTTTCTCGATCTGACACCACCTCAATCCATACAGTGGTCAGCAGCATAACTTTGGTGCTGGTATCTCCGCTGTCATGCCATCTCTACATACAATGTATCAATTCAGCACAATATATAATTTGTATTTTCAATGTTACAGTATCTGTTGTCCTACTCAAAATCGAGATAAGATATCTCAGTGCTCCTCACTAGTCTCAACTTTCATCCGTATTTTTCCATCATAACAATAATTTTAAGTTTAGGAGTAATTCTAGGTACTTGCTACTGTTAATATGCAGTCAAGATAATATTTCTCAGTGGTGCTCACTACTTTCAACTGGCACTTTCTATTATTATGATAAGTCTAATATCAACGGTAATTCTATTTTATATATTACTGCTCATTTGAAGTAAAGATATCTTTCTCAGTGCTGATTCCTTTTCTCAACTGGCACTTTTTTTCCCCATTTTTACAAGAATTTTTGATTGTTACTGTTGGTATGTAATTGTCAATTGTCAATCATTGAAGGGCGTTGTCATATATTGTATGCTACTCCTTGTTATGACAAGTAATTTATTCTCTGTCCTATTTTCTATAGTCGCACTGGCTACAGAATAAAACCAAAGTATTTAGCATGATTTGATTTTTCAGAAGATTGATTCATTGGGTGACTTAAATAAATATGATGCAAGTACATTTGTCTACAAAAAATCTGTATCCAACAAGGTGCACTGAAGACCAGCTTTAAATGAAAACGAACATGAAGGTCACTGATTCACCCTTATCACCGCGCATCCTGTATCCCAAACGTAAAAAATCCTAAAAATATTTAAACCTTGAAAAATAGCTTCCAAGCGGTGGATTGAACTCGCTACTCCATGATCAAAAGACATCCACACTTACCGCTCAGCCATCCAAGCCCTAATCTGTATCTTGAAAAAGTGCTAACCATAAACCAACTGGCAGCTACGCTATGCATAACGTGACACTGCGGGTGGCACAATGAGATGCGGGTGGGGACATAATGCAAAGTTACTGAAGCGCAATGTCCTATCTATACTGTTTTTATAAATCTATGGTCTTAGCATAGCTGCCTGGAAAATAAATCTAGGGTCTTTGGGATCACACACATGCATTAACCCATATAATATTATGACAACAGTTTATTTGGTAGAAGCATAGCAACAATGGCACTCGATTATTTATGCTATGAGCTGCGTTGCATTGGGGTGAACTTGCCATGAAGTTTGAGTTATGCAACATAATCAAGTCTCAAATATTATCAATCCAGTTCAATTATCTATTATTGCACCTTAATTGTCATGACTCTGATATGATCTAGCTCAGATTGTGTTTATCATGCTCACAATTTGACAAGTGCCTGGAGTTCCAATCGAAATACAATTGTCAATAGTATAACTGCAGTTAGGAGGAAGTAGCTTTTATTGTTTTATGACCTATCATGAGTAGTAGTTGGGAAAATTAAATCTCCTGCCAAGAATTTTGCCCTGTTATGTCATTTGGATTTCACAGCGTTTTGCTGACATCATCTTCCACGCTGCTAAGTTAAGCTATCGTTGTTATTTCAATCAACCCATTAGCAGTCTCTTCTCAACATCAGTTGTCAAAGTGAGCGGCAGCTGTAACCCAAGGTGAGTTTTCAGTTTGACTTAAATCAGTAGTAGATGGTGAAGATTGCCACTGTTACATGTGACTGAGTCTTTGAAGTCACAAAAGCTTTAGTAGTATGGTTAATTTGAAGCATGAACTGGCTGTGCAGTTATTGCCTCCTTCTCCTAGCCCTAAGCTCTGTTTTCAGACTGGTTAGTCATTTGAAAACAGTGCCTTATTCCGCATCAATTTGACAATTCCAACAATACCTGTGGCAAAGTGTCAAAATCCCTCATCAACATTAACTCCTTTAGTCAAGTCAAAACTTCAATGCGGAAACAGAGTTCAGAGTTTGGCACCCATGATAGTAAAGCTGTGCTCTATACCTTTGCCTGCTGGGAATTTGGAATCGAAGAGGTCGGTCTCTCTGCTGCTGCTGCTGCTCTCTGTTCCGCAAGAATCTGGAGAGGAAGAGTGGCTTGCAAATACCGAAGCAAATGGCTGCAGAGGCAAGATTTGAACTTAGACCCCACAGATCATTCTTCACTCATGACTGCTCAAGTCAAGAATGATGCACATTTGACTCCATATTCCAATGTATTAATGCATCTGTGGTGAGATTGTAGGTTTTTGAGTGTCCTCAAGGCCTTATTTGACCTTCCTGATGAAAAAACCTTAACTTGAATCAATAGTTTAGTCTGAGAATTTATGTTGATGGGATTGTGAGATGTTGCGATAGATCAGCGCAATCGCTTAGCACACTTGCCATTCACTGCCAGGTGATTAGTGCCCCAGAAGTTGTGAATTCAAGCCTCACTGATCGTTCCAGCCTTCAGCACCTTCCTGAGTATTCTTGTTAATGGGTATCAATCAACCAGATTCAATCAAATTAAAGTCAGATTCAAAGAATGATGTAACATTTGATTCAGTTTTTTAGGGATTTTGATCACTGTGGGACATAAAATGGGTGTTAACTCAAATACGATCATGAAGTTTCCTATCATCCAAACGTTTGGCACTCATGTGTGTTATAGTAATTTAACTAATCATAATTAAAAAATAAGGGTGATTCAACCCACTAGTGTATCGATAAGCACAAGGAAACTTGCATCGTTGTAAATGTAGTCGGTTACAATGGTATACAAAATAGCTGTTCATATATTATTTCAAGTTTCCTAATTTTGAAATCATCTCATCAATTTAAGATCTACTAATTTTATTACTCTATGCTTGAACCACTTTAGCGCATGTGGATTGGGTGGGGTAGATACCTTAAACCTTTGCCAATCTTTGCCAGCTACTCTTTTTCGAAAAGGCACAGCGGGATATATAGACTGCGTGCAAGCACACAGTTGAGCTATTTATAGTCATAATCAGGTAGGATGAATAGCTTGCCAGTGCCAAATCAGAAATGACATACAGTGCTGGGAATTGAACATGGATCATAAGATCACAGGCGCTTACCTTTACCATCGTACGAACACTGAGTCATTGTATTTTTGGTTTGCAAGGGTTCAAATTTCTCAATTTATATGCCTGCAATTCTGCCAAATGAGTCGGGATTGTGCAATATAATATTTTATTGGAGTGGATTAGATTATTTTAGGCTGTATTTCACCTGAGAACAATCAATGCTTTTATTGTCAAAATCACAAGCAGAGGATTATTAATTTAAGTTTTGACTAGCTGTCGATTTGGAGCTATCCATTCCTTTGGAAAATATCACCATGATTAAACTTGCATCCATTTCACCTGAGACCGTTCTATTAATCTACCTGCCAAAATAGTACAATCACTCACATCTATTATGAATGGTATAATCTTATCCTTATTTTTCCATTCCTCAATTGCCAGAGTTTGTATGTATGTTTGTATTTTTGTTCCTCCTAAAATCAACAGTGCGATGTACCGCAGTGAATTCCACTAGAAAAAAAAGAGTTAGTCTTTAAAATTCACTTGAAAAATTATTTTAAAAATTAGACTTTTTATAAAAAAAAGTATTTCTGGCTTCTCTGTCCTACAGCAGGGCATCTGGGTGGCACGCGACACCCGATTCTGTCGCCCACTCTTCCAGCATTTCCCAAATATCATTGAAGAGCCGGACTGATACAAACTGTTACTCCTTTTATGCTCATGAATGGGTTTATTAGGGTCAAAATGCCCTCTAGCTCTTTGAATGATTGCTAAAAAAATTATCCGATTCATCTCTGGATGGCACAGTTGTGTATCATGTGGTGTTGGCACATCGCTTGTCAGTCTGGTAGAAGTGCATTGCTTGATGTTCGTGTTTTGTTTTGTTGGTGTTTGTGTATCGTTTGTGATGTTGGCAGTGGTGTAACCTATTGTTTGGACAAAGAACAATAAATGCATGACATCATTATACTTAATTTTAAAAAGTGATATTCTTTTTCAGACTCATGATTGATGAGCAGATGAGAGTCTCTGTTTGGGCCGATACATAGCGCTGTTTTCCTGCGCATACGTTGCTGCAATTCTAACAACCTTTAAAGGTGAGAGTATCAGAACAACCTTTGCGTCTTTATTTGAGTAGGTCAACAAATGAATGCTCCATACCTTTCAATCTAGTTTGCAAAAAGTCAACAAAAAAGCTGAACAAATATATGAATTTAAATGTGACAGGTGTCGTCAGTTTTCCTTACACAATAGTGACAAATTCGAGGGGGGGGGGGGCTATCCCCAGTTGAGACATTATTGCGCAAGGTTAGGGAAAAAGAGTTCTGAAAATCTAGTTAGTTTTCCTGTACAACAAGATCGACTTGGAGCTTTCCATGGGATTGAAATATGTTTGAATAATTCTATTTTTATTAGAATGATTAAATTTCAATGTTTGATGAAGTAACTGCCCTGTTTGAGTTTATTTGTCATGCTGATATCCCCTGAGTCTAAGTTATTACTCTACTTTATAAAGCATTTTAGCTTTAAAATTAATACGGTTCAATTTCGGCTATGTGCTCCAGAGGCTGTTTAGCTCTGTTACTGACTACCTTGGCACTCAGCAATCTAGATAACTATTTTTTAGCAAATCAACCTGCTTTTCACAGATGAGCACATCTTATTGGTCCTAGCAGATGGTTTTCTCAAAGATGGAACACTTAATCCAAAATAAAGTTTTCCAACTCCGAATTTTCCTTATGAACAATAGTTGAATTTCGACTTAGCCATGCTTTCTGAGACTGTGACAGACATTTACCAACAAGTAAGTGGGTCAGCAAAGTGATATATAAATAAAAGCTGTTTTTCTTTGTTTCAAGTCATCAGACTGGTGAATTCTGATGGTAACAATTAGAAGTGAGTATACCGAGTCTAATTCAGCAGAACCATCAAGAATAGGCAAGTAAGAATATCCTCTTCCTATATCTTCATCATATCTTATGAAAGCTGCCTTAACAGCATCAATACTAAAGTTATTGAATCTCCTCAATTTCGATTTAGAATTAGTGATACGCCAGGGTTAGACAAAACTATGGCTGATCTATATTCGATAGCTACAGCTGGCTCACACAATAGTGTTTATGTGTTCACTTTGATATCACCCTTCTGGACATTCAACCTGCTTCCTTATCTCAAACCTTGCTATATCAAACCTTGAAGCAGTTCACCAGGGGCTAGTGTTTGAGGCCATAAAATCAGTCTTTTGTAATCCAATTTACAACGATGACATAGCTGTTTTATGGAGAGCTTTAAATGGGCGTTATCTTGAATACAATCATGGAGCTCTCCTATCAATCGATTGTTAGACATAAGATATCAATGTCAGTGTGTTATAATCACTCCCATAACAACCTGATAAGCTCAAGCCAACACAATAGAGTGTTAGTCACTGTGTAGATAAGCATAGGGAAGTGTAGTCAGGCTGCGATAATACAAACACATATTACATGCTACACTTTTAGCTACTCACAAGTGACTGATGTTTGATTTGGGTTGTGCTTTGGTTTATTTGTATTTCTAATACTACACCATAAACCTATACCTTAAAAACTATACCATATATATTATATCATATTATATACTTACCATATACTACACCATACTTTCTTTACTCATACATAGTTCATCCTTCATACCACACACTGCTATTCATGCCCCTTGTACTGGCTCTTCTTGTAGAGACATGAGGGTATGGAAGTTAGCCATCATCCCAGTTAATCACTTGTCGAAATCTGATTATCACATCTCGAATAATGAATCTTTACGTAGATTCACCTCTGGCCTTCAGCCATGAATCTTTTGATCTTCAACCGATCATCCTCAAATGTCTTATCTTTAGCTGTAGTTTGGCTTTCTAATGTTATTCCATCACCTGAACTGCCCATCTTTACACTGTTCCAGCAGTTTTATGTTTTATCGCGTTTTATTGGCATTCTTGCAGAAGAAAAGCTGATATGGCATCCAAGGAAGAGAGGAAGATTTTTAGTCTCCGTGCAGCAATCATTTCCAACGACTCAGGGAAGATACGAGAACAAGCAAGACTTATTGAGCCGTTTTACCCAACGCTTGCATTGTTGATTTCCATGATTGAAAAGAGTGACTGCCAGGGTGATGCTCTTCAAAAGGTCGTCAACAGATCTCTTGGAGAGTGGCTTCTTCAAACATGGCACAAAGGCAAAGGCAATCGGCAAAAGTTTTTGGGGACTGTCACTGAGTCGTTCAAACAAGTAACCATGGAAACTGACCCCACCTGTCTCACCGTCCATTCTCTAAGAGTACTCTTCGGATTGACACCCGTCCATATCCTGTTGATGGGTGCCATGCCTGACATTTATCTAGTTGTCAGCACCCTTTCACAGGCGCGCATCGATACTATCCTAACAGCACAGGACTATAGAGGTAGGACACCCCTGCATGTTGTGGCTACCCAGTCTCATCTGGCTAAACAGTACATGAAGCTTTTAGAGTTAATAACCCCTTCAAGGCAGTCCGAACTCTTCAAATTACAAGACACTTCAGGGAAGACAGTTATGCATTATTTGGCTTCACATATCGACCTTGATCCTGATGTTGTGGTAATCATGCACGGGCAAGCTGTATCTCAATCCCTTTTGATAAAAGATAGCTCAGGGCAAACACCGGTCCACCTGGCCCTCGCAGCTGGACATGATGCAAAAACTTCACCACTGATGCTTGCTCTCTTGCCATGCGCAAGTCTTCCAGACGCCTTGATGATTCAGGACAACAAAGGCCACACACCTTTACATTTGGCCGCTGCCCTTAACTCGCACTCATTGATGAACATTCAAAACCTATCCGTATTGGCAAACAACATACCACTAGAACAGCTCCTACCAATATTCCAGAAACAGTTAATAACTGGTGGGGATGATGGAGGTGACACCATTTTCCACACTGTGGTGAGCAAGCAAGATGTCGGATACACAGAAGCCCTCCTGAAACTTAACAATAGAATCAGTTTGTTTACTGCGCTCCAACTTCAGAATAAATCTGGCAACACTGTTTTGCATCTTGCAGCGAAGTTTGAAAACATTCTCAAGCTACTTTTAGAGGCCCTTTGTAAACATGAGCACCTTGTGCAGCACAATGATATACATTACCTCTTGAAGACCCAAAACTCGGTTGGTGACACTTTTCTCCACATAGCTGCCAACCATGACTCGGCTATAATCACTAAAGTTTACGAACATCTCAAGACTTCTTCATATATGGGCCATTTGCTAAATCAACACAACGATGCTGGGGAAAATGTGCTACATAGAGCAGCTAGAAAAGGCAAGCCGCAATGTCTAAGGGCTCATTTAGATTTGATTTTTCGTAAGGAAGTTGATCGATTGGACCTTCTCAGTGTCCAGGACCATTCAAAAGTGACACCTGGAGAATTGATTGCAAAGAACCCAGAGAATCTGAACTATTTGATGTTGGCAATGCAAAGAAGACCTGATGCTCAGATCGCTTTGACATACAAGTGCAGGAATGCAACTAATGCTATAGATTTGACATGTGCAAAGTTGAAGGATGATTTTCTTGGTATGTATTGTTAAACTCTGTGAGGGTTTAACACAATAACAAAGTGAAACTGCTCTCTTTCATTTAAAATAGCAGCTGCGACAGAGCAACTAGTAAAACATACTTTTGGTCAGATAATTGCTCATATTTGCTTGTGAAGATTAATTAGAAAAAATAGAGGGCTGTGAATGAAAGATTGTCATCTAAATATCTGTTCAAAGTTTGATTTAATCATGGTTGAGTGTTCTGCTTTTTTATAAGACAGGGTTTTGTCTTCTAAGCATGCTAGTTTCATGATTAGATATATCCAGGTACAAAAGTCTGATTCACTTTGCTCTACTTTTTGTACAACAGGGACTGGTGTCAGACAACAGACGTTGCACTACCTATCGGCTGCTAACTCTCGGTCAAACAATCATGCTCTGATATTCTTCAACACAAAGAACAGAGAAGGTGCCTTTGAGGAGGCGACGCTTCTAAAGGGATCATTTTCTAGCCTCGGAATGACTACGACCTTTGAAGAGTGGGAACATTTTTTGGGGCATGAGAAAAGTCTGAGGAAAAGATTGCAAGACTGTATGGCTGCCATAAAGGAAACCTGTTCACTTCTCATTATCTGTGTCATGGCGCACGGAAAGAGAGGATTAATCATCGACAGTTTTGGACTGGAAGGGGAGATCAACAGTCTATTTGAGCTAGTGTCTGAATTGATGCCGGAAAAAATCCCAGTGGTAAGGGCAGAACATTTTGATGTCTTATACTTATCCTATCACTTTTGACATGACATGTCAAGTATTTCTAGTGAGTGAGTTAGTTTTTGGCAACCCTTCAGCCACATTTTCTCCAAGGATTTTAGTATCCCTACTATTGCTTACAGGTTGATAAGATATTGGCTGATTGTTTGGAATTACGATGTTGAGATAACAAAAGGTGACCATTACAATTTATGTCAAGATTTTGGACTGACTTGTGCTACCTTACTATTCTTCTATCCATTGTACTATCCAATGCACTATCCATTGTAAATTCCGATGTACTATTTGGGAACATAGACTAGATGGGGCTTTTGAGCCGTAATGCCTGTTTGCTATATCTGTGAATGATTGAATGTGTCTTATATCTAGACTGTTTCATTGTAGGTTTTCATCATACAGGCCTGTCAGAACTCAAACTCATCACAGGCTTTAACTCCTCCCTCCACTATTGGAAGTTTCCCAGTTGATGCTGCCAGGAAAGATCCTAATCCAGAAGATGCTAATTCTTGCTCAGAGTATGAGAGGAGTATTACTCTGAGAAGACCTCATACCGCTCTCTTATTGGCTACTGTCCCAGAGGGTGTGGCCTATCGTAGAGCATTCACCGATGCCATATCCAAGCAGGTATATGGTAGTGACGGCGCAACTGATATCTACTTTATGCACATGAACGCTGTAGCTTATATGGAGCAGCAAGGCTGCTTCAAAGGCCAAATCCCAAAATTTGAGTCCACTTTGAAACAGCGACTCTGCTTGCCTTCACCAGTGAATTAATGGATTATCCTTATTCATAGCTCATTGTTGTACAATTTCCGTATTTATTGTCAAACTTTTGTGCAGATCATGCCAGTTAACTTTTTTCAAAAATTTGTAGTTCCAAACACAATATTCATATGAATGAAAATATTTTCAACCTATTTTTCGATATAGTTTTGGTGAATCATTATGCGTTTCTTGCAATGATTCTGAAATACCATGTTCAATGGCATTGACAACTAAGATTCTGTATATTACAATTTTTTTTGTCGTCTGTTGTGTAAATTTTTATTTTACTACATGAGAAAGAGTTGCATATCAGTATAATGTTTCTGTTACCCATCCTAGATTGATATTCTGTTTTTCAATCCTTATCCTTTTATTATAAAAAATATTTCATCGTTTTTGGCCTTTGAGTATCGAGTTTGGCTGTTAATGTTATATAAGTGAATAAAACTTATTTTTGCTTCTGTTTGAAGCTTGTACCTCAAAGTTTGAAAATCAGGCTAACCTTAGGCATGTAACCTGTGTGTGTAATGTTACCAATTTTATATTAATACCGAATTAAGACATAAGGACTTGTTGACTTTGCAGATGGTGACATCATAATGGCGCCTTGAAAGACGAGCGGAAAGGGGAAAAACCAGGCTGTGGGGCTAACCAGGTTGTGGGAAACCTGATTTTCCCTGAGCCAGGTTTCCCCCCACAACCTGGTTTTCCCAGAGCCTTGTTTTCACCGCACCCTGGTTTTCCCTGTGGTGAAAACTAGGATAGGGGAAAACCTGGTAATGGGTACAAATCTGCAAATAATTCCCTCAACCATCTTGTTTGTAAGCTTTGGTATGTATATTGAGAAGAGATTGACATGGTCACACCATATACCCAAAAATCTCAAAATCCTGGAACAGCATCTCACTCATAGTCTATATTCTGTAACTCAGTGATATTGCAAGAATATAAGTTTATCAAGTCTGTTGTGTCGTGCTATCTGATTGGCTGTCCCAAGTAGAGTTGCCATCTTGAATGTACAATCACGTGACAGTTGTTGTGAACGAGTTTAGATGAATGTGGTTACGCGTAATGTGAATCCTAGTAGAGATTGTGAGTATGAGGATTTTTATGTATTACATTTGCTAGTTGCCTTCTCGTGTACAAGAGAAGACAACTACAAATTACCACAAATAAATGTTAACAGTATGAATGAGAAGCCCTAGTTCATCAATGAATGAACATGGATAATTAGGGAGGGTGAGTGAGGTATTAATAACAAGTAAAGAGCTTACACTACAGATTTTGTTCGTGATGAACAAGGCTTTGTTTGTAAGAGTTATATTCCCAAATTGCTATAGAATTCATTCCATTGACTGTTAGGATAAATAGAGCTGAACCAATAATATAAGGTAACATTAGCTACTGCAAACACTCAATACTCTCATTGTTAACATGCTCTATTGTGCAATATTATTCCTGTCACCCACCTTGACAAGGTGTCCATGTTACCTCAATGGCCATGAATTGGGACTACTCAAGATCGACATTGCAGACATGACTGCCCAACAAAACCCGACAGCAGTTGACTGAAGGGTATCAAATCCAATAATATTAGCTTAGCGATGACATTGCACTCTAACATAGATGCGAGGGGGATAGAGGTTACTCAAAAGTAAGTACTCTCTAACAACACTGCGTTTCATACCCAAGAATTGTCTGACAATTCTGTACAATTCTAGAATTGTCAGAAACTGACCTATATATCATTACCCAACCAGCAGCCATTATTGTGTAATTAACCCTGCCTGCTAAATAAATTACTTTCATTATTGCTATTGTATAGTCATAGTATAAGCCTTTACAGTTCTAGTCAATATCATACAATTGGATTGACATTGTATTCAATGAGTTTGTATTTAGATGACCAGGCAAGATATGCTGTAATGAATAGATATTGCTGTGCAAGGTAGCATCAAAATCTATATTGCGGAAGGCCCAGGTTCAAATCCCCGCCGGGGCAAATCTTTTCTTTTTGTTTCATTATGATAAAAATTGAAAGCATTCCATTCGAAATGTTGGCTCACAATATTTGTAAGCACAGAAAACTCTTAGTAATGAGTATGATGACCCGACAAAATACTTATTTTCAACTCTTCTGTGTTGTACCATACCCTACGTTATATTTTGTGCAATCTGTTAATATTGGCAGCAACTGCATAAATAGAAAACATCAGCTAAACTATGCTAGCAGAATTATCAGAAAACTTTGCTACTAATAAAAATGTAAAAAATCGCTCACCAGATGAGCAAGGAATTACTTTGTATCAACTGTCCTACATGCCTAAGTGGAGAGAAGTGATATGTGAATGAGGCCATATTTTCCACAGAACCACTGACCACTGAAAACATGCTGACTGATGCTAAAGAAAACTCAAACTTGGTGTCACAGCAAGTATTGGCATAGTCTAAACTACGCTCATTGTGATTATTGAGAGTGAATGACTTTCAGCTATTTCTATTTGTTAGCCAAAGATGCTCTGAGCATGGAGTTAGCTCTGAATGTTATGGTATGTGGGCTGAGGGAGGCAAAGGTAAATCAACTATCGTAAGCCTGGTATATATTTATTACCTGTCTACAAAGGAGCTCTTGATGTTATACTATATCATTCTCAGCCACCACAGTTATATGGTGTACAGGAAACAATTTCGGCATAGTTCTCTCTCACTCTTGGATGGTTGTCCCCTAGTTGGTGTTGGCACTAGTCCAGATAGTATTAAAATGATAGACTAGTGGCAACACCGTTTAATGTAATAAATTTTAATCTGTCAGCTTGAGTGCCACAAGCAGGGAGGTTGGCCAATAACAGGCATAATTACATAACTACCTTGATATCCTTGTTGTCAAAATTTTTAATTGTCCAATTAAGTATAATTAACACTGTTTGTTAATCCTTCACACACATTCCATTGCACTTGTAGCAAGTCATCATGACACACTTGTGGAATCAGAGAGACAGGAGTCATTGTAAGCTGACCTAACTTCCTGTCTTTTGCTGCTGATAATGAATGCCGTGAGTTTTTAATTTCGCGAATATTCATTTTTAAAATGATGGTTGTTTGGGTGTAAGTGCAATCATGATCATTCTTTGACGGAAGAGTGAGGGAGCGGGAAGTTGTAACATTTTATGCAAAATACTAGATAATTGTCCGAATTCCATTTGTATATTTTTATCAAATTATCTCACCAAGCTCTGCTTCAAAGCTCATCATTGTACAGAGTTATTATGCCAAGAATGAGATTGCCTCGCAAAAAAACCTCAAATTCTCTGCCGCCCTTATTCTCCAGTATTTACAAAAAAGTCTCATTGATTTTCCGCGCTTCTTGGTCAACTTCAAGAGTTGAGCCAGCATTATATGATAATCTGTGTGTTTATCCACAGGGTTGTCCATTTTTAAATCTACTGGTACCTTATAAGTTCTTTGAAGGTCGCCTATGAATGCCAGTGTAAACAAAATTAACATTCTTACTGGCTTATCTTGATTATGACTTCATGGGTAAATAACTTGGATACCAACAATACATCCAATTATGCTTGGCTAAGGTGTTGATGTCAAGTGAAAGGTAAACAATTGGCAAATAGACACTGTGAGAATCTCGTTCAAATTCAATAATAAGCTAATCTCATTGAAAATGATCAGACAGACAGATCAAACTTTACACTGTAGCCATTAATAGCATGCATCAAAGAGTTTGGTATGTTAAAGGTTCTATCAACCTGAAATTCCAATCATTTCAACAAATTCAGATTAGGGGCTTGCAGGGACATTACAGCTGTTAAATTTTAAAGAGATAAATTATTGCCTGGACAGCCTCTTGGCAGATAATCTTTCAAAGCTCTCAGATTATTATTATCGGCTGCATTGATAAATTTAGAATTTACAGTGACCACCAGACATTCTGTACAAACGAGTTCTATTGTGTCATTGAATGATAGGCCTTTTTGATTTACTCATGCTACTCTCTACTCATATACCATAAAATTCAATTAATGGCTACAATGTACAGTTTAATCTGCCTGATCATTTTCAATGAGATTAGCTTATTGAATTTAAACAAGATTCTCACAGTGTCGTTTGCCAATTGTTTACCTTTCAATTGACATCAACATCTTAGCCAAGCATAATTGGATGTATTGTTGGTATCCAAGTTATTTACCCATGAAGTCATAATCAAGATAAGCCAGTCAGAATGTTCATTTTGTTTATACTGGCATTCATAGGCAACCTTCACAGAACTTATAAGGTACCAGTAGATTTAAAAATGGACAACCCTGTGGGTAAAGACACAGATTATCATATAATGCTGGCTCAACTCTTGAAGTTGACCAAGAAGGGCGGAAAATCAATGAAACCTTTTTGCAAATACTGGAGAATAAGGGCGCCAGAGAATTTAAGGTTTTTTTTGCGAGGCAATCTCATTCTTGACATAATAACTCTGTACGATGATGAGCTTTGAAGCAGAGTTTGGTGAAATAATTTGATAAAATATACAAATGTAATTTGGACAATTATCTAGCTCTTTGCATAAAATGTTACAACTTCCCGCCCCTCACTCTTCTGACAGTGAATGCTCATGATTGCAATTACACCCAAACAACCATCATTATAAAAATGAATATTCGTGAAATTCAAAACTCATCGCATTCATTATCAGCAGCAAAAGACAGGAAGTTAGGTCAGCTTACAATGACTCCTGTCTCTCTGATTCCACAAGTGTGTCATGATGACTTGTTACAAGTGCAATGGAATGTGTATGAAGGCTTAACAAACAGTGTTAATTATACTTAATTGTACAATTAAAAATTTTGACAACAAAGATATCAAGGTCATTATGTAATTATGCCTGTTATTGGCTAACCTCCCTGCTTGTGGCACTCAAGCTGACAGATTAAAATTTATTACTTTAAACGGTGTTGCCACTAGTCTAACATTTTAATACTATCTGGACTAGTGCCAACACCTACTAGGGAACTACCATCCAAGAGTGAGAAAGAAATATGCCAAAATTGCTTCCTGTACACCATATAACTCAGATGGCTGGGAATGATATAGTATAACATCAAGAGCTCCTTTGTTGACAGGTAATGAATATATACCAGGCTTACGATAGTTGATTTACCTTTGCCCCCCTCAGCCCACACACCATAACATTCAGAGCTAACTCAATGCTCAGAGCATCTTTGGCCAACAAATAGAAATAGCTGAAAGCCATTCACTCTCAATAATCACAAGGAGCGTAGTTTAGACTATGCCAATAATCAGTACTCATACTACTTGCTGTGACGCCAAGTTTGAGTTTTTTTAGCATCAGTCAGCATGTTTTCAGTAGTCAGTGGTTCTGTGGATAATATGGCCTCATTCACATATCACTTCTCTCCACTTAGGCATGTAGGACAGTTGATACAAAGTAATTCCTCGCTCATCTTGGGAGCGATTTTGTACATTTACATTAGTAGCAAAGTTTTCTGATAATTCTGCTAGCATAGTTTAGCTGATGTATTCTATTTATGCAGTTGCTGCCAATATTAACAGATTGCACAAAATGTAACGTAGGGTATGGTACAACACAGAAGAGTTGAACATAAGTATTTTGTCGGGTCATCATACTCATTACTAAGAGTTTTCTGTGCTTACAAAAATTGTGAGCCAACAATCCGAATGGAATGCTTTCATTTTTCATCATGATGAAACGAAAGGAAAAGATTTGCCCCGGCGGGGATTTGAACCTGGGCCTCCCGCAATATAGATTTTGATGCTACCTTGCACAGCAATATCTATTCATTACAGCATATCTTGCCTGGTCATCTAAATACAAACTCATTGAATACAATGTCAATCCAATTGTATGATATTGACTAGAACTGTAAAGGCTTATACTATGACTATACAATAGCAATAATGAAAGTAATTTATTTAGCAGGCAGGGTTAATTACACAATAATGGCTGCTGGTTGGGTAATGATATATAGGTCAGTTTCTGACAATTCTAGAATTGTACAGAATTGTCAGACAATTCTTGGGTATGAAACGCAGTGCAAAGGTTCAGTCTGAGCTAAAAATTTTAATCGATGCTTGTGGCTTGATATGGGAATCCACAAGCTACCTTTTCGATTTAATTTTTGGAAGCAGAATTAGAGAAACACCATCATTTCAATCAATCCTCAAGATTATTGTCTATGTAATTAGGGATAATCTTGATTGGAATGTGATATTGGCACCAGTTTAAACTCAAAGGTATCATTCATTTTTTTGGATTATGAGTTGGTTACATTGTTCTGAAAGCAATCCTAAAATCATCTCTTTTGGGAAGAGTATGAGGAGGCTCAGTTGGGTGTAATTTGATGCCTGTCAGTAGAATTTTGAATCAAAAGTATTTGCTTTCTTGTACAATATAATGAAGTGGGAGAATTGTGCTGCTATTGCAACCTTTTTCTCTACCATACAACATTGAAAACTGAAATCTGAGGGCGGGCAGGGGTAGGGTGGTGTAGCTAATAAGCACACAACTGTTGAAGTTCATGAGTTTTTGTAGGTGATTTTGGGTGATAAAGAATGGTGTTCGAAAAGCTGCACTACTCTTGAATTGGTACAAGGCCCAGAAATGCATAAAGCCCTAGCATTACAATTCTTATGCGCCCTTTGTTGTCCGTGACCAGCTGCTGTCGCTTCATTCACATCGCATATTGTGTCGCGATTCCCTGCTATTGAGGTGACAGAGATGCCTGCCATATATGTTCGTGATTATATGAAAGCTGATTTAAAATTACAGAATATCCAAAATATGATGGAAATTTTTATTTGATTGTGATTCCCTGTTGTTATTTATATTCTTATGCTGTTTCTGTATCAGGAATGCTGATATACAGTGCAAACTGCACACATAGCATCCTTTGCATGGATTTGAAAGAAAATCTGGCTATGTTCTCCCAAAGTACTATTTGACAAACAGATTAGTCTAGGATTGCTTTCAGAAAAATGTGACTAGCATGAATTATGACATTATGAATTAGACATGAATTATATGTTTGAGTTTAAACTGGTGCCAATATCACCAATGAACTCCCTCTGGGAGTTCATTGATATCACATTCCTATTAACATTATCCCTTATTATATAGGCAATAATCTTGACGATAGATTGAAATGAAGATGTTTATTTTGTAATTCAGCTTCCAAAAATTAATTTGTCAGTAGAAAAGGTAGCTTTTGGATTCCTAGCCAAATTGAAAAATTTCATATCAAGCCTCCAGCGATGGCCTGAAAGCCTTGTATGTAGCTAATAATTAAGTCTGTAATCGCCCACGCCCGCCTTGCATGGTACAATCTGCTATCGGACATTGTAAAAACAAGACTAGAGCGGATCCATAACTCTGTTATTTGGATTACGCTGCCATTCTCATAACATTACATACCTACATGTACATGCATGGTCCAGCATTAAAATAAAAATTTATATCGCATGTTGTGTTGCGATTCCTTGCCATTGAGGTAACATGGGTATGCCTTTTTCGTAATTGAATGGAAGCCTGCTTTGAAATTACAGAATATCAAAAATATGATGAAATATTTGATTTTATTATGATTCCCTGTTGTTATTTATATTCTAATGGTGTTTCTGTATGGGAAGACTGATACACAGCGCACAATTCAAACATAACAAACATTGCACGGATTTGTAGGCAAGCCTAACTAAGTCTTGATCAAAAAAGGATGATTCAAATCATATGTCTTATCACTTGCCACATCCCGAAGCATGGGCGGCGAAATTTTAGTGCCTTATCGGCGAGGCTCTCTGTTTCCAGGCAGGTCGAAGCACATCTAGGGGCCAACCAATGCACGAGAAGGTGATGGACCGCAGTGGGATTCGTACCCTAGACCTTCAACATGTGCATGCTTAAGTCCGGCGCTCTAATCAACTGAGCCACCTCATACTCTTCCCAAAAGTGATGATTCTAGGATTGCTTTCAGATCAATGTAACTAACTCATAATCCAAAAAAAAGAATAATACCTTTGAGTTTAAACTGGTGCCAATATCACATTCCAATCAAGATTATCCCTAATTACATAGGCAATAATCTTGAGGATTGATTGAAATGATGGTGTTTCTCTAATTCGCTGCTTCCAAAAATTAAATCGAAAAGGTAGCTTGTGGATTCCCATATCAAGCCACAAGCATCGATTAAAATGTTTAGCTCAGACTGAACCTTTGTTAGAGAGTGCTTACTTTTGAGTAACCTCTATCCCCCTCGCATATATGTTAGAGTGCAAGGTCATCGCTAAGCTAATATTATTGGATTTGATACCACTTCAGTCAACTGCTGCCGGGTTTTGTTGGGCAGTCATGTCTGCAATGTCGATCTTGAGTAGTCCCAATTCATGGCCATTGAGGCAACATGGACACCTTGTCAAGTTGGGTGACAGGAATAATATTGCACAATAGAGCATGTTAACAATGAGAGTATTGAGTGTTTGCAGTAGCTAATGTTACCTTATATTATTGGTTCAGCTCTATTTATCCTAACAGTCAATGGAATGAATTCTATAGCAATTTGGGAATATAACTCTTACAAACAAAGCCTTGTTCGTCATGAACAAAATCTGTAGTGTTAGCTCGGGGACTCTTGATCCACCAAGAGAACTGAGTACATCAAAAACATTATTTGGAGCTGAAATATGTGGCAGCAGCACACAGATATCTAGCCACATATTCAGTATTAGATAATATTATAACTTACAGAAAAACAACAAGAAAACAACAAGAAAAACAATAAGAAAACAACAAGAAAAAACAATGCAATCAGCTAAGTAACCAAGATGATTGTGTGATTGTGCTTGCTAGTTCATATCTTGTTCTGTTTATGTTTGTATATGTTTTTCTATCATGACGTTGTCTCTCACCCATATTTTTGTCAATCTCTAGGTTCGATATCACCGTAACAGGACAGGTCGATCAGGATTAAATTACTTTGATGGTTGTCGATTCAGAGGTAGAACAGTGTAATTCGGTGAGTTGTAAATTTATATGAATTGAGCATTTGCCATTAACTAGTTGTTAGTGTACACCCCAAAGTGCACCATTTAGAGTGTATCACAGTCAACAGACTAAAATTGCTAATCTACACTTTTCTTTTAAATATATTTTAGTTTTTCGGCAGTTTTTCTGTTTGGTATTATCACAGCAGATATAGATAATAACTGTTCTGTCAAAATCACATCAAACTTAAATGATGACAATTTAACAAACAGCTTGATGCTCACAGAAAAATGGTTTTTAATCACCAAACATTTGCGCACATACCAAAAAGTTACTAGGGATTAAGCTCGTTGTCAAGTGAGTCATTGTATCCATTGGAAAATACAGCAGTTCATTGATATGACATTGGTGAGTTGATGATACTAACTGATAATTGGTGAGTTGATGATACAGTTTGGAGTTATGAAAGCATAACTCCAAATTGGACACATGTTTCAAGACTACATATATATGACTTAGTTTTCTATGTGTATTATCCAACATATTGTTGCACAACTAGAACTGTTACTGCGAATGAAATCTAACAAACTACATGTTTTTCCTCAGTGCAATTGAATGGATGATTGTTTGAATTTGGCATCTTTTTACACACAAGAAACAAATGACAGCTCCAGAACCAAAACAGGCCCGTAGTGCTAGGGGAGGCAGGGAGGCACTGCTTCTCGGCCTATGGGCTAAGATAAAAGTGTCACTGCCAATGGCTGATTAGTGCTTGTTTCAGTTTCTGGCAGCTTGCTGCACACTCACGATTAGGATGTATCACACGGGTTTGTGAATTTGCGTAATTGCCGTATTACGCGTAATAATTTGCGTAATTATATTAATTTAGAATTTGCGTAATTTTAGGAGTTGCCTTCTACTGTCATGACTGTAGAGTATACTGAAAAGAGAAGGTAATTCCTTGTCAAGGTCAAAGGCAGGCCATCTCAAAATAGCTTGTGTTTTATCATCCAATAAGTAAGTCAAGTGCTGGGGAAATACTGAAGAGTCCTTCTTCTTTTCAAAGTTAATGATAGAAATAAGCAAAAGAAA
>OU612071.1:16589491-16651480 GCA_914767715.1 Membranipora membranacea
TCAAGCGTTTCTGAGCTAGTACAGAATTATGCCAAATTATTGGCTAATTTCCCCAGGACCGTACCTATCAATTTTTGTCAATTTCTTGCATAATACCTAGATAGAAAACACATCGTCACAGGGGGTTAATGTTTTAGATGAGACATAGGAACGTCATTGCGAACCTCAAAACAGAGTTTCAAGCGTTTCTAAGCTAGTAAAAAATTATGCCCAATTAATGGTTAATTTGCCCAGGACCGTACTTATCGATTTTTGTCAATTTCTTACAAAATACCTAGATAGAAAACGCATCGTCACAGGGGGTTAATATTTTAGATGAGATATAGGAACGTCATTGCGACACCTCAAAACAGAGTTTCAAGCGTTTCTAAGCAAGTAAAGAATTATGCCCAATTATTGGCTAATTTCCCCAGGACCGTACCTATCGATATTTGCCGATTTCTTGCAAAATACCTAGATAGAAAAACGCATCGTCACAGGAAGCTAATATTTTAGATGAGACATAGGGACGTCATTGCGAACCTCAATATATAGTTTTAAGAGTTCCTAAGCTAGTAAAGATATTATGCCTAATTATTGGCTAATTTCCCCAGGACCGTACCGATCGATATTTGCCGATTTCTTGCAAAATACCTAGATAGAAAACGCATCGTCACAGGAAGCTAATATTTTAGATGAGACATAGGGACGTCATTGCGAACCTCAATATATAGTTTTAAGAGTTCCTAAGCTAGTAAAGATATTATGCCAAATTATTGGCTAATTTCCCCAGGACCGTACCTATCGATGTTTGTCAATTTCTTGCAAAACACCTAGATAGCAAACGCATCGTCACAGGGAGCTATTATTTTAGATGAGATACAGGGACTTCATTTTGAACCTCAAAACAGATTTTCAAGCGTTTCTAGTTAGTAAAGAATTCTGCCAAATTATTGGCTTATTTCCTCAGGACCGTACCTATCGATTTTTGTCGATTTCTTGCAAAATACCTAGATAAGAAACGCAACGTCACAGGGAGCTAATATTTTAGATAAGATATAGGGACATCATTGCGAACCTCAAAACAGAGTTTCAAGCGTTTCTAAGCTAGTAAAGAATTCTGCCCAATTATTGGCTATTTTCCACAGGACCGTAACTATTGATATTTGTCAATTTCTTGCAAAATACCTAGATAGAAAACGCATCATCACAGGGAGCTAAATTTTTAGATGTGATATAGGGACGTCATTGCGAAGCTCAAAACAGAGTTTCAAGCGTTTCTAAGCGAGTTAAGAATTCTGCTCAATTATTGGCTAATTTCCCCAGGACCGTACCTATCGATTTTTGTCCGTTTCTGGCAAAATACCTAGATAGAAAACGCATCGTCACAGGGAACTAATAATTTAGATGAGATATAGGGACGTCATTGCGAACCTCAAAACAGAGTTTCAAGCGTTTTTAAGCTAGTAAAGAATTCTGCCCAATTATTGGCTAATTTCCCCAGGACCGTACCTATCGATTTTTGTCCATTTCTTGCAAAATACCTAGATAAGAAACGCAACGTCACAGGGAGCTAATATTTTAGATAAGATATAGGGACGTCATTGGAACCTCAAAACAGAGTTTCAAGCGTTTCTAAGCGAGTTAAGAATTCTGCTCAATTATTGGCTAATTTCCCCAGGACCGTACCTATCGATTTTTGTCCGTTTCTGGCAAAATGCCTAGATAGAAAACGCATCGTCACAGGGAGCTAATGTTTTAGATGAGATATAGGGGACGTCATTGCGAACCTCAAAACAGAGTTTCAAGCGTTTCTAAGCTAGTAAAGAATTCTGCCCAATTATTGGCTAATTTCCCCAGGACCGTACCTATCGATTTTTGTCGATTTCTTGCAAAATACCTAGATAGAAAACGCATGTTTACAGGGAGCTCATATTTTAGATGAGATATAGGGACGTCATTGCGAATCTCAAAAAAAGAGTTTCAAGCGTTTCTAAGCCAGTAAAGAATTATGCCCAATTATTGGCTAATTTCCCCAGGACCGTACCTATCGATTTTTGTCGATTTCTTGCAAAACGCCTAGATAGAAAACGCATCGTCACAGGGAGCTAATATTTTATATGAGATATAGGGACGTACGTCATTGCGAACCTCAAAACAGAGTATCAAGCGTTTCTGAGCTAGTACAGAATTATGCCAAATTATTGGCTAATTTCCCCAGGACCGTACCTATCAATTTTTGTCAATTTCTTGCATAATACCTAGATAGAAAACACATCGTCACAGGGGGTTAATGTTTTAGATGAGACATAGGAACGTCATTGCGAACCTCAAAACAGAGTTTCAAGCGTTTCTAAGCTAGTAAAAAATTATGCCCAATTATTGGTTAATTTGCCCAGGACCGTATTTATCAATTTTTGTCAATTTCTTACAAAATACCTAGATAGAAAACGCATCGTCACAGGGGGTTAATATTTTAGATGAGATATGGGAACGTCATTGCGAACCTCAAAACAGAGTTTCAAGCGTTTCTAAGCAAGTAAAGAATTATGCCCAATTATTGGCTAATTTCCCCAGGACCGTACCTATCGATTTTTGTCGATTTCTTGCAAAATACCTAGATAGAAAACGCATGGTCACAGGGAGCTCATATTTTAGATGAGATATAGGGACGTCATTGCGAACCTTAAAACAGAGTTTCAAGCGTTTCTAAGCTAGTACAGAATTATGCCAAATTATTGGCTAATTTCCCCAGGACCGTACCTATCGATTTTTGTCAATTTCTTGCAAAACACCTAGATAGCAAACGCATCGTCACAGGGAGCTATTATTATAGATAAGATATAGGGACGTCATTGCGAACCTCAAAACAGAGTTTCAAGCGTTTCTAAGCGAGTTAAGAATTCTGCTCAATTATTGGCTAATTTCCCCAGGACCGTACCTATCGATTTTTGTCGATTTCTTGCAAAACGCCTAGATAGAAAACGCATCGTCACAGGGAGCTAATATTTTAGATGAGATATAGGGACGTCATTGCGAATCTCAAAAAAAGAGTTTCAAGCGTTTCTAAGCCAGTAAAGAATTATGCCCAATTATTGGCTAATTTCCCCAGGACCGTACCTATCGATTTTTGTCGATTTCTTGCAAAACGCCTAGATAGAAAACGCATCGTCACAGGGAGCTAATATTTTATATGAGATATAGGGACGTACGTCATTGCGAACCTCAAAACAGAGTATCAAGCGTTTCTGAGCTAGTACAGAATTATGCCAAATTATTGGCTAATTTCCCCAGGACCGTACCTATCAATTTTTGTCAATTTCTTGCATAATACCTAGATAGAAAACACATCGTCACAGGGGGTTAATGTTTTAAATGAGACATAGGAACGTCATTGCGAACCTCAAAACAGAGTTTCAAGCGTTTCTAAGCTAGTAAAAAATTATGCCCAATTATTGGTTAATTTGCCCAGGACCGTACTTATCGATTTTTGTCAATTTCTTACAAAATACCTAGATAGAAAACGCATCGTCACAGGGGGTTAATATTTTAGATGAGATATAGGAACGTCATTGCGAACCTCAAAACAGAGTTTCAAGCGTTTCTAAGCAAGTAAAGAATTATGCCCAATTATTGGCTAATTTCCCCAGGACCGTACCTATCGATATTTGCCGATTTCTTGCAAAATACCTAGATAGAAAACGCATCGTCACAGGAAGCTAATATTTTAGATGAGACATAGGGACGTCATTGCGAACCTCAATATATAGTTTTAAGAGTTCCTAAGCTAGTAAAGATATTATGCCAAATTATTGGCTAATTTCCCCAGGACCGTACCGATCGATATTTGCCGATTTCTTGCAAAATACCTAGATAGAAAACGCATCGTCACAGGAAGCTAATATTTTAGATGAGACATAGGGACGTCATTGCGAACCTCAATATATAGTTTTAAGAGTTCCTAAGCTAGTAAAGATATTATGCCAAATTATTGGCTAATTTCCCCAGGACCGTACCTATCGATGTTTGTCAATTTCTTGCAAAACACCTAGATCGCAAACGCATCGTCACAGGGAGCTAATATTTTAGATAAGATATAGGGACGTCACTGCGAACCTCAAAACAGAGTTTCAAGCGTTTCTAAGCGAGTTAAAAATTCTGCTCAATTATTGGCTAATTTCCTCAGGACCGTACCTATCGATTTTTGTCCGTTTCTGGCAAAATGCCTAGATAGAAAACGCATCGTCACAGGGAGCTAATGTTTTAGATGAGATATAGGGACGTCATTGCGAACCTCAAAACAGAGTTTCAAGCGTTTTTAAGCTAGTAAAGAATTCTGCCCAATTATTGGCTAATTTCCCCAGGACCGTACCTATCGATTTTTGTCCATTCCTTGCAAAATACCTAGATAAGAAACGCAACGTCACAGGGAGCTAATATTTTAGATAAGATATAGGGACATCATTGCGAACCTCAAAACAGAGTTTCAAGCGTTTCTAAGCTAGTAAAGAATTCTGCCCAATTATTGGCTATTTTCCACAGGACCGTACCTATTGATATTTGTAAATTTCTTGCAAAATACCTAGATAAGAACCGCATCGTCACAGGGAGCTAATATGTTAGATAAGATATAGGGACGTCATTGCGAACCTCAAAACAGAGTTTCAAGCGTTTCTAAGCTAGTAAAGAATTCTGCCTAATTATTGGCTAATTTCCCCAGGACCGCCGTACCTATCGATTTTTGTCGAATTCTTGCAAAATAACTATGTAGAAAACGCATCGTCACAGGGGGCTAATATTTTAGATGAGATATAGGGACGTCATTGCGAACGTCAAAACAAAGTTTCAAGCGTTTCTAAGCTAGTACAGAATTATGCCAAATTATTGGCTAATTTCCCCAGGACCGTACCTATCAATTTTTGTCAATTTCTTGCATAATACCTAGATAGAAAACACATCGTCACAGGGGGTTAATGTTTTAGATGAGACATAGGAACGTCATTGCGAACCTCAAAACAGAGTTTCAAGCGTTTCTAAGCTAGTAAAAAATTATGCCCAATTATTGGTTAATTTGCCCAGGACCGTACTTATCGATTTTTGTCAATTTCTTACAAAATACCTAGATAGAAAACGCATCGTCACAGGGGGTTAATATTTTAGATGAGATATAGGAACGTCATTGCGAACCTCAAAACAGAGTTTCAAGCGTTTCTAAGCAAGTAAAGAATTATGCCCAATTATTGGCTAATTTCCCCAGGACCGTACCTATCGATATTTGCCGATTTCTTGCAAAATACCTAGATAGAAAACGCATCGTCACAGGAAGCTAATATTTTAGATGAGACATAGGGACGTCATTGCGAACCTCAATATATAGTTTTAAGAGTTCCTAAGCTAGTAAAGATATTATGCCAAATTATTGGCTAATTTCCCCAGGACCGTACCTATCGATGTTTGTCAATTTCTTGCAAAACACCTAGATAGCAAAAGCATCGTCACAGGGAGCTATTATTTTAGATGAGATACAGGGACTTCATTTTGAACCTCAAAACAGATTTTCAAGCGTTTCTAGTTAGTAAAGAATTCTGCCAAATTATTGGCTTATTTCCTCAGGACCGTACCTATCGATTTTTGTCGATTTCTTGCAAAATACCTAGATAGAAAACGCATCGTCACAGGGAGCTCATATTTTATATGAGATATAGGGACGTCATTGCGAACCTCAAAACAGAGTTTCAAGCGTTTTTAAGCCAGTAAAGAATTCTGCCCAATTATTGGCTAATTTCCCCAGGACCGTACCTATCGATTTTCGTCCATTTCTTGCAAAATACGTAGATAGGAAAGGCAAGGTCACAGGGAGCTAATATTTTAGATAAGATATAGGGACGTCATTGCGAACCTCAAAACAAAGTTTCAAGCGTTTCTAAGCTAGTAAAGAGTTCTGCCCAATTATTTGTTAATTTCCCCAGGACCGTACCTGTCAATTTTGGTCGATTTCTTGCAAAATACCTAGATAAGAAGCGCAATGTCACAGGGAGCTAATATTTTAGATGAGATATAGGGACATCATTGCGAACCTCAAAACAGAGTTTCAAGCGTTTCTAAGCTAGTAAAGAATTCTGCCCAATTATTGGCTAATTTCCCCAGGACCGTACCTATCGATTTTTGTCAATTTCTTACAAAATACGTAGATAGGAAAGGCAACGTCACAGGGAGCTAATAGTTTAGATAAGATATAGGGACGTCATTGCGAACCTCAAAACAAAGTTTCAAGCGTTTCTAAGCTAGTAAAGAGTTCTGCCCAATTATTTGTTAATTTCCCCAGGACCGTACCTGTCAATTTTGGTCGATTTCTTGCAAAATACCTAGATAAGAAACGCAACGTCACAAGGAGCTAATATTTTAGATAAGATATAGGGACATCATTGCGAACCTCAAAACAGAGTTTCAAGCGTTTTTTAGCTAGTAAAGAATTCTGCCCAATTATTTGTTAATTTCCCCAGGACCGTACCTGTCAATTTTGGTCGATTTCTTGCAAAATACCTAGATAAGAAACGCAACGTCACAAGGAGCTAATATTTTAGATAAGATATAGGGACATCATTGCGAACCTCAATACAGAGTTTCAAGCGTTTTTTAGCTAGTAAAGAATTCTGCCCAGTTATTGGCTATTTTCCCCAGGACCGTACCTGTCGATTTTTGTCAATTTCTTGCAAAATACCTAGATAGAAGACACATCGTCACAGGGAGCTAATGTTTTAGATGAGATATAGGGACGTCATTGCGGACCTTAAAACAGAGTTTCAAGCGTTTTTAAGCCAGTAAAGAATTCTGCCCAATTATTGGCTAATTTCCCCAGGACCGCCGTACCTATCGATTTTTGTTGATTTCTTGCAAAATAACTATGTAGAAAACGCATCGTCACAGGGGGCTAATATTTTAGATGAGATATAGGGACGTCATTGCGAACGTCAAAACAGAGTTTCAAGCGTTTCTAAGCTAGTACAGAATTATGCCAAATTATTGGCTAATTTCCCCAGGACCGTACCTATCGATCTTTGTCAATTTCTTGCAATATACCTAGATGGAAATCGTATCGTCACAGGAAACTAATATTTTACATGAGATATAGGGAAGTCATTGCGAACCTCAAAACAGAGTTTCAAGCGTTTCTTAGCGAGTAAAGAATTCTGCCCAATTATCGGCTAATTTCCCCAGGACCGTACCTATTGATATTTGTCAATTTCTTGCAAAATACCTAGATAAGAAACGCAACGTCACAGGGAGCTAATATTTTAGATGAGATATAGGGACGTCATTGCGAAGCTCAAAACAGAGTTTCAAGCGTTTCTAAGCGAGTTAAGAATTCTGCTCAATTATTGGCTAATTTCCCCAGGACCGTACCTATCGATTTTTGTCAATTTCTTGCAAAATACCTAGATAGAAAACGCATCGTCACAGGGAGCTAAATTTTTAGATGAGATATAGGGACGTCATTGCGAAGCTCAAAACAGAGTTTCAAGCGTTTCTAAGCGAGTTAAAAATTCTGCTCAATTATTGGCTAATTTCCCCAGGACCGTACCTATCGATTTTTGTCCATTTCTGGCAAAATACCTAGATAGAAAACGCATCGTCACAGGGAACTAATAATTTAGATGAGATATAGGGACGTCATTGCGAACCTCAAAACAGAATTTCAAGCGTTTTTAAGCTAGTAAAGAATTCTGCCCAATTATTGGCTAATTTCCCCAGGACCGTACCTATCGATTTTTGTCCGTTTCTGGCAAAATGCCTAGATAGAAATACTTAGATAAGAAACGCAACGTCACAGGGAGCTAATATTTTAGATAAGATATAGGGACATCATTGCGAACCTCAAAACAGAGTTTCAAGCGTTTCTAAGCTAGTAAAGAATTCTGCCCAATTATTGGCTAATTTCCCCAGTACCGCCGTACCTATCGATTTTTGTTGATTTCTTGCAAAATAACTATGTAGAAAACGCATCGTCACAGGGGGCTAATATTTTAGATGAGATATAGGGACGTCATTGCGAACGTCAAAACAGAGTTTCAAGCGTTTCTAAGCTAGTAAAGAGTTCTGCCCAATTATTTGTTAATTTCCCCAGGACCGTACCTGTCAATTTTGGTCGATTTCTTGCAAAATACCTAGATAGAAAACGCAACGTCACAAGGAGCTAATATTTTAGATAAGATATAGGGACATCATTGCGAACCTCAATACAGAGTTTCAAGTGTTTCTAAGCTAGTGAAGAATTCTGCCCAATTATTGGCTATTTTCCACAGGATCGTACCTGTCGATTTTTGTCAATTTCTTGCAATATACCTAGATAGAAGACGCATCGTCACAGGGAGCTAATATGTTAGATAAGATATAGGGACGTCATTGCGAACCTCAAAACAGAGTTTCATGCGTTTCTAAGCGAGTAAAAAATTCTGCCTAATTATTGGCTAATTTCCCCAGGACCGTACCTATCGATTTTTGTCCATTTCTTGCAAAATACTTAGATAAGAAACGCAACGTCACAGGGAGCTAATATTTTAGATAAGATATAGGGACATCATTGCGAACCTCAAAACAGAGTTTCAAGCGTTTCTAAGCTAGTAAAGAATTCTGCCCAATTATTGGCTATTTTCCACAGGACCGTACCTATTGATATTTGTCAATTTCTTGCAAAATACCTAGATAGAAAACGCATCGTCACAGGGAGCTAAATTTTTAGATGAGATATAGGGACGTCATTGCGAAGCTCAAAACAGAGTTTCAAGCGTTTCTAAGCGAGTTAAGAATTCTGCTCAATTATTGGCTAATTTCCCCAGGACCGTACCTATCGATTTTAGTCCATTTCTGGCAAAATACCTAGATAGAAAACGCATCGTCACAGGGAACTAATAATTTAGATGAGATATAGGGACGTCATTGCGAACCTCAAAACAGAGTTTCAAGCGTTTTTAAGCTAGTAAAGAATTCTGCCCAATTATTGGCTAATTTCCCCAGGACCGTACCTATCGATTTTTGTTCATTTCTTGCAAAATACCTAGATAAGAAACGCAACGTCACAGGGAGCTAATATTTTAGATGAGATATAGGGACGTCATTGCGAAGCTCAAGACAGAGTTTCAAGCGTTTCTAAGCGAGTTAAGAATTCTGCTCAATTATTGGCTAATTTCCCCAGGACCGTACCTATCGATTTTAGTCCATTTCTGGCAAAATACCTAGATAGAAAACGCATCGTCACAGGGAACTAATAATTTAGATGAGATATAGGGACGTCATTGCGAACCTTAAAACAGAGTTTCAAGCGTTTCTAAGCAAGTTAAGAATTCTGCTCAATTATTGGCTAATTTCCCCAGGACCGTACCTATCGATTTTTGTCCGTTTCTGGCAAAATGCCTAGATAGAAAACGCATCGTCACAGGGAGCTAATGTTTTAGATGAGATATAGGGACGTCATTGCGAACCTCAAAACAGAGTTTCAAGCGTTTTTAAGCTAGTAAAGAATTCTGCCCAATTATTGGCTAATTTCCCCAGGACCGTACCTATGGATTTTTGTCCATTCCTTGCAAAATACCTAGATAAGAAACGCAACGTCACAGGGAGCTAATATTTTAGATAAGATATAGGGACATCATTGCGAACCTCAAAACAGAGTTTCAAGCGTTTCTAAGCTAGTAAAGAATTCTGCCCAATTATTGGCTAATTTCCCCAGGACCGTACCTATCGATTTTTGTTGATTTCTTGCAAAATAACTATGTAGAAAACGCATCGTCACAGCAATGAACTAAACCTCCAGGAAGAACAACTCATAGTTAAGCTGGCTGCTGATTGGCTAATTCCGAAAAATTGAAAAATGATGTGCATGCATAAATAATGGTCACTTGAAATTAGAGAGTGATCAGTAAAAAATGAAATTGCAATCACTAGGAGTAATTGCTTATGATGAAACATGGTTATGATGGATAACAGGACTCATACCTTCAACTGCCTGTCCAACATTCCATGATTTAGAGTCAGATGACACATTCCTCAGCATATCTTCCTTGTATATGCTGATTTTAATGAGTTTTTCATCATTTTACAATCAAAATGTGAATGTTCAATGTATTTACCTGCAAGGTATATGTTCTTTGCAATATAGCCCATAGCCACATGTTTTTAGATTGATCAATTATGGGTTCTGCATAGAGATTTCAGGATTTATAGAGTGAAAAATTAACATTTTAATGACTTTTCTCTGCATTATTTTTGAGGTTTAAGCATTGAAAATCTGCAAAGGATGGCACCTCAACTGTCAATGAGCATCTTCTCTATAGTTCCATGTCTCAGTTTAGTGAAATAAACCATCAGTTATGAGAATATTTGGTGTCAACACCATGGCCATCAAGCCTCATCACTAAGCATATTCACAGAATTGCGGTTATTTTCTAGTGAGTCAGTGTATTCAGTGTAACCCACCCCTAATTGCTACAAAAGAACTTGGGCTATCATGGAGTTATGTTTCCAATTTAGTGTGTTTTTGAGAGGACAACTCTGAACCAACTGCACACACCTCAATTGGTCATGTGACTGCAGTTGTTCTTCCTGGAGGTTTATTTCATTGGTCACAGGGGGCTAATATTTTAGATGAGATATAGGGACGTCATTGCGAACGTCAAAACAGAGTTTCAAGCGTTTCTAAGCTAGTACAGAATTATGCCAAATTATTGGCTAATTTCCCCAGGACCGTACCTATCGATCTTTGTCAATTTCTTGCAATATACCTAGATGGAAATCGTATCGTCACAGGAAACTAATATTTTACATGAGATATAGGGAAGTCATTGCGAACCTCAAAACAGAGTTTCAAGCGTTTCTTAGCGAGTAAAGAATTCTGCCCAATTATCGGCTAATTTCCCCAGGACCGTACCTATCGATTTTTGTCGATTTCTTGCAAAATACCTAGATAGAAAACGCATGTTTACAGGGAGCTCATATTTTAGATGAGATATAGGGACGTCATTGCGAATCTCAAAAAAAGAGTTTCAAGCGTTTCTAAGCCAGTAAAGAATTATGCCCAATTATTGGCTATTTTCCCCAGGACCGTACCTATCGATTTTTGTCGATTTCTTGCAAAACACCTAGATAGAAAACGCATCGTCACAGGGAGCTAATATTTTATATGAGATATAGGGACGTACGTCATTGCGAACCTCAAAACAGAGTATCAAGCGTTTCTGAGCTAGTACAGAATTATGCCAAATTATTGGCTAATTTCCCCAGGACCGTACCTATCAATTTTTGTCAATTTCTTGCATAATACCTAGATAGAAAACACATCGTCACAGGGGGTTAATGTTTTAGATGAGACATAGGAACGTCATTGCGAACCTCAAAACAGAGTTTCAAGCGTTTCTAAGCTAGTAAAAAATTATGCCCAATTAATGGTTAATTTGCCCAGGACCGTACTTATCGATTTTTGTCAATTTCTTACAAAATACCTAGATAGAAAACGCATCGTCACAGGGGGTTAATATTTTAGATGAGATATAGGAACGTCATTGCGAACCTCAAAACAGAGTTTCAAGCGTTTCTAAGCAAGTAAAGAATTATGCCCAATTATTGGCTAATTTCCCCAGGACCGTACCTATCGATATTTGCCGATTTCTTGCAAAATACCTAGATAGAAAACGCATCGTCACAGGAAGCTAATATTTTAGATGAGACATAGGGACGTCATTGCGAACCTCAATATATAGTTTTAAGAGTTCCTAAGCTAGTAAAGATATTATGCCTAATTATTGGCTAATTTCCCCAGGACCGTACCGATCGATATTTGCCGATTTCTTGCAAAATACCTAGATAGAAAACGCATCGTCACAGGAAGCTAATATTTTAGATGAGACATAGGGACGTCATTGCGAACCTCAATATATAGTTTTAAGAGTTCCTAAGCTAGTAAAGATATTATGCCAAATTATTGGCTAATTTCCCCAGGACCGTACCTATCGATGTTTGTCAATTTCTTGCAAAACACCTAGATAGCAAACGCATCGTCACAGGGAGCTATTATTTTAGATGAGATACAGGGACTTCATTTTGAACCTCAAAACAGATTTTCAAGCGTTTCTAGTTAGTAAAGAATTCTGCCAAATTATTGGCTTATTTCCTCAGGACCGTACCTATCGATTTTTGTCGATTTCTTGCAAAATACCTAGATAAGAAACGCAACGTCACAGGGAGCTAATATTTTAGATAAGATATAGGGACATCATTGCGAACCTCAAAACAGAGTTTCAAGCGTTTCTAAGCTAGTAAAGAATTCTGCCCAATTATTGGCTATTTTCCACAGGACCGTAACTATTGATATTTGTCAATTTCTTGCAAAATACCTAGATAGAAAACGCATCATCACAGGGAGCTAAATTTTTAGATGTGATATAGGGACGTCATTGCGAAGCTCAAAACAGAGTTTCAAGCGTTTCTAAGCGAGTTAAGAATTCTGCTCAATTATTGGCTAATTTCCCCAGGACCGTACCTATCGATTTTAGTCCGTTTCTGGCAAAATACCTAGATAGAAAACGCATCGTCACAGGGAACTAATAATTTAGATGAGATATAGGGACGTCATTGCGAACCTCAAAACAGAGTTTCAAGCGTTTTTAAGCTAGTAAAGAATTCTGCCCAATTATTGGCTAATTTCCCCAGGACCGTACCTATCGATTTTTGTCCATTTCTTGCAAAATACCTAGATAAGAAACGCAACGTCACAGGGAGCTAATATTTTAGATAAGATATAGGGACGTCATTGGAACCTCAAAACAGAGTTTCAAGCGTTTCTAAGCGAGTTAAGAATTCTGCTCAATTATTGGCTAATTTCCCCAGGACCGTACCTATCGATTTTTGTCCGTTTCTGGCAAAATGCCTAGATAGAAAACGCATCGTCACAGGGAGCTAATGTTTTAGATGAGATATAGGGACGTCATTGCGAACCTCAAAACAGAGTTTCAAGCGTTTCTAAGCTAGTAAAGAATTCTGCCCAATTATCGGCTAATTTCCCCAGGACCGTACCTATCGATTTTTGTCGATTTCTTGCAAAATACCTAGATAGAAAACGCATGTTTACAGGGAGCTCATATTTTAGATGAGATATAGGGACGTCATTGCGAATCTCAAAAAAAGAGTTTCAAGCGTTTCTAAGCCAGTAAAGAATTATGCCCAATTATTGGCTAATTTCCCCAGGACCGTACCTATCGATTTTTGTCGATTTCTTGCAAAACGCCTAGATAGAAAACGCATCGTCACAGGGAGCTAATATTTTATATGAGATATAGGGACGTACGTCATTGCGAACCTCAAAACAGAGTATCAAGCGTTTCTGAGCTAGTACAGAATTATGCCAAATTATTGGCTAATTTCCCCAGGACCGTACCTATCAATTTTTGTCAATTTCTTGCATAATACCTAGATAGAAAACACATCGTCACAGGGGGTTAATGTTTTAGATGAGACATAGGAACGTCATTGCGAACCTCAAAACAGAGTTTCAAGCGTTTCTAAGCTAGTAAAAAATTATGCCCAATTATTGGTTAATTTGCCCAGGACCGTATTTATCAATTTTTGTCAATTTCTTACAAAATACCTAGATAGAAAACGCATCGTCACAGGGGGTTAATATTTTAGATGAGATATGGGAACGTCATTGCGAACCTCAAAACAGAGTTTCAAGCGTTTCTAAGCAAGTAAAGAATTATGCCCAATTATTGGCTAATTTCCCCAGGACCGTACCTATCGATTTTTGTCGATTTCTTGCAAAATACCTAGATAGAAAACGCATGGTCACAGGGAGCTCATATTTTAGATGAGATATAGGGACGTCATTGCGAACCTTAAAACAGAGTTTCAAGCGTTTCTAAGCTAGTACAGAATTATGCCAAATTATTGGCTAATTTCCCCAGGACCGTACCTATCGATTTTTGTCAATTTCTTGCAAAACACCTAGATAGCAAACGCATCGTCACAGGGAGCTATTATTATAGATAAGATATAGGGACGTCATTGCGAACCTCAAAACAGAGTTTCAAGCGTTTCTAAGCGAGTTAAGAATTCTGCTCAATTATTGGCTAATTTCCCCAGGACCGTACCTATCGATTTTTGTCGATTTCTTGCAAAACGCCTAGATAGAAAACGCATCGTCACAGGGAGCTAATATTTTAGATGAGATATAGGGACGTCATTGCGAATCTCAAAAAAAGAGTTTCAAGCGTTTCTAAGCCAGTAAAGAATTATGCCCAATTATTGGCTAATTTCCCCAGGACCGTACCTATCGATTTTTGTCGATTTCTTGCAAAACGCCTAGATAGAAAACGCATCGTCACAGGGAGCTAATATTTTATATGAGATATAGGGACGTACGTCATTGCGAACCTCAAAACAGAGTATCAAGCGTTTCTGAGCTAGTACAGAATTATGCCAAATTATTGGCTAATTTCCCCAGGACCGTACCTATCAATTTTTGTCAATTTCTTGCATAATACCTAGATAGAAAACACATCGTCACAGGGGGTTAATGTTTTAAATGAGACATAGGAACGTCATTGCGAACCTCAAAACAGAGTTTCAAGCGTTTCTAAGCTAGTAAAAAATTATGCCCAATTATTGGTTAATTTGCCCAGGACCGTACTTATCGATTTTTGTCAATTTCTTACAAAATACCTAGATAGAAAACACATCGTCACAGGGGGTTAATATTTTAGATGAGATATAGGAACGTCATTGCGAACCTCAAAACAGAGTTTCAAGCGTTTCTAAGCAAGTAAAGAATTATGCCCAATTATTGGCTAATTTCCCCAGGACCGTACCTATCGATATTTGCCGATTTCTTGCAAAATACCTAGATAGAAAACGCATCGTCACAGGAAGCTAATATTTTAGATGAGACATAGGGACGTCATTGCGAACCTCAATATATAGTTTTAAGAGTTCCTAAGCTAGTAAAGATATTATGCCAAATTATTGGCTAATTTCCCCAGGACCGTACCTATCGATATTTGTCGATTTCTTGCAAAATACCTAGATAGAAAACGCATCGTCACAGGGAGCTAATATTTTAGATGAGACATAGGGACGTCATTGCGAACCTCAATATATAGTTTTAAGAGTTCCTAAGCTAGTAAAGATATTATGCCAAATTATTGGCTAATTTCCCCAGGACCGTACCTATCGATGTTTGTCAATTTCTTGCAAAACACCTAGATAGCAAACGCATCGTCACAGGGAGCTATTATTTTAGATGAGATACAGGGACTTCATTTTGAACCTCAAAACAGATTTTCAAGCGTTTCTAGTTAGTAAAGAATTCTGCCAAATTATTGGCTTATTTCCTCAGGACCGTACCTATCGATTTTTGTCGATTTCTTGCAAAATACCTAGATAGAATACGCATCGTCACAGGGAGCTCATATTTTATATGAGATATAGGGACGTCATTGCGAACCTCAAAACAGAGTTTCAAGCGTTTCTAAACTAGTAAGGTATTTTGCCAAATTATTGGCTAATTTCCCCAGGACCGTACCTATCGATTTTTGTCGATTTCTTGCAAATTATCTAGATAGAAGACGCATAGTTACAGGGGGCTAATATTTTACATGAGATATAGGGAAGTCATTGCGAACCTCAAAACAGAGTTTCAAGCGTTTCTTAGCGAGTAAAGAATTCTGCCCAATTATTGGCTAATTTCCCCAGGACCGTACCTATCGATTTTTGTTGATTTCTTGCAAAATACCTAGATAGAAAACGCATGTTTACAGGGAGCTCATATTTTAGATGAGATATAGGGACGTCATTGCGAATCTCAAAAAAAGAGTTTCAAGCGTTTCTAAGCCAGTAAAGAATTATGCCCAATTATTGGCTAATTTCCCCAGGACCGTACTTATCGATTTTTGTCGATTTCTTGCAAAATACCTAGATAGAAAACGCATCGTCACAGGGAGCTCATATTTTAGATGAGATATAGGGACGTCATTGCGAACCTTAAAACAGAGTTTCAAGCGTTTCTAAGCTAGTACAGAATTATGCCAAATTATTGGCTAATTTCCCCAGGACCGTACCTATCGATTTTTGTCAATTTCTTGCATAATACCTAGATAGAAAACGCATCGTCACAGGGGGTTAATATTTTAGATGAGACATAGGAACGTCATTGCGAACCTCAAAACAGAGTTTCAAGCGTTTCTAAGCTAGTAAAGAATTATGCCCAATTATTAGTTAATTTGCCCAGGACCGTATTTATCAATTTTTGTCAATTTCTTACAAAATACCTAGATAGAAAACGCATCGTCACAGGGGGTTAATATTTTAGATGAGATATGGGAACGTCATTGCGAACCTCAAAACAGAGTTTCAAGCGTTTCTAAGCAAGTAAAGAATTATGCCCAATTATTGGCTAATTTCCCCAGGACCGTACCTATCGATTTTTGTCGATTTCTTGCAAAATACCTAGATAGAAAACGCATGGTCACAGGGAGCTCATATTTTAGATGAGATATAGGGACGTCATTGCGAACCTTAAAACAGAGTTTCAAGCGTTTCTAAGCTAGTACAGAATTATGCCAAATTATTGGCTAATTTCCCAAGGACCGTACCTATCGATTTTTGTCAATTTCTTGCATAATACCTAGATAGAAAACGCATCGTCACAGGGGGTTAATATTTTAGAAGGGACATAGGAACGTCATTGCAAACCTCAAAACAGAGTTTCAAGCGTTTCTAAGCTAGTAAAGAATTCTGCCCAATTATTGGCTAATTTCCCCAGGACCGTACCTATCGATTTTTGTCCATTTCTTGCAAAATACCTAGATAAGAAACGCAACGTCACAGGGAGCTAATATTTTAGATAAGATATAGGGACGTCATTGCGAACCTCAAAACAGAGTTTCAAGCGTTTCTAAGCGAGTTAAGAATTCTGCTCAATTATTGGCTAATTTCCCCAGGACCGTACCTATCGATTTTTGTCCGTTTCTGGCAAAATGCCTAGATAAGAAACGCAACGTCACAGGGAGCTAATATTTTAGATAAGATATAGGGACATCATTGCGAACCTCAAAACAGAGTTTCAAGCGTTTCTAAGCTAGTAAAGAATTCTGCCCAATTATTGGCTAATTTCCCCAGGACCGCCGTACCTATCGATTTTTGTTGATTTCTTGCAAAATAACTATGTAGAAAACGCATCGTCACAGGGGGCTAATATTTTAGATGAGATATAGGGACGTCATTGCGAACGTCAAAACAGAGTTTCAAGCGTTTCTAAGCTAGTACAGAATTATGCCAAATTATTGGCTAATTTCCCCAGGACCGTACCTATCGATCTTTGTTGATTTCTTGCAAAATACCTAGATAGAAAACGCATGTTTACAGGGAGCTCATATTTTAGATGAGATATAGGGACGTCATTGCGAATCTCAAAAAAAAGAGTTTCAAGCGTTTCTAAGCCAGTAAAGAATTATGCCCAATTATTGGCTAATTTCCCCAGGACCGTACTAATCGATTTTTGTCGATTTCTTGCAAAATACCTAGATAGAAAACGCATGGTCACAGGGAGCTCATATTTTAGATGAGATATAGGGACGTCATTGCGAACCTTAAAACAGAGTTTCAAGCGTTTCTAAGCTAGTACAGAATTATGCCAAATTATTGGCTAATTTCCCCAGGACCGTACCTATCGATTTTTGTCAATTTCTTGCATAATACCTAGATAGAAAACGCATCGTCACATGGGGTTAATATTTTAGATGAGACATAGGAACGTCATTGCGAACCTCAAAACAGAGTTTCAAGCGTTTCTAAGCTAGTAAAGAATTATGCCCAATTATTAGTTAATTTGCCCAGGACCGTATTTATCAATTTTTGTCAATTTCTTACAAAATACCTAGATAGAAAACGCATCGTCACAGGGGGTTAATATTTTAGATGAGATATGGGAACGTCATTGCGAACCTCAAAACAGAGTTTCAAGCGTTTCTAAGCAAGTAAAGAATTATGCCCAATTATTGGCTAATTTCCCCAGGACCGTACCTATCGATGTTTGTCGATTTCTTGCAAAATACCTAGATAGAAAACGCATGGTCACAGGAAGCTAATATTTTAGATGAGACATAGGGACGTCATTGCGAACCTCAATATATAGTTTTAAGAGTTCCTAAGCTAGTAAAGATATTATGCCAAATTATTGGCTAATTTCCCCAGGACCGTACCGATCGATATTTGCCGATTTCTTGCAAAATACCTAGATAGAAAACGCATCGTCACAGGAAGCTAATATTTTAGATGAGACATAGGGACGTCATTGCGAACCTCAATATATAGTTTTAAGAGTTCCTAAGCTAGTAAAGATATTATGCCAAATTATTGGCTAATTTCCCCAGGACCGTACCTATCGATGTTTGTCAATTTCTTGCAAAACACCTAGATAGCAAACGCATCGTCACAGGGAGCTATTATTTTAGATGAGATACAGGGACTTCATTTTGAACCTCAAAACAGATTTTCAAGCGTTTCTAGTTAGTAAAGAATTCTGCCAAATTATTGGCTTATTTCCTCAGGACCGTACCTATCGATTTTTGTCGATTTCTTGCAAAATACTTAGATAAGAAACGCAACGTCACAGGGAGCTAATATTTTAGATAAGATATAGGGACATCATTGCGAACCTCAAAACAGAGTTTCAAGCGTTTTTAAGCTAGTAAAGAATTCTGCCCAATTATTGGCTATTTTCCACAGGACCGTAACTATTGATATTTGTCAATTTCTTGCAAAATACCTAGATAGAAAACGCATCGTCACAGGGAGCTAAATTTTTAGATGAGATATAGGGACGTCATTGCGAAGCTCAAAACAGAGTTTCAAGCGTTTCTAAGCGAGTTAAGAATTCTGCTCAATTATTGGCTAATTTCCCCAGGACCGTACCTATCGATTTTAGTCCGTTTCTGGCAAAATACCTAGATAGAAAACGCATCGTCACAGGGAACTAATAATTTAGATGAGATATAGGGACGTCATTGCGAACCTCAAAACAGAGTTTCAAGCGTTTTTAAGCTAGTAAAGAATTCTGCCCAATTATTGGCTAATTTCCCCAGGACCGTACCTATCGATTTTTGTCCATTTCTTGCAAAATACCTAGATAAGAAACGCAACGTCACAGGGAGCTAATATTTTAGATAAGATATAGGGACGTCATTGCGAACCTCAAAACAGAGTTTCAAGCGTTTCTAAGCGAGTTAAGAATTCTGCTCAATTATTGGCTAATTTCCCCAGGACCGTACCTATCGATTTTTGTCCGTTTCTGGCAAAATGCCTAGATAGAAAACGCATCGTCACAGGGAGCTAATGTTTTAGATGAGATATAGGGACGTCATTGCGAACCTCAAAACAGAGTTTCAAGCGTTTTTAAGCTAGTAAAGAATTCTGCCCAATTATTGGCTAATTTCCCCAGGACCGTACCTATCGATTTTTGTCCATTCCTTGCAAAATACCTAGATAGAAAACGCATCGTCACAAGGAGCTAATATTTTAGATAAGATATAGGGACATCATTGCGAACCTCAAAACAGAGTTTCAAGCGTTTCTAAGCTAGTGAAGAATTCTGCCCAATTATTGGCTAATTTCCCCAGGACCGTACCTATCGATTTTTGTCAATTTCTTGCAAAATACCTAGATAGAAAACGCATGTTTACAGGGAGCTCATATTTTAGATGAGATATAGGGACGTCATTGCGAATCTCAAAAAAAGAGTTTCAAGCGTTTCTAAGCCAGTAAAGAATTATGCCCAATTATTGGCTAATTTCCCCAGGACCGTACCTATCGATTTTTGTCGATTTCTTGCAAAACGCCTAGATAGAAAACGCATCGTCACAGGGAGCTAATATTTTATATGAGATATAGGGACGTACGTCATTGCGAACCTCAAAACAGAGTATCAAGCGTTTCTGAGCTAGTACAGAATTATGCCAAACTATTGGCTAATTTCCCCAGGACCGTACCTATCAATTTTTGTCAATTTCTTGCATAATACCTAGATAGAAAACACATCGTCACAGGGGGTTAATGTTTTAGATGAGACATAGGAACGTCATTGCGAACCTCAAAACAGAGTTTCAAGCGTTTCTAAGCTAGTAAAAAATTATGCCTAATTATTGGTTAATTTGCCCAGGACCGTACTTATCGATTTTTGTCAATTTCTTACAAAATACCTAGATAGAAAACGCATCGTCACAGGGGGTTAATATTTTAGATGAGATATAGGAACGTCATTGCGAACCTCAAAACAGAGATTCAAGCGTTTCTAAGCAAGTAAAGAATTATGCCCAATTATTGGCTAATTTCCCCAGGACCGTACCTATCGATATTTGCCGATTTCTTGCAAAATACCTAGATAGAAAACGCATCGTCACAGGAAGCTAATATTTTAGATGAGACATAGGGACGTCATTGCGAACCTCAATATATAGTTTTAAGAGTTCCTAAGCTAGTAAAGATATTATGCCAAATTATTGGCTAATTTCCCCAGGACCGTACCGATCGATATTTGCCGATTTCTTGCAAAATACCTAGATAGAAAACGCATCGTCACAGGAAGCTAATATTTTAGATGAGACATAGGGACGTCATTGCGAACCTCAATATATAGTTTTAAGAGTTCCTAAGCTAGTAAAGATATTATGCCAAATTATTGGCTAATTTCCCCAGGACCGTACCTATCGATGTTTGTCAATTTCTTGCAAAACACCTAGATAGCAAACGTATCGTCACAGGGAGCTATTATTTTAGATGAGATACAGGGACTTCATTTTGAACCTCAAAACAGATTTTCAAGCGTTTCTAGTTAGTAAAGAATTCTGCCAAATTATTGGCTTATTTCCTCAGGACCGTACCTATCGATTTTTGTCGATTTCTTGCAAAATACCTAGATAGAAAACGCATCGTCACAGGGAGCTCATATTTTATATGAGATATAGGGACGTCATTGCGAACCTCAAAACAGAGTTTCAAGCGTTTCTAAACTAGTAAGGTATTTTGCCAAATTATTGGCTAATTTCCCCAGGACCGTACCTATCGATTTTTGTCGATTTCTTGCAAATTATCTAGATAGAAGACGCAGAGTTACAGGGGGCTAATATTTTACATGAGATATAGGGAAGTCATTGCGAACCTCAAAACAGAGTTTCAAGCGTTTCTTAGCGAGTAAAGAATTCTGCCCAATTATTGGCTAATTTCCCCAGGACCGTACCTATCGATTTTTGTTGATTTCTTGCAAAATACCTAGATAGAAAACGCATGTTTACAGGGAGCTCATATTTTAGATGAGATATAGGGACGTCATTGCGAATCTCAAAAAAAGAGTTTCAAGCGTTTCTAAGCCAGTAAAGAATTATGCCCAATTATTGGCTAATTTCCCCAGGACCGTACTTATCGATTTTTGTCGATTTCTTGCAAAATACCTAGATAGAAAACGCATGGTCACAGGGAGCTCATAATTTAGATGAGATATAGGGACGTCATTGCGAACCTTAAAACAGAGTTTCAAGCGTTTCTAAGCTAGTACAGAATTATGCCAAATTATTGGCTAATTTCCCCAGGACCGTACCTATCGATTTTTGTCAATTTCTTGCATAATACCTAGATAGAAAACGCATCGTCACAGGGGGTTAATATTTTAGATGAGACATAGGAACGTCATTGCGAACCTCAAAACAGAGTTTCAAGCGTTTCTAAGCTAGTAAAGAATTATGCCCAATTATTAGTTAATTTGCCCAGGACCGTATTTATCAATTTTTGTCAATTTCTTACAAAATACCTAGATAGAAAACGCATCGTCACAGGGGGTTAATATTTTAGATGAGATATGGGAACGTCATTGCGAACCTCAAAACAGAGTTTCAAGCGTTTCTAAGCAAGTAAAGAATTATGCCCAATTATTGGCTAATTTCCCCAGGACCGTACCTATCGATTTTTGTCGATTTCTTGCAAAATACCTAGATAGAAAACGCATGGTCACAGGGAGCTCATATTTTAGATGAGATATAGGGACGTCATTGCGAACCTTAAAACAGAGTTTCAAGCGTTTCTAAGCTAGTACAGAATTATGCCAAATTATTGGCTAATTTCCCCAGGACCGTACCTATCGATTTTTGTCAATTTCTTGCATAATACCTAGATAGAAAACGCATCGTCACAGGGGGTTAATATTTTAGAAGGGACATAGGAACGTCATTGCGAACCTCAAAACAGAGTTTCAAGCGTTTCTAAGCAAGTAAAGAATTATGCCCAATTATTGGCTAATTTCCCCAGGACCGTACCTATCGATTTTTGTCGATTTCTTGCAAAATACCTAGATAGAAAACGCATGGTCACAGGGAGCTCATATTTTAGATGAGATATAGGGACGTCATTGCGAACCTTAAAACAGAGTTTCAAGCGTTTCTAAGCTAGTACAGAATTATGCCAAATTATTGGCTAATTTCCCCAGGACCGTACCTATCGATTTTTGTCAATTTCTTGCATAATACCTAGATAGAAAACGCATCGTCACAGGGGGTTAATATTTTAGAAGGGACATAGGAACGTCATTGCGAACCTCAAAACAGAGTTTCAAGCGTTTCTAAGCTAGTAAAGAATTCTGCCCAATTATTGGCTAATTTCCCCAGGACCGTACCTATCGATTTTTGTCCATCTCTTGCAAAATACCTAGATAAGAAACGCAACGTCGCAGGGAGCTAATATTTTAGATAAGATATAGGGACGTCACTGCGAACCTCAAAACAGAGTTTCAAGCGTTTCTAAGCGAGTTAAAAATTCTGCTCAATTATTGGCTAATTTCCCCAGGACCGTACCTATCGATTTTTGTCCGTTTCTGGCAAAATGCCTAGATAGAAAACGCATCGTCACAGGGAGCTAATGTTTTAGATGAGATATAGGGACGTCATTGCGAACCTCAAAACAGAGTTTCAAGCGTTTTTAAGCTAGTAAAGAATTCTGCCCAATTATTGGCTAATTTCCCCAGGACCGTACCTATCGATTTTTGTCCATTCCTTGCAAAATACCTAGATAAGAAACGCAACGTCACAGGGAGCTAATATTTTAGATAAGATATAGGGACGTCATTGCGAACCTCAAAACAGAGTTTCAAGCGTTTCTAAGCGAGTTAAGAATTCTGCTCAATTATTGGCTAATTTCCCCAGGACCGTACCTATCGATTTTTGTCCGTTTCTGGCAAAATGCCTAGATAAGAAACGCAACGTCACAGGGAGCTAATAGTTTAGATAAGATATAGGGACATCATTGCGAACCTCAAAACAGAGTTTCAAGCGTTTCTAAGCTAGTAAAGAATTCTGCCCAATTATTGGCTAATTTCCCCAGGACCGCCGTACCTATCGATTTTTGTTGATTTCTTGCAAAATAACTATGTAGAAAATGCATCGTCACAGGGGGCTAATATTTTAGATGAGATATAGGGACGTCATTGCGAACGTCAAAACAGAGTTTCAAGCGTTTCTAAGCTAGTACAGAATTATGCCAAATTATTGGCTAATTTCCCCAGGACCGTACCTATCGATCTTTGTCAATTTCTTGCAATATACCTAGATGGAAATCGTATCGTCACAGGAAACTAATATTTTACATGAGATATAGGGAAGTCATTGCGAACCTCAAAACAGAGTTTCAAGCGTTTCTTAGCGAGTAAAGAATTCTGCCCAATTATCGGCTAATTTCCCCAGGACCGTACCTATCGATTTTTGTCGATTTCTTGCAAAATACCTAGATAGAAAACGCATGTTTACAGGGAGCTAATATTTTATATGAGATATAGGGACGTACGTCATTGCGAACCTCAAAACAGAGTATCAAGCGTTTCTGAGCTAGTACAGAATTATGCCAAACTATTGGCTAATTTCCCCAGGACCGTACCTATCAATTTTTGTCAATTTCTTGCATAATACCTAGATAGAAAACACATCGTCACAGGGGGTTAATGTTTTAGATGAGACATAGGAACGTCATTGCGAACCTCAAAACAGAGTTTCAAGCGTTTCTAAGCTAGTAAAAAATTATGCCCAATTATTGGTTAATTTGCCCAGGACCGTACTTATCGATTTTTGTCAATTTCTTACAAAATACCTAGATAGAAAACGCATCGTCACAGGGGGTTAATATTTTAGATGAGATATAGGAACGTCATTGCGAACCTCAAAACAGAGATTCAAGCGTTTCTAAGCAAGTAAAGAATTATGCCCAATTATTGGCTAATTTCCCCAGGACCGTACCTATCGATATTTGCCGATTTCTTGCAAAATACCTAGATAGAAAACGCATCGTCACAGGAAGCTAATATTTTAGATGAGACATAGGGACGTCATTGCGAACCTCAATATATAGTTTTAAGAGTTCCTAAGCTAGTAAAGATATTATGCCAAATTATTGGCTAATTTCCCCAGGACCGTACCGATCGATATTTGCCGATTTCTTGCAAAATACCTAGATAGAAAACGCATCGTCACAGGAAGCTAATATTTTAGATGAGACATAGGGACGTCATTGCGAACCTCAATATATAGTTTTAAGAGTTCCTAAGCTAGTAAAGATATTATGCCAAATTATTGGCTAATTTCCCCAGGACCGTACCTATCGATGTTTGTCAATTTCTTGCAAAACACCTAGATAGCAAACGCATCGTCACAGGGAGCTAATATTTTAGATGAGATATAGGGAAGTCATTGCGAACCTCAAAACAGAGTTTCAAGCGTTTCTTAGCGAGTAAAGAATTCTGCCCAATTATCGGCTAATTTCCCCAGGACCGTACCTATTGATATTTGTCAATTTCTTGCAATATACCTAGATGGAAATCGTATCGTCACAGGAAAATAATATTTTACATGAGATATAGGGAAGTCATTGCGAACCTCAAAACAGAGTTTCAAGCGTTTCTTAGCGAGTAAAGAATTCTGCCCAATTATCGGCTAATTTCCCCAGGACCGTACCTATCGATTTTTGTCCGTTTCTGGCAAAATGCCTAGATAAGAAACGCAACGTCACAGGGAGCTAATAGTTTAGATAAGATATAGGGACATCATTGCGAACCTCAAAACAGAGTTTCAAGCGTTTCTAAGCTAGTAAAGAATTCTGCCCAATTATTGGCTAATTTCCCCAGGACCGCCGTACCTATCGATTTTTGTTGATTTCTTGCAAAATAACTATGTAGAAAATGCATCGTCACAGGGGGCTAATATTTTAGATGAGATATAGGGACGTCATTGCGAACGTCAAAACAGAGTTTCAAGCGTTTCTAAGCTAGTACAGAATTATGCCAAATTATTGGCTAATTTCCCCAGGACCGTACCTATCGATCTTTGTCAATTTCTTGCAATATACCTAGATGGAAATCGTATCGTCACAGGAAACTAATATTTTACATGAGACATAGGGAAGTCATTGCGAACCTCAAAACAGAGTTTCAAGCGTTTCTTAGCGAGTAAAGAATTCTGCCCAATTATCGGCTAATTTCCCCAGGACCGTACCTATCGATTTTTGTCGATTTCTTGCAAAATACCTAGATAGAAAACGCATGTTTACAGGGAGCTAATATTTTATATGAGATATAGGGACGTACGTCATTGCGAACCTCAAAACAGAGTATCAAGCGTTTCTGAGCTAGTACAGAATTATGCCAAACTATTGGCTAATTTCCCCAGGACCGTACCTATCAATTTTTGTCAATTTCTTGCATAATACCTAGATAGAAAACACATCGTCACAGGGGGTTAATGTTTTAGATGAGACATAGGAACGTCATTGCGAACCTCAAAACAGAGTTTCAAGCGTTTCTAAGCTAGTAAAAAATTATGCCCAATTATTGGTTAATTTGCCCAGGACCGTACTTATCGATTTTTGTCAATTTCTTACAAAATACCTAGATAGAAAACGCATCGTCACAGGGGGTTAATATTTTAGATGAGATATAGGAACGTCATTGCGAACCTCAAAACAGAGATTCAAGCGTTTCTAAGCAAGTAAAGAATTATGCCCAATTATTGGCTAATTTCCCCAGGACCGTACCTATCGATATTTGCCGATTTCTTGCAAAATACCTAGATAGAAAACGCATCGTCACAGGAAGCTAATATTTTAGATGAGACATAGGGACGTCATTGCGAACCTCAATATATAGTTTTAAGAGTTCCTAAGCTAGTAAAGATATTATGCCAAATTATTGGCTAATTTCCCCAGGACCGTACCGATCGATATTTGCCGATTTCTTGCAAAATACCTAGATAGAAAACGCATCGTCACAGGAAGCTAATATTTTAGATGAGACATAGGGACGTCATTGCGAACCTCAATATATAGTTTTAAGAGTTCCTAAGCTAGTAAAGATATTATGCCAAATTATTGGCTAATTTCCCCAGGACCGTACCTATCGATGTTTGTCAATTTCTTGCAAAACACCTAGATAGCAAACGCATCGTCACAGGGAGCTATTATTTTAGATGAGATATAGGGAAGTCATTGCGAACCTCAAAACAGAGTTTCAAGCGTTTCTTAGCGAGTAAAGAATTCTGCCCAATTATCGGCTAATTTCCCCAGGACCGTACCTATTGATATTTGTCAATTTCTTGCAATATACCTAGATGGAAATCGTATCGTCACAGGAAAATAATATTTTACATGAGATATAGGGAAGTCATTGCGAACCTCAAAACAGAGTTTCAAGCGTTTCTTAGCGAGTAAAGAATTCTGCCCAATTATCGGCTAATTTCCCCAGGACCGTACCTATCGATTTTTGTCGATTTCTTGCAAAATACCTAGATAGAAAACGCATGTTTACAGGGAGCTAATATTTTATATGAGATATAGGGACGTACGTCATTGCGAACCTCAAAACAGAGTATCAAGCGTTTCTGAGCTAGTACAGAATTATGCCAAACTATTGGCTAATTTCCCCAGGACCGTACCTATCAATTTTTGTCAATTTCTTGCATAATACCTAGATAGAAAACACATCGTCACAGGGGGTTAATGTTTTAGATGAGACATAGGAACGTCATTGCGAACCTCAAAACAGAGTTTCAAGCGTTTCTAAGCTAGTAAAAAATTATGCCCAATTATTGGTTAATTTGCCCAGGACCGTACTTATCGATTTTTGTCAATTTCTTACAAAATACCTAGATAGAAAACGCATCGTCACAGGGGGTTAATATTTTAGATGAGATATAGGAACGTCATTGCGAACCTCAAAACAGAGATTCAAGCGTTTCTAAGCAAGTAAAGAATTATGCCCAATTATTGGCTAATTTCCCCAGGACCGTACCTATCGATTTTTGTCGATTTCTTGCAAAATACCTAGATAGAAAACGCATCGTCACAGGAAGCTAATATTTTAGATGAGACATAGGGACGTCATTGCGAACCTCAATATATAGTTTTAAGAGTTCCTAAGCTAGTAAAGATATTATGCCAAATTATTGGCTAATTTCCCCAGGACCGTACCGATCGATATTTGCCGATTTCTTGCAAAATACCTAGATAGAAAACGCATCGTCACAGGAAGCTAATATTTTAGATGAGACATAGGGACGTCATTGCGAACCTCAATATATAGTTTTAAGAGTTCCTAAGCTAGTAAAGATATTATGCCAAATTATTGGCTAATTTCCCCAGGACCGTACCTATCGATGTTTGTCAATTTCTTGCAAAACACCTAGATAGCAAACGCATCGTCACAGGGAGCTATTATTTTAGATGAGATACAGGGACTTCATTTTGAACCTCAAAACAGATTTTCAAGCGTTTCTAGTTAGTAAAGAATTCTGCCAAATTATTGGCTTATTTCCCCAGGACCGTACCTATCGATTTTTGTCGATTTCTTGCAAAATACCTAGATAGAATACGCATCGTCACAGGGAGCTCATATTTTATATGAGATATATGGACGTCATTGCGAACCTCAAAACAGAGTTTCAAGCGTTTCTAAACTAGTAAGGTATTTTGCCAAATTATTGGCTAATTTCCCCAGGACCGTACCTATCGATTTTTGTCGATTTCTTGCAAATTATCTAGATAGAAGACGCAGAGTTACAGGGGGCTAATATTTTACATGAGATATAGGGAAGTCATTGCGAACCTCAAAACAGAGTTTCAAGCGTTTCTTAGCGAGTAAAGAATTCTGCCCAATTATTGGCTAATTTCCCCAGGACCGTACCTATCGATTTTTGTTGATTTCTTGCAAAATACCTAGATAGAAAACGCATGTTTACAGGGAGCTCATATTTTAGATGAGATATAGGGACGTCATTGCGAATCTCAAAAAAAGAGTTTCAAGCGTTTCTAAGCCAGCAAAGAATTATGCCCAATTATTGGCTAATTTCCCCAGGACCGTACTTATCGATTTTTGTCGATTTCTTGCAAAATACCTAGATAGAAAACGCATGGTCACAGGGAGCTCATAATTTAGATGAGATATAGGGACGTCATTGCGAACCTTAAAACAGAGTTTCAAGCGTTTCTAAGCTAGTACAGAATTATGCCAAATTATTGGCTAATTTCCCCAGGACCGTACCTATCGATTTTTGTCAATTTCTTGCATAATACCTAGATAGAAAACGCATCGTCACAGGGGGTTAATATTTTAGATGAGACATAGGAACGTCATTGCGAACCTCAAAACAGAGTTTCAAGCGTTTCTAAGCTAGTAAAGAATTATGCCCAATTATTAGTTAATTTGCCCAGGACCGTATTTATCAATTTTTGTCAATTTCTTACAAAATACCTAGATAGAAAACGCATCGTCACAGGGGGTTAATATTTTAGATGAGATATGGGAACGTCATTGCGAACCTCAAAACAGAGTTTCAAGCGTTTCTAAGCAAGTAAAGAATTATGCCCAATTATTGGCTAATTTCCCCAGGACCGTACCTATCGATTTTTGTCGATTTCTTGCAAAATACCTAGATAGAAAACGCATGGCCACAGGGAGCTCATATTTTAGATGAGATATAGGGACGTCATTGCGAACCTTAAAACAGAGTTTCAAGCGTTTCTAAGCTAGTACAGAATTATGCCAAATTATTGGCTAATTTCCCCAGGACCGTACCTATCGATTTTTGTCAATTTCTTGCATAATACCTAGATAGAAAACGCATCGTCACAGGGGGTTAATATTTTAGAAGGGACATAGGAACGTCATTGCGAACCTCAAAACAGAGTTTCAAGCGTTTCTAAGCTAGTAAAGAATTCTGCCCAATTATTGGCTAATTTCCCCAGGACCGTACCTATCGATTTTTGTCCATCTCTTGCAAAATACCTAGATAAGAAACGCAACGTCGCAGGGAGCTAATATTTTAGATAAGATATAGGGACGTCATTGCGAACCTCAAAACAGAGTTTCAAGCGTTTCTAAGCAAGTTAAGAATTCTGCTCAATTATTGGCTAATTTCCCCAGGACCGTACCTATCGATTTTTGTCCGTTTCTGGCAAAATGCCTAGATAGAAAACGCATCGTCACAGGGAGCTAATGTTTTAGATGAGATATAGGGACGTCATTGCGAACCTCAAAACAGAGTTTCAAGCGTTTTTAAGCTAGTAAAGAATTCTGCCCAATTATTGGCTAATTTCCCCAGGACCGTACCTATCGATTTTTGTCCATTCCTTGCAAAATACCTAGATAAGAAACGCAACGTCACAGGGAGCTAATATTTTAGATAAGATATAGGGACGTCATTGCGAACCTCAAAACAGAGTTTCAAGCGTTTCTAAGCGAGTTAAGAATTCTGCTCAATTATTGGCTAATTTCCCCAGGACCGTACCTATCGATTTTTGTCCGTTTCTGGCAAAATGCCTAGATAAGAAACGCAACGTCACAGGGAGCTAATATTTTAGATAAGATATAGGGACATCATTGCGAACCTCAAAACAGAGTTTCAAGCGTTTCTAAGCTAGTAAAGAATTCTGCCCAATTATTGGCTAATTTCCCAAGGACCGTACCTATCGATTTTTGTTGATTTCTTGCAAAATACCTAGATAGAAAACGCATGTTTACAGGGAGCTCATATTTTAGATGAGATATAGGGACGTCATTGCGAATCTCAAAAAAAGAGTTTCAAGCGTTTCTAAGCCAGTAAAGAATTATGCCCAATTATTGGCTAATTTCCCCAGGACCGTACTTATCGATTTTTGTCGATTTCTTGCAAAATACCTAGATAGAAAACGCATGGTCACAGGGAGCTCATAATTTAGATGAGATATAGGGACGTCATTGCGAACCTTAAAACAGAGTTTCAAGCGTTTCTAAGCTAGTACAGAATTATGCCAAATTATTGGCTAATTTCCCCAGGACCGTACCTATCGATTTTTGTCAATTTCTTGCATAATACCTAGATAGAAAACGCATCGTCACAGGGGGTTAATATTTTAGATGAGACATAGGAACGTCATTGCGAACCTCAAAACAGAGTTTCAAGCGTTTCTAAGCTAGTAAAGAATTATGCCCAATTATTAGTTAATTTGCCCAGGACCGTATTTATCAATTTTTGTCAATTTCTTACAAAATACCTAGATAGAAAACGCATCGTCACAGGGGGTTAATATTTTAGATGAGATATGGGAACGTCATTGCGAACCTCAAAACAGAGTTTCAAGCGTTTCTAAGCAAGTAAAGAATTATGCCCAATTATTGGCTAATTACCCAGGACCGTACCTATCGATTTTTGTCGATTTCTTGCAAAATACCTAGATAGAAAACGCATGGTCACAGGGAGCTCATATTTTAGATGAGATATAGGGACGTCATTGCGAACCTTAAAACAGAGTTTCAAGCGTTTCTAAGCTAGTACAGAATTATGCCAAATTATTGGCTAATTTCCCCAGGACCGTACCTATCGATTTTTGTCAATTTCTTGCATAATACCTAGATAGAAAACGCATCGTCACAGGGGGTTAATATTTTAGAAGGGACATAGGAACGTCATTGCGAACCTCAAAACAGAGTTTCAAGCGTTTCTAAGCTAGTAAAGAATTCTGCCCAATTATTGGCTAATTTCCCCAGGACCGTACCTATCGATTTTTGTCCATCTCTTGCAAAATACCTAGATAAGAAACGCAACGTCGCAGGGAGCTAATATTTTAGATAAGATATAGGGACGTCATTGCGAACCTCAAAACAGAGTTTCAAGCGTTTCTAAGCGAGTTAAGAATTCTGCTCAATTATTGGCTAATTTCCCCAGGACCGTACCTATCGATTTTTGTCCGTTTCTGGCAAAATGCCTAGATAGAAAACGCATCGTCACAGGGAGCTAATGTTTTAGATGAGATATAGGGACGTCATTGCGAACCTCAAAACAGAGTTTCAAGCGTTTTTAAGCTAGTAAAGAATTCTGCCCAATTATTGGCTAATTTCCCCAGGACCGTACCTATCGATTTTTGTCCATTCCTTGCAAAATACCTAGATAAGAAACGCAACGTCACAGGGAGCTAATATTTTAGATAAGATATAGGGACGTCATTGCGAACCTCAAAACAGAGTTTCAAGCGTTTCTAAGCGAGTTAAGAATTCTGCTCAATTATTGGCTAATTTCCCCAGGACCGTACCTATCGATTTTTGTCCGTTTCTGGCAAAATGCCTAGATAAGAAACGCAACGTCACAGGGAGCTAATATTTTAGATAAGATATAGGGACATCATTGCGAACCTCAAAACAGAGTTTCAAGCGTTTCTAAGCTAGTAAAGAATTCTGCCCAATTATTGGCTAATTTCCCCAGGACCGCCGTACCTATCGATTTTTGTCGATTTCTTGCAAAATAACTATGTAGAAAACGCATCGTCACAGGGGGCTAATATTTTAGATGAGATATAGGGACGTCATTGCGAACGTCAAAACAGAGTTTCAAGCGTTTCTAAGCTAGTACAGAATTATGCCAAATTATTGGCTAATTTCCCCAGGACCGTACCTATCGATCTTTGTCAATTTCTTGCAATATACCTAGATGGAAATCGTATCGTCACAGGAAAATAATATTTTACATGAGATATAGGGAAGTCATTGCGAACCTCAAAACAGAGTTTCAAGCGTTTCTTAGCGAGTAAAGAATTCTCCCCAATTATCGGCTAATTTCCCCAGGACCGTACCTATCGATTTTTGTCGATTTCTTGCAAAATACCTAGATAGAAAACGCATGTTTACAGGGAGCTCATATTTTAGATGAGATATAGGGACGTCATTGCGAATCTCAAAAAAAGAGTTTCAAGCGTTTCTAAGCCAGTAAAGAATTATGCCCAATTATTGGCTAATTTCCCCAGGACCGTACCTATCGATTTTTGTCGATTTCTTGCAAAACACCTAGATAGAAAACGCATCGTCACAGGGAGCTAATATTTTATATGAGATATAGGGACGTAGGTCATTGCGAACCTCAAAACAGAGTATCAAGCGTTTCTGAGCTAGTACAGAATTATGCCAAATTATTGGCTAATTTCCCCAGGACCGTACCTATCAATTTTTGTCAATTTCTTGCATAATACCTAGATAGAAAACACATCGTCACAGGGGGTTAATGTTTTAGATGAGACATAGGAACGTCATTGCGAACCTCAAAACAGAGTTTCAAGCGTTTCTAAGCTAGTAAAAAATTATGCCCAATTATTGGTTAATTTGCCCAGGACCGTACTTATCGATTTTTGTCAATTTCTTACAAAATACCTAGATAGAAAACACATCGTCACAGGGGGTTAATATTTTAGATGAGATATAGGAACGTCATTGCGAACCTCAAAACAGAGTTTCAAGCGTTTCTAAGCAAGTAAAGAATTATGCCCAATTATTGGCTAATTTCCCCAGGACCGTACCTATCGATATTTGCCGATTTCTTGCAAAATACCTAGATAGAAAACGCATCGTCACAGGAAGCTAATATTTTAGATGAGACATAGGGACGTCATTGCGAGCCTCAATATATAGTTTTAAGAGTTCCTAAGCTAGTAAAGATATTATGCCAAATTATTGGCTAATTTCCCCAGGACCGTACCGATCGATATTTGCCGATTTCTTGCAAAATACCTAGATAGAAAACGCATCGTCACAGGAAGCTAATATTTTAGATGAGACATAGGGACGTCATTGCGAACCTCAATATATAGTTTTAAGAGTTCCTAAGCTAGTAAAGATATTATGCCAAATTATTGGCTAATTTCCCCAGGACCGTACCTATCGATGTTTGTCAATTTCTTGCAAAACACCTAGATAGCAAACGCATCGTCACAGGGAGCTATTATTTTAGATGAGATACAGGGACTTCATTTTGAACCTCAAAACAGATTTTCAAGCGTTTCTAGTTAGTAAAGAATTCTGCCAAATTATTGGCTTATTTCCTCAGGACCGTACCTATCGATTTTTGTCGATTTCTTGCAAAATACCTAGATAGAAAACGCATCGTCACAGGGAGCTCATATTTTATATGAGATATAGGGACGTCATTGCGAACCTCAAAACAGAGTTTCAAGCGTTTCTAAACTAGTAAGGTATTTTGCCAAATTATTGGCTAATTTCCCCAGGACCGTACCTATCGATTTTTGTCGATTTCTTGCAAAATACATAGATAGGAAAGGCAACGTCACAGGGAGCTAATAGTTTAGATAAGATATAGGGACGTCATTGCGAACCTCAAAACAAAGTTTCAAGCGTTTCTAAGCTAGTAAAGAGTTCTGCCAAATTATTTGTTAATTTCCCCAGGACCGTACCTGTCAATTTTGGTCGATTTCTTGCAAAATACCTAGATAAGAAACGCAACGTCACAAGGAGCTAACATTTTAGATAAGATATAGGGACATCATTGCGAACCTCAAAACAGAGTTTCAAGCGTTTCTAAACTAGTAAGGTATTTTGCCAAATTATTGGCTATTTTCCCCAGGACCGTACCTATCGATTTTTGTCGATTTCTTGCAAAATACATAGATAGGAAAGGCAACGTCACAGGGAGCTAATATTTTAGATAAGATATAGGGACATCATTGCGAACCTCAATACAGAGTTTCAAGCGTTTTTTAGCTAGTAAAGAATTTTGCCCAGTTATTGGCTATTTTCCCCAGGACCGTACCTGTCGATTTTTGTCAATTTCTTGCAAAATACCTAGATAGAAGACGCATCGTCACAGGGAGCTAATGTTTTAGATGAGATATAGGGACGTCATTGCAAACCTCAAAACAAAGTTTCAAGCGTTTCTAAGCTAGTAAAGAGTTCTGCCCAATTATTTGTTAATTTCCCCAGGACCGTACCTGTCAATTTTGGTCGATTTCTTGCAAAATACCTAGATAAGAAACGCAACGTCACAAGGAGCTAACATTTTAGATAAGATATAGGGACATCATTGCGAACCTCAAAACAGAGTTTCAAGCGTTTTTAAGCGAGTTAAGAATTCTGCTCAATTATTGGCTAATTTCCCCAGGACCGTACCTATCGATTTTAGTCCATTTCTGGCAAAATACCTAGATAGAAAACGCATCGTCACAGGGAACTAATAATTTAGATGAGATATAGGGACGTCATTGCGAACCTCAAAACAGAGTTTCAAGCGTTTCTAAGCGAGTTAAGAATTCTGCTCAATTATTGGCTAATTTCCCCAGGACCGTACCTATCGATTTTAGTCCATTTCTGGCAAAATACCTAGATAGAAAACGCATCGTCACAGGGAACTAATAATTTAGATGAGATATAGGGACGTCATTGCGAACCTCAAAACAGAGTTTCAAGCGTTTCTAAGCTAGTGAAGAATTCTGCCCAATTATTGGCTATTTTCCACAGGATCGTACCTATCGATTTTTGTCAATTTCTTGCAATATACCTAGATAGAAGACGCATCGTCACAGGGAGCTAATATTTTAGATGAGATATAGGGACGTCATTGCGAACGTCAAAACAGAGTTTCAAGCGTTTCTGAGCTAGTACAGAATTATGCCAAATTATTGGCTAATTTCCCCAGGACCGTACCTATCAATTTTTGTCAATTTCTTGCATAATACCTAGATAGAAAACACATCGTCACATGGGGTTAATGTTTTAGATGAGACATAGGAACGTCATTGCGAACCTCAAAACAGAGTTTCAAGCGTTTCTAAGCTAGTAAAAAATTATGCCCAATTATTGGTTAATTTGCCCAGGACCGTACTTATCAATTTTTGTCAATTTCTTACAAAATACCTAGATAGAAAACGCATCGTCACAGGGGGTTAATATTTTAGATGAGATATAGGAACGTCATTGCGAACCTCAAAACAGAGTTTCAAGCGTTTCTAAGCAAGTAAAGAATTATGCCCAATTATTGGCTAATTTCCCCAGGACCGTACCTATCGATATTTGCCGATTTCTTGCAAAATACCTAGATAGAAAACGCATCGTCACAGGAAGCTAATATTTTAGATGAGACATAGGGACGTCATTGCGAACCTCAATATATAGTTTTAAGAGTTCCTAAGCTAGTAAAGATATTATGCCAAATTATTGGCTAATTTCCCCAGGACCGTACCGACCGATACTTGCCGATTTCTTGCAAAATACCTAGATAGAAAACGCATCGTCACAGGAAGCTAATATTTTAGATGAGACATAGGGACGTCATTGCGAACCTCAATATATAGTTTTAAGAGTTCCTAAGCTAGTAAAGATATTATGCCAAATTATTGGCTAATTTCCCCAGGACCGTACCTATCGATGTTTGTCAATTTCTTGCAAAACACCTAGATAGCAAACGCATCGTCACAGGGAGCTATTATTTTAGATGAGATACAGGGACTTCATTTTGAACCTCAAAACAGATTTTCAAGCGTTTCTAGTTAGTAAAGAATTCTGCCAAATTATTGGCTTATTTCCTCAGGACCGTACCTATCGATTTTTGTCGATTTCTTGCAAAATACTTAGATAAGAAACGCAACGTCACAGGGAGCTAATATTTTAGATAAGATATAGGGACATCATTGCGAACCTCAAAACAGAGTTTCAAGCGTTTCTAAGCTAGTAAAGAATTCTGCCCAATTATTGGCTATTTTCCACAGGACCGTACCTATTGATATTTGTCAATTTCTTGCAAAATACCTAGATAGAAAACGCATCGTCACAGGGAGCTAAATTTTTAGATGAGATATAGGGACGTCATTGCGAAGCTCAAAACAGAGTTTCAAGCGTTTCTAAGCGAGTTAAGAATTCTGCTCAACTATTGACTAATTTCCCCAGGACCGTACCTATCGATTTTTGTCCGTTTCTGGCAAAATACCTAGATAGAAAACGCATCGTCACAGGGAACTAATAATTTAGATGAGATATAGGGACGTCATTGCGAACCTCAAAACAGAGTTTCAAGCGTTTTTAAGCTAGTAAAGAATTCTGCCCAATTATTGGCTAATTTCCCCAGGACCGTACCTATCGATTTTTGTCCATTTCTTGCAAAATACCTAGATAAGAAACGCAACGTCACAGGGAGCTAATATTTTAGATAAGATATAGGGACGTCATTGCGAACCTCAAAACAGAGTTTCAAGCGTTTCTAAGCGAGTTAAAAATTCTGCTCAATTATTGGCTAATTTCCCCAGGACCGTACCTATCGATTTTTGTCCGTTTCTGGCAAAATGCCTAGATAGAAAACGCATCGTCACAGGGAGCTAATGTTTTAGATGAGATATAGGGACGTCATTGCGAATCTCAAAAAAAGAGTTTCAAGCGTTTCTAAGCCAGTAAAGAATTATGCCCAATTATTGGCTAATTTCCCCAGGACCGTACCTATCGATTTTTGTCGATTTCTTGCAAAACGCCTAGATAGAAAACGCATCGTCACAGGGAGCTAATATTTTATATGAGATATAGGGACGTACGTCATTGCGAACCTCAAAACAGAGTATCAAGCGTTTCTGAGCTAGTACAGAATTATGCCAAATTATTGGCTAATTTCCCCAGGACCGTACCTATCAATTTTTGTCAATTTCTTGCATAATACCTAGATAGAAAACACATCGTCACAGGGGGTTAATGTTTTAGATGAGACATAGGAACGTCATTGCGAACCTCAAAACAGAGTTTCAAGCGTTTCTAAGCTAGTAAAAAATTATGCCCAATTATTGGTTAATTTCCCCAGGACCGTACTTATCGATTTTTGTCAATTTCTTACAAAATACCTAGATAGAAAACGCATCGTCACAGGGGGTTAATATTTTAGATGAGACATAGGAACGTCATTGCGAACCTCAAAACAGAGTTTCAAGCGTTTCTAAGCAAGTAAAGAATTATGCCCAATTATTGGCTAATTTCCCCAGGACCGTACCTATCGATATTTGCCGATTTCTTGCAAAATACCTAGATAGAAAACGCATCGTCACAGGAAGCTAATATTTTAGATGAGACATAGGGACGTCATTGCGAACCTCAATATATAGTTTTAAGAGTTCCTAAGCTAGTAAAGATATTATGCCAAATGATTGGCTAATTTCCCCAGGACCGTACCGATCGATATTTGCCGATTTCTTGCAAAATACCTAGATAGAAAACGCATCGTCACAGGAAGCTAATATTTTAGATGAGACATAGGGACGTCATTGCGAACCTCAATATATAGTTTTAAGAGTTCCTAAGCTAGTAAAGATATTATGCCAAATTATTGGCTAATTTCCCCAGGACCGTACCTATCGATGTTTGTCAATTTCTTGCAAAACACCTAGATAGCAAACGCATCGTCACAGGGAGCTATTATTTTAGATGAGATACAGGGACTTCATTTTGAACCTCAAAACAGATTTTCAAGCGTTTCTAGTTAGTAAAGAATTCTGCCAAATTATTGGCTTATTTCCTCAGGACCGTACCTATCGATTTTTGTCGATTTCTTGCAAAATACCTAGATAGAATACGCATCGTCACAGGGAGCTCATATTTTATATGAGATATATGGACGTCATTGCGAACCTCAAAACAGAGTTTCAAGCGTTTCTAAACTAGTAAGGTATTTTGCCAAATTATTGGCTAATTTCCCCAGGACCGTACCTATCGATTTTTGTCGATTTCTTGCAAATTATCTAGATAGAAGACGCATAGTTACAGGGGGCTAATACTTTACATGAGATATAGGGAAGTCATTGCGAACCTCAAAACAGAGTTTCAAGCGTTTCTTAGCGAGTAAAGAATTCTGCCCAATTATTGGCTAATTTCCCCAGGACCGTACCTATCGATTTTTGTTGATTTCTTGCAAAATACCTAGATAGAAAACGCATGTTTACAGGGAGCTCATATTTTAGATGAGATATAGGGACGTCATTGCGAATCTCAAAAAAAGAGTTTCAAGCGTTTCTAAGCCAGTAAAGAATTATGCCCAATTATTGGCTAATTTCCCCAGGACCGTACTTATCGATTTTTGTCGATTTCTTGCAAAATACCTAGATAGAAAACGCATGGTCACAGGGAGCTCATATTTTAGATGAGATATAGGGACGTCATTGCGAACCTTAAAACAGAGTTTCAAGCGTTTCTAAGCTAGTACAGAATTATGCCAAATTATTGGCTAATTTCCCCAGGACCGTACCTATCGATTTTTGTCAATTTCTTGCATAATACCTAGATAGAAAACGCATCGTCACAGGGGGTTAATATTTTAGATGAGACATAGGAACGTCATTGCGAACCTCAAAACAGAGTTTCAAGCGTTTCTAAGCTAGTAAAGAATTATGCCCAATTATTAGTTAATTTGCCCAGGACCGTATTTATCAATTTTTGTCAATTTCTTACAAAATACCTAGATAGAAAACGCGTCGTCACAGGGGGTTAATATTTTAGATGAGATATGGGAACGTCATTGCGAACCTCAAAACAGAGTTTCAAGCGTTTCTAAGCAAGTAAAGAATTATGCCCAATTATTGGCTAATTTCCCCAGGACCGTACCTATCGATTTTTGTCGATTTCTTGCAAAATACCTAGATAGAAAACGCATGGTCACAGGGAGCTCATATTTTAGATGAGATATAGGGACGTCATTGCGAACCTCAAAACAGAGTTTCAAGCGTTTCTAAGCGAGTTAAGAATTCTGCTCAATTATTGGCTAATTTCCCCAGGACCGTACCTATCGATTTTTGTCCGTTTCTGGCAAAATGCCTAGATAGAAAACGCATCGTCACAGGGAGCTAATGTTTTAGATGAGATATAGGGACGTCATTGCGAATCTCAAAAAAAGAGTTTCAAGCGTTTCTAAGCCAGTAAATAATTATGCCCAATTATTGGCTAATTTCCCCAGGACCGTACCTATCGATTTTTGTCGATTTCTTGCAAAACGCCTAGATAGAAAACGCATCGTCACAGGGAGCTAATATTTTATATGAGATATAGGGACGTACGTCATTGCGAACCTCAAAACAGAGTATCAAGCGTTTCTGAGCTAGTACAGAATTATGCCAAATTATTGGCTAATTTCCCCAGGACCGTACCTATCAATTTTTGTCAATTTCTTGCATAATACCTAGATAGAAAACACATCGTCACAGGGGGTTAATGTTTTAGATGAGACATAGGAACGTCATTGCGAACCTCAAAACAGAGTTTCAAGCGTTTCTAAGCTAGTAAAAAATTATGCCCAATTATTGGTTAATTTGCCCAGGACCGTACTTATCGATTTTTGTCAATTTCTTACAAAATACCTAGATAGAAAACGCATCGTCACAGGGGGTTAATATTTTAGATGAGATATAGGAACGTCATTGCGAACCTCAAAACAGAGTTTCAAGCGTTTCTAAGCAAGTAAAGAATCATGCCCAATTATTGGCTAATTTCCCCAGGACCGTACCTATCGATGTTTGTCAATTTCTTGCAAAACACCTAGATAGCAAACGCATCGTCACAGGGAGCTATTATTTTAGATGAGATACAGGGACTTCATTTTGAACCTCAAAACAGATTTTCAAGCGTTTCTAGTTAGTAAAGAATTCTGCCAAATTATTGGCTTATTTCCTCAGGACCGTACCTATCGATTTTTGTCGATTTCTTGCAAAATACCTAGATAGAAAACGCATCGTCACAGGGAGCTCATATTTTATATGAGATATAGGGACGTCATTGCGAACCTCAAAACAGAGTTTCAAGCGTTTCTAAACTAGTAAGGTATTTTGCCAAATTATTGGCTAATTTCCCCAGGACCGTACCTATCGATTTTTGTCGATTTCTTGCAAATTATCTAGATAGAAGACGCATAGTTACAGGGGGCAAATACTTTACATGAGATATAGGGAAGTCATTGCGAACCTCAAAACAGAGTTTCAAGCGTTTCTTAGCGAGTAAAGAATTCTGCCCAATTATTGGCTAATTTCCCCAGGACCGTACCTATCGATTTTTGTTGATTTCTTGCAAAATACCTAGATAGAAAACGCATGTTTACAGGGAGCTCATATTTTAGATGAGATATAGGGACGTCATTGCGAATCTCAAAAAAAGAGTTTCAAGCGTTTCTAAGCCAGTAAAGAATTATGCCCAATTATTGGCTAATTTCCCCAGGACCGTACCTATCGATATTTGCCGATTTCTTGCAAAATACCTAGATAGAAAACGCATCGTCACAGGAAGCTAATATTTTAGATGAGACATAGGGACGTCATTGCGAACCTCAATATATAGTTTTAAGAGTTCCTAAGCTAGTAAAGATATTATGCCAAATTATTGGCTAATTTCCCCAGGACCGTACCGACCGATACTTGCCGATTTCTTGCAAAATACCTAGATAGAAAACGCATCGTCACAGGAAGCTAATATTTTAGATGAGACATAGGGACGTCATTGCGAACCTCAATATATAGTTTTAAGAGTTCCTAAGCTAGTAAAGATATTATGCCAAATTATTGGCTAATTTCCCCAGGACCGTACCTATCGATGTTTGTCAATTTCTTGCAAAACACCTAGATAGCAAACGCATCGTCACAGGGAGCTATTATTTTAGATGAGATACAGGGACTTCATTTTGAACCTCAAAACAGATTTTCAAGCGTTTCTAGTTAGTAAAGAATTCTGCCAAATTATTGGCTTATTTCCTCAGGACCGTACCTATCGATTTTTGTCGATTTCTTGCAAAATACTTAGATAAGAAACGCAACGTCACAGGGAGCTAATATTTTAGATAAGATATAGGGACATCATTGCGAACCTCAAAACAGAGTTTCAAGCGTTTCTAAGCTAGTAAAGAATTCTGCCCAATTATTGGCTATTTTCCACAGGACCGTACCTATTGATATTTGTCAATTTCTTGCAAAATACCTAGATAGAAAACGCATCGTCACAGGGAGCTAAATTTTTAGATGAGATATAGGGACGTCATTGCGAAGCTCAAAACAGAGTTTCAAGCGTTTCTAAGCGAGTTAAGAATTCTGCTCAACTATTGACTAATTTCCCCAGGACCGTACCTATCGATTTTTGTCCGTTTCTGGCAAAATACCTAGATAGAAAACGCATCGTCACAGGGAACTAATAATTTAGATGAGATATAGGGACGTCATTGCGAACCTCAAAACAGAGTTTCAAGCGTTTTTAAGCTAGTAAAGAATTCTGCCCAATTATTGGCTAATTTCCCCAGGACCGTACCTATCGATTTTTGTCCATTTCTTGCAAAATACCTAGATAAGAAACGCAACGTCACAGGGAGCTAATATTTTAGATAAGATATAGGGACGTCATTGCGAACCTCAAAACAGAGTTTCAAGCGTTTCTAAGCGAGTTAAGAATTCTGCTCAATTATTGGCTAATTTCCCCAGGACCGTACCTATCGATTTTTGTCCGTTTCTGGCAAAATGCCTAGATAGAAAACGCATCGTCACAGGGAGCTAATGTTTTAGATGAGATATAGGGACGTCATTGCGAATCTCAAAAAAAGAGTTTCAAGCGTTTCTAAGCCAGTAAAGAATTATGCCCAATTATTGGCTAATTTCCCCAGGACCGTACCTATCGATTTTTGTCGATTTCTTGCAAAACGCCTAGATAGAAAACGCATCGTCACAGGGAGCTAATATTTTATATGAGATATAGGGACGTACGTCATTGCGAACCTCAAAACAGAGTATCAAGCGTTTCTGAGCTAGTACAGAATTATGCCAAATTATTGGCTAATTTCCCCAGGACCGTACCTATCAATTTTTGTCAATTTCTTGCATAATACCTAGATAGAAAACACATCGTCACAGGGGGTTAATGTTTTAGATGAGACATAGGAACGTCATTGCGAACCTCAAAACAGAGTTTCAAGCGTTTCTAAGCTAGTAAAAAATTATGCCCAATTATTGGTTAATTTGCCCAGGACCGTACTTATCGATTTTTGTCAATTTCTTACAAAATACCTAGATAGAAAACGCATCGTCACAGGGGGTTAATATTTTAGATGAGATATAGGAACGTCATTGCGAACCTCAAAACAGAGTTTCAAGCGTTTCTAAGCAAGTAAAGAATTATGCCCAATTATTGGCTAATTTCCCCAGGACCGTACCTATCGATATTTGCCGATTTCTTGCAAAATACCTAGATAGAAAACGCATCGTCACAGGAAGCTAATATTTTAGATGAGACATAGGGACGTCATTGCGAACCTCAATATATAGTTTTAAGAGTTCCTAAGCTAGTAAAGATATTATGCCAAATGATTGGCTAATTTCCCCAGGACCGTACCGATCGATATTTGCCGATTTCTTGCAAAATACCTAGATAGAAAACGCATCGTCACAGGAAGCTAATATTTTAGATGAGACATAGGGACGTCATTGCGAACCTCAATATATAGTTTTAAGAGTTCCTAAGCTAGTAAAGATATTATGCCAAATTATTGGCTAATTTCCCCAGGACCGTACCTATCGATGTTTGTCAATTTCTTGCAAAACACCTAGATAGCAAACGCATCGTCACATGGAGCTATTATTTTAGATGAGATACAGGGACTTCATTTTGAACCTCAAAACAGATTTTCAAGCGTTTCTAGTTAGTAAAGAATTCTGCCAAATTATTGGCTTATTTCCTCAGGACCGTACCTATCGATTTTTGTCGATTTCTTGCAAAATACCTAGATAGAAAACGCATCGTCACAGGGAGCTCATATTTTATATGAGATATAGGGACGTCATTGCGAACCTCAAAACAGAGTTTCAAGCGTTTCTAAACTAGTAAGGTATTTTGCCAAATTATTGGCTAATTTCCCAAGGACCGTACCTATCGATTTTTGTCGATTTCTTGCAAATTATCTAGATAGAAGACGCATAGTTACAGGGGGCTAATACTTTACATGAGATATAGGGAAGTCATTGCGAACCTCAAAACAGAGTTTCAAGCGTTTCTTAGCGAGTAAAGAATTCTGCCCAATTATTGGCTAATTTCCCCAGGACCGTACCTATCGATTTTTGTTGATTTCTTGCAAAATACCTAGATAGAAAACGCATGTTTACAGGGAGCTCATATTTTAGATGAGATATAGGGACGTCATTGCGAATCTCAAAAAAAGAGTTTCAAGCGTTTCTAAGCCAGTAAAGAATTATGCCCAATTATTGGCTAATTTCCCCAGGACCGTACTTATCGATTTTTGTCGATTTCTTGCAAAATACCTAGATAGAAAACGCATGGTCACAGGGAGCTCATATTTTAGATGAGATATAGGGACGTCATTGCGAACCTTAAAACAGAGTTTCAAGCGTTTCTAAGCTAGTACAGAATTATGCCAAATTATTGGCTAATTTCCCCAGGACCGTACCTATCGATTTTTGTCAATTTCTTGCATAATACCTAGATAGAAAACGCATCGTCACAGGGGGTTAATATTTTAGATGAGACATAGGAACGTCATTGCGAACCTCAAAACAGAGTTTCAAGCGTTTCTAAGCTAGTAAAGAATTATGCCCAATTATTAGTTAATTTGCCCAGGACCGTATTTATCAATTTTTGTCAATTTCTTACAAAATACCTAGATAGAAAACGCGTCGTCACAGGGGGTTAATATTTTAGATGAGATATGGGAACGTCATTGCGAACCTCAAAACAGAGTTTCAAGCGTTTCTAAGCAAGTAAAGAATTATGCCCAATTATTGGCTAATTTCCCCAGGACCGTACCTATCGATTTTTGTCGATTTCTTGCAAAATACCTAGATAGAAAACGCATGGTCACAGGGAGCTCATATTTTAGATGAGATATAGGGACGTCATTGCGAACCTCAAAACAGAGTTTCAAGCGTTTCTAAGCGAGTTAAGAATTCTGCTCAATTATTGGCTAATTTCCCCAGGACCGTACCTATCGATTTTTGTCCGTTTCTGGCAAAATGCCTAGATAGAAAACGCATCGTCACAGGGAGCTAATGTTTTAGATGAGATATAGGGACGTCATTGCGAATCTCAAAAAAAGAGTTTCAAGCGTTTCTAAGCCAGTAAATAATTATGCCCAATTATTGGCTAATTTCCCCAGGACCGTACCTATCGATTTTTGTCGATTTCTTGCAAAACGCCTAGATAGAAAACGCATCGTCACAGGGAGCTAATATTTTATATGAGATATAGGGACGTACGTCATTGCGAACCTCAAAACAGAGTATCAAGCGTTTCTGAGCTAGTACAGAATTATGCCAAATTATTGGCTAATTTCCCCAGGACCGTACCTATCAATTTTTGTCAATTTCTTGCATAATACCTAGATAGAAAACACATCGTCACAGGGGGTTAATGTTTTAGATGAGACATAGGAACGTCATTGCGAACCTCAAAACAGAGTTTCAAGCGTTTCTAAGCTAGTAAAAAATTATGCCCAATTATTGGTTAATTTGCCCAGGACCGTACTTATCGATTTTTGTCAATTTCTTACAAAATACCTAGATAGAAAACGCATCGTCACAGGGGGTTAATATTTTAGATGAGATATAGGAACGTCATTGCGAACCTCAAAACAGAGTTTCAAGCGTTTCTAAGCAAGTAAAGAATCATGCCCAATTATTGGCTAATTTCCCCAGGACCGTACCTATCGATGTTTGTCAATTTCTTGCAAAACACCTAGATAGCAAACGCATCGTCACAGGGAGCTATTATTTTAGATGAGATACAGGGACTTCATTTTGAACCTCAAAACAGATTTTCAAGCGTTTCTAGTTAGTAAAGAATTCTGCCAAATTATTGGCTTATTTCCTCAGGACCGTACCTATCGATTTTTGTCGATTTCTTGCAAAATACCTAGATAGAAAACGCATCGTCACAGGGAGCTCATATTTTATATGAGATATAGGGACGTCATTGCGAACCTCAAAACAGAGTTTCAAGCGTTTCTAAACTAGTAAGGTATTTTGCCAAATTATTGGCTAATTTCCCCAGGACCGTACCTATCGATTTTTGTCGATTTCTTGCAAATTATCTAGATAGAAGACGCATAGTTACAGGGGGCTAATACTTTACATGAGATATAGGGAAGTCATTGCGAACCTCAAAACAGAGTTTCAAGCGTTTCTTAGCGAGTAAAGAATTCTGCCCAATTATTGGCTAATTTCCCCAGGACCGTACCTATCGATTTTTGTTGATTTCTTGCAAAATACCTAGATAGAAAACGCATGTTTACAGGGAGCTCATATTTTAGATGAGATATAGGGACGTCATTGCGAATCTCAAAAAAAGAGTTTCAAGCGTTTCTAAGCCAGTAAAGAATTATGCCCAATTATTGGCTAATTTCCCCAGGACCGTACTTATCGATTTTTGTCGATTTCTTGCAACATACCTAGATAGAAAACGCATGGTCACAGGGAGCTCATATTTTAGATGAGATATAGGGACGTCATTGCGAACCTTAAAACAGAGTTTCAAGCGTTTCTAAGCTAGTACAGAATTATGCCAAATTATTGGCTAATTTCCCCAGGACCGTACCTATCGATTTTTGTCAATTTCTTGCATAATACCTAGATAGAAAACGCATCGTCACAGGGGGTTAATAATTTAGATGAGACATAGGAACGTCATTGCGAACCTCAAAACAGAGTTTCAAGCGTTTCTAAGCTAGTAAAGAATTATGCCCAATTATTAGTTAATTTGCCCAGGACCGTATTTATCAATTTTTGTCAATTTCTTACAAAATACCTAGATAGAAAACGCATCGTCACAGGGGGTTAATATTTTAGATGAGATATGGGAACGTCATTGCGAACCTCAAAACAGAGTTTCAAGCGTTTCTAAGCAAGTAAAGAATTATGCCCAATTATTGGCTAATTTCCCCAGGACCGTACCTATCGATTTTTGTCGATTTCTTGCAAAATACCTAGATAGAAAACGCATGGTCACAGGGAGCTCATATTTTAGATGAGATATAGGGACGTCATTGCGAACCTTAAAACAGAGTTTCAAGCGTTTGTAAGCTAGTACAGAATTATGCCAAATTATTGGCTAATTTCCCCAGGACCGTACCTATCGATTTTTGTCAATTTCTTGCAAAACACCTAGATAGCAAACGCATCGTCACAGGGAGCTATTATTATAGATAAGATATAGGGACGTCATTGCGAACCTCAAAACAGAGTTTCAAGCGTTTCTAAGCGAGTTAAGAATTCTGCTCAATTATTGGCTAATTTCCCCAGGACCGTACCTATCGATTTTTGTCCGTTTCTGGCAAAATGCCTAGATAGAAAACGCATCGTCACAGGGAGCTAATGTTTTAGATGAGATATAGGGACGTCATTGCGAATCTCAAAAAAAGAGTTTCAAGCGTTTCTAAGCCAGTAAAGAATTATGCCCAATTATTGGCTAATTTCCCCAGGACCGTACCTATCGATTTTTGTCGATTTCTTGCAAAACGCCTAGATAGAAAACGCATCGTCACAGGGAGCTAATATTTTATATGAGATATAGGGACGTACGTCATTGCGAACCTCAAAACAGAGTATCAAGCGTTTCTGAGCTAGTACAGAATTATGCCAAATTATTGGCTAATTTCCCCAGGACCGTACCTATCAATTTTTGTCAATTTCTTGCATAATACCTAGATAGAAAACACATCGTCACAGGGGGTTAATGTTTTAGATGAGACATAGGAACGTCATTGCGAACCTCAAAACAGAGTTTCAAGCGTTTCTAAGCTAGTAAAAAATTATGCCCAATTATTGGTTAATTTGCCCAGGACCGTACTTATCGATTTTTGTCAATTTCTTACAAAATACCTAGATAGAAAACACATCGTCACAGGGGGTTAATATTTTAGATGAGATATAGGAACGTCATTGCGAACCTCAAAACAGAGTTTCAAGCGTTTCTAAGCAAGTAAAGAATCATGCCCAATTATTGGCTAATTTCCCCAGGACCGTACCTATCGATGTTTGTCAATTTCTTGCAAAACACCTAGATAGCAAACGCATCGTCACAGGGAGCTATTATTTTAGATGAGATACAGGGACTTCATTTTGAACCTCAAAACAGATTTTCAAGCGTTTCTAGTTAGTAAAGAATTCTGCCAAATTATTGGCTTATTTCCTCAGGACCGTACCTATCGATTTTTGTCGATTTCTTGCAAAATACTTAGATAAGAAACGCAACGTCACAGGGAGCTAATATTTTAGATAAGATATAGGGACATCATTGCGAACCTCAAAACAGAGTTTCAAGCGTTTTTAAGCTAGTAAAGAATTCTGCCCAATTATTGGCTATTTTCCACAGGACCGTACCTATTGATATTTGTCAATTTCTTGCAAAATACCTAGATAGAAAACGCATCGTCACAGGGAGCTAAATTTTTAGATGAGATATAGGGACGTCATTGCGAAGCTCAAAACAGAGTTTCAAGCGTTTCTAAGCGAGTTAAGAATTCTGCTCAACTATTGGCTAATTTCCCCAGGACCGTACCTATCGATTTTAGTCCGTTTCTGGCAAAATACCTAGATAGAAAACGCATCGTCACAGGGAACTAATAATTTAGATGAGATATAGGGACGTCATTGCGAACCTCAAAACAGAGTTTCAAGCGTTTTTAAGCTAGTAAAGAATTCTGCCCAATTATTGGCTAATTTCCCCAGGACCGTACCTATCGATTTTTGTCCATTTCTTGCAAAATACCTAGATAAGAAACGCAACGTCACAGGGAGCTAATATTTTAGATAAGATATAGGGACGTCATTGCGAACCTCAAAACAGAGTTTCAAGCGTTTCTAAGCGAGTTAAAAATTCTGCTCAATTATTGGCTAATTTCCCCAGGACCGTACCTATCGATTTTTGTCCGTTTCTGGCAAAATGCCTAGATAGAAAACGCATCGTCACAGGGAGCTAATGTTTTAGATGAGATATAGGGACGTCATTGCGAATCTCAAAAAAAGAGTTTCAAGCGTTTCTAAGCCAGTAAAGAATTATGCCCAATTATTGGCTAATTTCCCCAGGACCGTACCTATCGATTTTTGTCGATTTCTTGCAAAACGCCTAGATAGAAAACGCATCGTCACAGGGAGCTAATATTTTATATGAGATATAGGGACGTACGTCATTGCGAACCTCAAAACAGAGTATCAAGCGTTTCTGAGCTAGTACAGAATTATGCCAAATTATTGGCTAATTTCCCCAGGACAGTACCTATCAATTTTTGTCAATTTCTTGCATAATACCTAGATAGAAAACACATCGTCACAGGGGGTTAATGTTTTAGATGAGACATAGGAACGTCATTGCGAACCTCAAAACAGAGTTTCAAGCGTTTCTAAGCTAGTAAAAAATTATGCCCAATTATTGGTTAATTTGCCCAGGACCGTACTTATCGATTTTTGTCAATTTCTTACAAAATACCTAGATAGAAAACGCATCGTCACAGGGGGTTAATATTTTAGATGAGATATAGGAACGTCATTGCGAACCTCAAAACAGAGTTTCAAGCGTTTCTAAGCAAGTAAAGAATTATGCCCAATTATTGGCTAATTTCCCCAGGACCGTACCTATCGATATTTGCCGATTTCTTGCAAAATACCTAGATAGAAAACGCATCGTCACAGGAAGCTAATATTTTAGATGAGACATAGGGACGTCATTGCGAACCTCAATATATAGTTTTAAGAGTTCCTAAGCTAGTAAAGATATTATGCCAAATTATTGGCTAATTTCCCCAGGACCGTACCTATCGATGTTTGTCAATTTCTTGCAAAACACCTAGATAGCAAACGCATCGTCACAGGGAGCTATTATTTTAGATGAGATACAGGGACTTCATTTTGAACCTCAAAACAGATTTTCAAGCGTTTCTAGTTAGTAAAGAATTCTGCCAAATTATTGGCTTATTTCCTCAGGACCGTACCTATCGATTTTTGTCGATTTCTTGCAAAATACCTAGATAGAAAACGCATCGTCACAGGGAGCTCATATTTTATATGAGATATAGGGACGTCATTGCGAACCTCAAAACAGAGTTTCAAGCGTTTCTAAACTAGTAAGGTATTTTGCCAAATTATTGGCTAATTTCCCCAGGACCGTACCTATCGATTTTTGTCGATTTCTTGCAAATTATTTAGATAGAAGACGCATAGTTACAGGGGGCTAATACTTTACATGAGATATAGGGAAGTCATTGCGAACCTCAAAACAGAGTTTCAAGCGTTTCTTAGCGAGTAAAGAATTCTGCCCAATTATTGGCTAATTTCCCCAGGACCGTACCTATCGATTTTTGTTGATTTCTTGCAAAATACCTAGATAGAAAACGCATGTTTACAGGGAGCTCATATTTTAGATGAGATATAGGGACGTCATTGCGAATCTCAAAAAAAGAGTTTCAAGCGTTTCTAAGCCAGTAAAGAATTATGCCCAATTATTGGCTAATTTCCCCAGGACCGTACTTATCGATTTTTTGTTGATTTCTTGCAAAATACCTAGATAGAAAACGCATGGTCACAGGGAGCTCATATTTTAGATGAGATATAGGGACGTCATTGCGAACCTTAAAACAGAGTTTCAAGCGTTTCTAAGCTAGTACAGAATTATGCCAAATTATTGGCTAATTTCCCCAGGACCGTACCTATCGATTTTTGTCAATTTCTTGCATAATACCTAGATAGAAAACGCATCGTCACAGGGGGTTTATATTTTAGATGAGACATAGGAACGTCATTGCGAACCTCAAAACAGAGTTTCAAGCGTTTCTAAGCTAGTAAAGAATTATGCCCAATTATTAGTTAATTTGCCCAGGACCGTATTTATCAATTTTTGTCAATTTCTTACAAAATACCTAGATAGAAAACGCATCGTCACAGGGGGTTAATATTTTAGATGAGATATGGGAACGTCATTGCGAACCTCAAAACAGAGTTTCAAGCGTTTCTAAGCAAGTAAAGAATTATGCCCAATTATTGGCTAATTTCCCCAGGACCGTACCTATCGATTTTTGTCGATTTCTTGCAAAATACCTAGATAGAAAACGCATGGTCACAGGGAGCTCATATTTTAGATGAGATATAGGGACGTCATTGCGAACCTTAAAACAGAGTTTCAAGCGTTTCTAAGCTAGTACAGAATTATGCCAAATTATTGGCTAATTTCCCCATGACCGTACCTATCGATTTTTGTCAATTTCTTGCAAAACACCTAGATAGCAAACGCATCGTCACAGGGAGCTATTATTATAGATAAGATATAGGGACGTCATTGCGAACCTCAAAACAGAGTTTCAAGCGTTTCTAAGCGAGTTAAGAATTCTGCTCAATTATTGGCTAATTTCCCCAGGACCGTACCTATCGATTTTTGTCCGTTTCTGGCAAAATGCCTAGATAGAAAACGCATCGTCACAGGGAGCTAATGTTTTAGATGAGATATAGGGACGTCATTGAGAATCTCAAAAAAAGAGTTTCAAGCGTTTCTAAGCCAGTAAAGAATTATGCCCAATTATTGGCTAATTTCCCCAGGACCGTACCTATCGATTTTTGTCGATTTCTTGCAAAACGCCTAGATAGAAAACGCATCGTCACAGGGAGCTAATATTTTATATGAGATATAGGGACGTACGTCATTGCGAACCTCAAAACAGAGTATCAAGCGTTTCTGAGCTAGTACAGAATTATGCCAAATTATTGGCTAATTTCCCCAGGACCGTACCTATCAATTTTTGTCAATTTCTTGCATAATACCTAGATAGAAAACACATCGTCACAGGGGGTTAATGTTTTAGATGAGACATAGGAACGTCATTGCGAACCTCAAAACAGAGTTTCAAGCGTTTCTAAGCTAGTAAAAAATTATGCCCAATTATTGGTTAATTTGCCCAGGACCGTACTTATCGATTTTTGTCAATTTCTTACAAAATACCTAGATAGAAAACGCATCGTCACAGGGGGTTAATATTTTAGATGAGATATAGGAACGTCATTGCGAACCTCAAAACAGAGTTTCAAGCGTTTCTAAGCAAGTAAAGAATTATGCCCAATTATTGGCTAATTTCCCCAGGACCGTACCTATCGATATTTGCCGATTTCTTGCAAAATACCTAGATAGAAAACGCATCGTCACAGGAAGCTAATATTTTAGATGAGACATAGGGACGTCATTGCGAACCTCAATATATAGTTTTAAGAGTTCCTAAGCTAGTAAAGATATTATGCCAAATTATTGGCTAATTTCCCCAGGACCGTACCGATCGATATTTGCCGATTTCTTGCAAAATACCTAGATAGAAAACGCATCGTCACAGGAAGCTAATATTTTAGATGAGACATAGGGACGTCATTGCGAACCTCAATATATAGTTTTAAGAGTTCCTAAGCTAGTAAAGATATTATGCCAAATTATTGGCTAATTTCCCCAGGACCGTACCTATCGATGTTTGTCAATTTCTTGCAAAACACCTAGATAGAAAACGCATCGTCACAGGGAGCTATTATTTTAGATGAGATACAGGGACTTCATTTTGAACCTCAAAACAGATTTTCAAGCGTTTCTAGTTAGTAAAGAATTCTGCCAAATTATTGGCTTATTTCCTCAGGACCGTACCTATCGATTTTTGTCGATTTCTTGCAAAATACCTAGATAGAAAACGCATCGTCACAGGGAGCTCATATTTTATATGAGATATAGGGACGTCATTGCGAACCTCAAAACAGAGTTTCAAGCGTTTCTAAACTAGTAAGGTATTTTGCCAAATTATTGGCTAATTTCCCCAGGACCGTACCTATCGATTTTTGTCGATTTCTTGCAAATTATCTAGATAGAAGACGCATAGTTACAGGGGGCTAATATTTTACATGAGATATAGGGAAGTCATTGCGAACCTCAAAACAGAGTTTCAAGCGTTTCTTAGCGAGTAAAGAATTCTGCCCAATTATTGGCTAATTTCCCCAGGACCGTACCTATCGATTTTTGTTGATTTCTTGCAAAATACCTAGATAGAAAACGCATGTTTACAGGGAGCTCATATTTTATATGAGATATAGGGACGTCATTGCGAACCTCAAAACAGAGTTTCAAGCGTTTCTAAACTAGTAAGGTATTTTGCCAAATTATTGGCTAATTTCCCCAGGACCGTACCTATCGATTTTTGTCGATTTCTTGCAAATTATCTAGATAGAAGACGCATAGTTACAGGGGGCTAATATTTTACATGAGATATAGGGAAGTCATTGCGAACCTCAAAACAGAGTTTCAAGCGTTTCTTAGCGAGTAAAGAATTCTGCCCAATTATTGGCTAATTTCCCCAGGACCGTACTTATCGATTTTTGTTGATTTCTTGCAAAATACCTAGATAGAAAACGCATGTTTACAGGGAGCTCATATTTTAGATGAGATATAGGGACGTCATTGCGAATCTCAAAAAAAGAGTTTCAAGCGTTTCTAAGCCAGTAAAGAATTATGCCCAATTATTGGCTAATTTCCCCAGGACCGTACCTATCGATTTTTGTCAATTTCTTGCATAATACCTAGATAGAAAACGCATCGTCACAGGGGGTTAATATTTTAGAAGGGACATAGGAACGTCATTGCGAACCTTAAAACAGAGTTTCAAGCGTTTCTAAGCTAGTAAAGAATTCTGCCCAATTATTGGCTAATTTCCCCAGGACCGTACCTATCGATTTTTGTCCATTTCTTGCAAAATACCTAGATAAGAAACGCAACGTCACAGGGAGCTAATATTTTAGATAAGATATAGGGACGTCATTGCGAACCTCAAAACAGAGTTTCAAGCGTTTCTAAGCGAGTTAAGAATTCTGCTCAATTATTGGCTAATTTCCCCAGGACCGTACCTATCGATTTTTGTCCGTTTCTGGCAAAATGCCTAGATAGAAAACGCATCGTCACAGGGAGCTAATGTTTTAGATGAGATATAGGGACGTCATTGCGAACCTCAAAACAGAGTTTCAAGCGTTTTTAAGCTAGTAAAGAATTCTGCCCAATTATTGGCTAATTTCCCCAGGACCATACCTATCGATTTTTGTCCATTCCTTGCAAAATACCTAGATAAGGAACGCAACGTCACAGGGAGCTAATATTTTAGATAAGATATAGGGACATCATTGCGAACCTCAAAACAGAGTTTCAAGCGTTTCTAAGCTAGTAAAGAATTCTGCCCAATTATTGGCTAATTTCCCCAGGACCGCCGTACCTATCGATTTTTGTTGATTTCTTGCAAAATAACTATGTAGAAAACGCATCGTCACAGGGGGCTAATATTTTAGATGAGATATAGGGAAGTCATTGCGAACCTCAAAACAGAGTTTCAAGCGTTTCTTAGCGAGTAAAGAATTCTGCCCAATTATCGGCTAATTTCCCCAGGACCGTACCTATCGATTTTTGTCGATTTCTTGCAAAATACCTAGATAGAAACGGCATGTTTACAGGGAGCTCATATTTTAGATGAGATATAGGGACGTCATTGCGAATCTCAAAAAAAGAGTTTCAAGCGTTTCTAAGCCAGTAAAGAATTATGCCCAATTATTGGCTAATTTCCCCAGGACCGTACCTATCGATTTTTGTCGATTTCTTGCAAAACACCTAGATAGAAAACGCATCGTCACAGGGAGCTAATATTTTATATGAGATATAGGGACGTACGTCATTGCGAACCTCAAAACAGAGTATCAAGCGTTTCTGAGCTAGTACAGAATTATGCCAAATTATTGGCTAATTTCCCCAGGACCGTACCTATCAATTTTTGTCAATTTCTTGCATAATACCTAGATAGAAAACACATCGTCACAGGGGGTTAATGTTTTAGATGAGACATAGGAACGTCATTGCGAACCTCAAAACAGAGTTTCAAGCGTTTCTAAGCTAGTAAAAAATTATGCCCAATTATTGGTTAATTTGCCCAGGACCGTACTTATCGATTTTTGTCAATTTCTTACAAAATACCTAGATAGAAAACGCATCGTCACAGGGGGTTAATATTTTAGATGAGATATAGGAACGTCATTGCGAACCTCAAAACAGAGTTTCAAGCGTTTCTAAGCAAGTAAAGAATTATGCCCAATTATTGGCTAATTTCCCCAGGACCGTACCTATCGATATTTGCCGATTTCTTGCAAAATACCTAGATAGAAAACGCATCGTCACAGGAAGCTAATATTTTAGATGAGACATAGGGACGTCATTGCGAACCTCAATATATAGTTTTAAGAGTTCCTAAGCTAGTAAAGATATTATGCCAAATTATTGGCTAATTTCCCCAGGACCGTACCGATCGATATTTGCTGATTTCTTGCAAAATACCTAGATAGAAAACGCATCGTCACAGGAAGCTAATATTTTAGATGAGACATAGGGACGTCATTGCGAACCTCAATATATAGTTTTAAGAGTTCCTAAGCTAGTAAAGATATTATGCCAAATTATTGGCTAATTTCCCCAGGACCGTACCTATCGATGTTTGTCAATTTCTTGCAAAACACCTAGATAGAAAACGCATCGTCACAGGGAGCTAATATTTTATATGAGATATAGGGACGTACGTCATTGCGAACCTCAAAACAGAGTATCAAGCGTTTCTGAGCTAGTACAGAATTATGCCAAATTATTGGCTAATTTCCCCAGGACCGTACCTATCAATTTTTGTCAATTTCTTGCATAATACCTAGATAGAAAACACATCGTCACAGGGGGTTAATGTTTTAGATGAGACATAGGAACGTCATTGCGAACCTCAAAACAGAGTTTCAAGCGTTTCTAAGCTAGTAAAAAATTATGCCCAATTATTGGTTAATTTGCCCAGGACCGTACTTATCGATTTTTGTCAATTTCTTACAAAATACCTAGATAGAAAACGCATCGTCACAGGGGGTTAATATTTTAGATGAGATATAGGAACGTCATTGCGAACCTCAAAACAGAGTTTCAAGCGTTTCTAAGCAAGTAAAGAATTATGCCCAATTATTGGCTAATTTCCCCAGGACCGTACCTATCGATATTTGCCGATTTCTTGCAAAATACCTAGATAGAAAACGCATCGTCACAGGAAGCTAATATTTTAGATGAGACATAGGGACGTCATTGCGAACCTCAATATATAGTTTTAAGAATTCCTAAGCTAGTAAAGATATTATGCCAAATTATTGGCTAATTTCCCCAGGACCGTACCGATCGATATTTGCTGATTTCTTGCAAAATACCTAGATAGAAAACGCATCGTCACAGGAAGCTAATATTTTAGATGAGACATAGGGACGTCATTGCGAACCTCAATATATAGTTTTAAGAGTTCCTAAGCTAGTAAAGATATTATGCCAAATTATTGGCTAATTTCCCCAGGACCGTACCTATCGATGTTTGTCAATTTCTTGCAAAACACCTAGATAGCAAACGCATCGTCACAGGGAGCTATTATTTTAGATGAGATACAGGGACTTCATTTTGAACCTCAAAACAGATTTTCAAGCGTTTCTAGTTAGTAAAGAATTCTGCCAAATTATTGGCTTATTTCCTCAGGACCGTACCTATCGATTTTTGTCGATTTCTTGCAAAATACCTAGATAGAAAACGCATCGTCACAGGGAGCTCATATTTTAGATGAGATATAGGGACGTCATTGCGAATCTCAATAAAAGAGTTTCAAGCGTTTCTAAGCCAGTAAAGAATTATGCCCAATTATTGGCTAATTTCCCCAGGACCGTACTTATCGATTTTTGTCGATTTCTTGCAAAATACCTAGATAGAAAACGCATGGTCACAGGGAGCTCATATTTTAGATGAGATATAGGGACGTCATTGCGAACCTTAAAACAGAGTTTCAAGCGTTTCTAAGCTAGTACAGAATTATGCCAAATTATTGGCTAATTTCCCCAGGACCGTACCTATCGATTTTTGTCAATTTCTTGCATAATACCTAGATAGAAAACGCATCGTCACAGGGGGTTAATATTTTAGATGAGAGATAGGAACGTCATTGCGAACCTCAAAACAGAGTTTCAAGCGTTTCTAAGCTAGTAAAGAATTATGCCCAATTATTAGTTAATTTGCCCAGGACCGTATTTATCAATTTTTGTCAAATTCTTACAAAATACCTAGATAGAAAACGCATCGTCACAGGGGGTTAATATTTTAGATGAGATATGGGAACGTGATTGCGAACCTCAAAACAGAGTTTCAAGCGTTTCTAAGCAAGTAAAGAATTATGCCCAATTATTGGCTAATTTCCCCAGGACCGTACCTATCGATTTTTGTCGATTTCTTGCAAAATACCTAGATAGAAAACGCATGGTCACAGGGAGCTCATATTTTAGATGAGATATAGGGACGTCATTGCGAACCTTAAAACAGAGTTTCAAGCGTTTCTAAGCTAGTACAGAATTATGCCAAATTATTGGCTAATTTCCCCAGGACCGTACCTATCGATTTTTTGTCAATTTCTTGCATAATACCTAGATAGAAAACGCATCGTCACAGGGGGTTAATATTTTAGAAGGGACATAGGAACGTCATTGCGAACCTCAAAACAGAGTTTCAAGCGTTTCTAAGCTAGTAAAGAATTATGCCCAATTATTGGTTAATTTGCCCAGGACCGTATTTATCAATTTTTGTCAATTTCTTACAAAATACCTAGATAGAAAACGCATCGTCACAGGGGGTTAATATTTTAGATGAGATATGGGAACGTCATTGCGAACCTCAAAACAGAGTTTCAAGCGTTTCTAAGCAAGTAAAGAATTATGCCCAATTATTGGCTAATTTCCCCAGGACCGTACCTATCGATATTTGCCGATTTCTTGCAAAATACCTAGATAGAAAACGCATCGTCACAGGAAGCTAATATTTTAGATGAGACATAGGGACGTCATTGCGAACCTCAATATATAGTTTTAAGAGTTCCTAAGCTAGTAAAGATATTATGCCAAATTATTGGCTAATTTCCCCAGGACCGTACCGATCGATGTTTGTCAATTTCTTGCAAAACACCTAGATAGCAAACGCATCGTCACAGGGAGCTATTATTTTAGATGAGATACAGGGACTTCATTTTGAACCTCAAAACAGATTTTCAAGCGTTTCTAGTTAGTAAAGAATTCTGCCAAATTATTGGCTTATTTCCTCAGGACCGTACCTATCGATTTTTGTCGATTTCTTGCAAAATACCTAGATAGAAAACGCATCGTCACAGGGAGCTCATATTTTAGATGAGATATAGGGACGTCATTGCGAATCTCAATAAAAGAGTTTCAAGCGTTTCTAAGCCAGTAAAGAATTATGCCCAATTATTGGCTAATTTCCCCAGGACCGTACTTATCGATTTTTGTCGATTTCTTGCAAAATACCTAGATAGAAAACGCATGGTCACAGGGAGCTCATATTTTAGATGAGATATAGGGACGTCATTGCGAACCTTAAAACAGAGTTTCAAGCGTTTCTAAGCTAGTACAGAATTATGCCAAATTATTGGCTAATTTCCCCAGGACCGTACCTATCGATTTTTGTCAATTTCTTGCATAATACCTAGATAGAAAACGCATCGTCACAGGGGGTTAATATTTTAGATGAGAGATAGGAACGTCATTGCGAACCTCAAAACAGAGTTTCAAGCGTTTCTAAGCTAGTAAAGAATTATGCCCAATTATTAGTTAATTTGCCCAGGACCGTATTTATCAATTTTTGTCAAATTCTTACAAAATACCTAGATAGAAAACGCATCGTCACAGGGGGTTAATATTTTAGATGAGATATGGGAACGTGATTGCGAACCTCAAAACAGAGTTTCAAGCGTTTCTAAGCAAGTAAAGAATTATGCCCAATTATTGGCTAATTTCCCCAGGACCGTACCTATCGATTTTTGTCGATTTCTTGCAAAATACCTAGATAGAAAACGCATGGTCACAGGGAGCTCATATTTTAGATGAGATATAGGGACGTCATTGCGAACCTTAAAACAGAGTTTCAAGCGTTTCTAAGCTAGTACAGAATTATGCCAAATTATTGGCTAATTTCCCCAGGACCGTACCTATCGATTTTTTGTCAATTTCTTGCATAATACCTAGATAGAAAACGCATCGTCACAGGGGGTTAATATTTTAGAAGGGACATAGGAACGTCATTGCGAACCTCAAAACAGAGTTTCAAGCGTTTCTAAGCTAGTAAAGAATTATGCCCAATTATTGGTTAATTTGCCCAGGACCGTATTTATCAATTTTTGTCAATTTCTTACAAAATACCTAGATAGAAAACGCATCGTCACAGGGGGTTAATATTTTAGATGAGATATGGGAACGTCATTGCGAACCTCAAAACAGAGTTTCAAGCGTTTCTAAGCAAGTAAAGAATTATGCCCAATTATTGGCTAATTTCCCCAGGACCGTACCTATCGATTTTTGCCGATTTCTTGCAAAATACCTAGATAGAAAACGCATCGTCGCAGGAAGCTAATATTTTAGATGAGACATAGGGACGTCATTGCGAACCTCAATATATAGTTTTAAGAGTTCCTAAGCTAGTAAAGATATTATGCCAAATTATTGGCTAATTTCCCCAGGACCGTACCTACCGATGTTTGTCAATTTCTTGCAAAACACCTAGATAGCAAACGCATCGTCACAGGGAGCTATTATTTTAGATGAGATACAGGGACTTCATTTTGAACCTCAAAACAGATTTTCAAGCGTTTCTAGTTAGTAAAGAATTATGCCCAATTATTGGCTAACTTCCCAAGGACCGTACCTATCGATTTTTGTCGATTTCTTGCAAAATACCTAGATAGAAAACGCATGGTCACAGGGAGCTCATATTTTAGATGAGATATAGGGATGTCATTGCGAACCTTAAACAGAGTTTCAAGCGTTTCTAAGCTAGTACAGAATTATGCCAAATTATTAGTTAATTTGCCCAGGACCGTATTTATCAATTTTTGTCAATTTCTTACAAAATACCTAGATAGAAAACGCATCGTCACAGGGGGTTAATATTTTAGATGAGATATGGGAACGTCATTGCGAACCTCAAAACAGAGTTTCAAGCGTTTCTAAGCAAGTAAAGAATTATGCCCAATTATTGGCTAATTTCCCCAGGACCGTACCTATCGATTTTTGTCGATTTCTTGCAAAATACCTAGATAGAAAACGCATGGTCACAGGGAGCTCATATTATAGATGAGATATAGGGACGTCATTGCGAACCTTAAAACAGAGTTTCAAGCGTTTCTAAGCTAGTACAGAATTATGCCAAATTATTGGCTAATTTCCCCAGGACCGTACCTATCGATTTTTTGTCAATTTCTTGCATAATACCTAGATAGAAAACGCATCGTCACAGGGGGTTAATATTTTAGAAGGGACATAGGAACGTCATTGCGAACCTCAAAACAGAGTTTCAAGCGTTTCTAAGCTAGTAAAGAATTATGCCCAATTATTGGTTAATTTGCCCAGGACCGTATTTATCAATTTTTGTCAATTTCTTACAAAATACCTAGATAGAAAACGCATCGTCACAGGGGGTTAATATTTTAGATGAGATATGGGAACGTCATTGCGAACCTCAAAACAGAGTTTCAAGCGTTTCTAAGCAAGTAAAGAATTATGCCCAATTATTGGCTAATTTCCCCAGGACCGTACCTATCGATTTTTGCCGATTTCTTGCAAAATACCTAGATAGAAAACGCATCGTCGCAGGAAGCTAATATTTTAGATGAGACATAGGGACGTCATTGCGAACCTCAATATATAGTTTTAAGAGTTCCTAAGCTAGTGAAGATATTATGCCAAATTATTGGCTAATTTCCCCAGGACCGTACCTATCGATGTTTGTCAATTTCTTGCAAAACACCTAGATAGCAAACGCATCGTCACAGGGAGCTATTATTTTAGATGAGATACAGGGACTTCATTTTGAACCTCAAAACAGATTTTCAAGCGTTTCTAGTTAGTAAAGAATTATGCCCAATTATTGGCTAATTTCCCCAGGACCGTACCTATCGATTTTTGTCGATTTCTTGCAAAATACCTAGATAGAAAACGCATGTTTACAGGGAGCTCATATTTTAGATGAGATATAGGGACGTCATTGCGAATCTCAAAAAAAGAGTTTCAAGCGTTTCTAAGCCAGCAAAGAATTATGCCCAATTATTGGCTAATTTCCACAGGACCGTACTTATCGATTTTTGTCGATTTCTTGCAAAATACCTAGATAGAAAACGCATGGTCACAGGGAGCTCATATTTTAGATGAGATATAGGGACGTCATTGCGAACCTTAAAACAGAGTTTCAAGCGTTTCTAAGCTAGTACAGAATTATGCCAAATTATTGTCTAATTTCCCCAGGACCGTACCTATCGATTTTTGTCAATTTCTTGCATAATACCTAGATAGAAAACGCATCGTCACAGGGGGTTAATATTTTAGATGAGACATAGGAACGTCATTGCGAACCTCAAAACAGAGTTTCAAGCGTTTCTAAGCTAGTAAAGAATTATGCCCAATTATTAGTTAATTTGCCCAGGACCGTACCTATCGATTTTTGTCGATTTCTTGCAAAACACCTAGATAGAAAACGCATCGTCACAGGGAGCAAATATTTTATATGAGATATAGGGACGTACGTCATTGCGAACCTCAAAACAGAGTATCAAGCGTTTCTTAGCTAATAAAGAGTTATGCCCAATTATTGGCTAATTTCCCCAGGACCGTACCTATCGATCTTCGTCGATTTCTTGCAAAACACCTAGATAGAAAACGCATCGTCACAGGAAGCTAATATTTTAGATGAGACATAGGGACGTCATTGCGAACCTCAATATATAGTTTTAAGAGTTCCTAAGCTAGTAAAGATATTATGCCAAATTATTGGCTAATTTCCCCAGGACCGTACCTATCGATGTTTGTCAATTTCTTGCAAAACACCTAGATAGCAAACGCATCGTCACAGGGAGCTATTATTTTAGATGAGATACAGGGACTTCATTTTGAACCTCAAAAAAGATTTTCATACGTTTCTAGTTAGTAAAGAATTCTGCCAAATTATTGGCTTATTTCCTCAGGACCGTACCTATCGATTTTTGTCGATTTCTTGCAAAATACCTAGATAGAAAACGCATCGTCACAGGGAGCTCATATTTTAAATGAGATATAGGGACGTCATTGCGAACCTCAAAACAGAGTTTCAAGCGTTTCTAAACTAGTAAGGTATTTTGCCAAATTATTGGCAAATTTCCCCAGGACCGTACCTATCGATTTTTGTCGATTTCTTGCAAATTATCTAGATAGAAGACGCATAGTTATAGGGGGCTAATATTATACATGAGATATAGGAAAGTCATTGCGAACCTCAAAACAGAGTTTCAAGCGTTTCTTAGCGAGTAAAGAATTCTGCCCAATTATTGGCTAATTTCCCCAGAACCGTACCTATCGATTTTTGTCGATTTCTTGCAAAATACCTAGATAGAAAACGCATGTTTACAGGGAGCTCATATTTTAGATGAGATATAGGGACGTCATTGCGAATCTCAAAAAAAGAGTTTCAAGCGTTTCTAAGCCAGCAAAGAATTATGCCCAATTATTGGCTAATTTCCCCAGGACCGTACTTATCGATTTTTGTCGATTTCTTGCAAAATACCTAGATAGAAAACG